>CM024720.1:15210465-15527203 GCA_014182545.1 Eucalyptus globulus
CAAAAATGGAGAAAGCAAGCCAAGGGAAGAAGAAGAAGAAGAAGAAGAAGTGTTTAGTTGAAAGGGGACCACCATTTGGCCTCCAAAGTCCACAATTCTATCCAAAGCACTTGAGTTCATGCCTCACCGCCTTGGCTGTCGTCCATGGCCTCTTTGCTCTCACAAAACTTCCCCAACAAGCCTTAGTTGAGGCTGAAATGTTGCACCTCCTTTGGGTCTTCGAATTTTGTACACTTAGTCCTTCAATTTCATTCAGTTCCCCTCCAATTGAGTTCAATTGAAGCACCAAAAATTCATCCAAGGTGTCATCGTCCCTCTTATGATTTCTCCTTGTCAATTCGTCCAACTTGAATCCCAAAAATGCGACAAAAAACGACCCTCTAATTTTTCCAGTCCAAAACGGCCCTACTTTGACTTTTTGCCAAAAATCTCGGTTTGCAGAAAAACCTTCCGAGGATGAGTTTGCATTCCTAAAATGAATCATGACATGACAAAAATTTCAATTTTTGAAATCAGGTTCAAATTCACAGTTAATTTCAACCGAGCGCGATTTTAGTGTGACCTAACCTGTTAGGTAGCTTTTATAAATTTTTAGTGTAATTGACCCGTGGTCGATTATTTTCAAACCACATTGTACATCTTCGACTCATTGGTGACTCTCAGTTGTCATGAAAATCTAGAGGTTTTAAATATGGACACAGGGTACCAAAACGACAGAAAAATCGGTCTAGTGCCGATCGACAAGAATTAGCATGATCGAGCAGTTGATTTCCGGTCGAATTCTCAAGTCTATCGTATTTAGATTCCTTAACGGCTTCATCAGATATATTAGTTATCTCGTGAGTGGCCAACTCAGAGAAAAAGGTTATAGGCGCGTCGATGAGAAGCTCGACTCATTTAGTTGAAAACAAAACCTGGAAATCAGGATGTCACATCAAGCCTCGCCGATGGCTAGGTGAGGCTCACTGAACTCGATGAGGCTTGCTTGGCAACCAGTGAAGCTCGGCTTTGCCTAGATCTGCGATGTTGAGGCTCGCAGTGGCGGACAAGCCTCTTGTGAGCTCGTTAGATTTGGCCAAGTCAATCCTCGGCCATCATTGTGGCGAGCGACCGGCCACAAAGAAGGAGGAAGAAAAAAAGAAAATGAAAAAAAAAAAAAAAAGGAGGAGAAAAATAAGAAAAATATTTTAAAATATTTTAAAATTAAAAGAAACAAAAATATTTAAGAGTTTTACCCAATGCATTTCTATTATGGGAATAAAATTTTTGGACAATTATTAAGGGCCTTAAAAACTTAGAAAATTTTCCTGAGAATAGAATAAGAAAAATCATTTTTAAGTAAAAATTGTTCTTGCGAACTGAATGGTTACTAAACGCACCCTAAGTTGTGTTGGAAAAATAGTATAGAGACCAAATTAAATTCATATAATAGCACGAGTAATGAGTTCTATAATTTCTCCTAAGCTTATGTGCGTCCTTTCTTAGTTTGTTTAGGGCAAACTTGCTAGAAACGGTCTTTGGGTCCCTTTCTTTTATTATTATTATTTTTTTAATCTTTCATTCTTATCATTTTATCTTGCTACTTGTTGACTCACTTATTCTTTTCAACAACCGTAAAGGGAATCCGCAATGGGTAAACTGCTAACCACCCCCTCCCCCACCCCCGCCGAAAGGTGAGATGGGAGCATTTTCTCGGGGTTCGATTGGTGACAATAAAGAAAAGGACTTTTTTTAGTTTAAGATGACTAGATGTCCCCGCGAAGAGACTTGTAGAGAGACCAAGACGTATGGTGAAAATTGAGGGGACCAAGCACTAGATATAGACAAAAACAACTCAGAGCAAAGAGGATTGTCCGCTAGCTTCCTTCTGTAAGGAAAACATGACTACATTTGCACTTTCCAAATTACTTTATGGGTTGTAGAAATGCATTCTTCACTAATTGGAGCAATAAGAACTTATATTCAGGGTATTCTCGTATTATCTCTCGTCAGAGTTTCTTTGGGACTTTTCTTTTGGGTCAGATCTTTTAGGAGTATAGACTATCTATATTCGGTGTATTCTCTTTTATAAAGCAGCTTGCATTTAACTGTAAATTAGTAATATGAACTAGAGAGTTTCTTTTATGTGCGCCTCATGCTTGTTACACTTCATCTATGTTATGAGTTAACATCATCAAAGCAGCAAGCATGTTTGATTTTAATCTATGGGCACTTCAAAGGAACAAATGTTCTATTGGATTTTATCTCAAGCAAATATGATATTGCAGGGTTGGAAGAAAAATTTACTATCAAAGGATTTGAAGGAAGTTCTGTTAAAGGCTATGGTGCAAGCTGTCCCACAATACGTGATTTGTATTTTCAAAATCCTGGTACCTATTTGTAGGAATATTGAATAAAAAGTTGCTGATTTTTGGCAGAAAACTCATGAAAAAAGCTAGGGTTGCATTGGAAAAAGTGGGATGTTTTGAAACTAAAAAAGGATAATGGAGTGGTGGGCTTCAAAGACCTAATATCCTTTAATAAAGCAATGTTAGGAAGTAGGCATGACTGCTAGCACAATCCCCCTCCTCTCTATGGGGCCAGGTACTTAAAGCCTTATATTTCCCAGAATGTGATATTTGGAGAGCAAGACACAACACCCAACCATCATGAGGCCCACAAAGCATCTTGATGGGGAGAGAAATAATTGAACCATCTATCAGGAGGGGGTAGGGAACGGGGAAATATTAGAATACGAGGACAAGTGGATGCCAAGAGGTTCTATAGGAGGGTCAGTGAATAAAGTTGAACCTACAACCATTGCCTAATTGATAAATAAAGAAGAAAACTCATGGAAGGAACAAACTCTCATCAGTATATTCAATGAGCAATTAACCAATGAGATCCTCCCAATCCCACTTGGATCATCACCAACTAAAGACAAGCTGGTTTGGACTAAAACAAAATCGGGAGAGTATATAGTCAAGAGCAATTATAATAGAAGCAGAAAGGAAACTGAGAAGCAAAGCCATATTTTGCCCTTGGGCCTTGTGGAGTAAGATTTCAAGACCAAAAATGTCTCATAGAATAAAATTTTCGTTTGGGGTTGTTGGAATTCAAGTTGGCGGAAGACGATTTACCTTTATTCAATGCGCAAACAACAATTAACCCCGGGAATGAATGTTGGCTTGTGAATGTATCACGGATAATATTACCTTACCTTGGTATAAATGTCATCACGAGGAATACATCAGATTTCCACAATGTAAATGCCGATTGTTCTTGTAAAGGAGAAATGTAATGCTTCCTTTTCTTTTGATGGAAAGGGGACAAGACAAGGAAATTCTGAGCGTGCGTTCTGCCAACTGTGCCAACGGTTGTCTTCTGGAGTCTTTTATATGACTCCATCACATTCCTTCAAATGGTATCTTTCCATCATAGTATATCAAGGTGAAATGGTGTGTTCTCATCGCACCCCATCATGGACATACTAATTCAGTACAACATCTCCCACTCGGACATGATGGGCTTGATAACGCTCTATCAAGAATATAAGGCATTCAACATTCATTAATTTTACAAAATAATTCATACTGGCAAGTAAGCCGTGCGACCAGTGAGTACACCTGCACTTGGGAGCTCACATTATGCACATGTTAGGGATAACATAATGGCTATAACCCTGAAAAGAAATAAATAATCGATGTCTCATAGTGCCCAAGACATATTTTGTTATATCAGTCCAAATATACCTATCCCTTAAAATCTATACTTGACTATACTCAAAACACAATGTATTTACAATTATATCCGGAACCACATAAGGCGATATAATTGGTCGATCGGTAAATACATGTGATAGATGCAAAACAACAATAGTCTTCCTTCGCACTCATGTCTCTCTCCATTTCAGAACAACTGTTTTTCTAGACACATCCCATAAAGCCATATCTATTTATGACCGTCGATAACATGTTAAAGTAGCAACATTGATTTTTCACTCCCAGGACATAGTCAGAAATAACATAGCACACAAAATGAGGTAAATTATAAATTACCTCAAGAGCTCACATGATGAGTAAATAGGGATAATTTTACTCACCTTCCCTTATTAGTCGTACAATGCACATGTAGTATGAATTACATGGTATAGTGGATTTATCTTTCTATAATAGCGTATGTCATTTATTAAATATATCCACTATACGGATCTTAGCCTAAATATAGTCACGTGCTTCTCACGTACTCATGTTTAGCCCGAGTGCTACATCAGCTCGCTTTCTATAGCACCCAATTAAATACTTGCATTCGGCATCTTACAAGTATACATGATTGTGGGACTATTATGTTCAGTCTTATTATAAACAAATCACATACCTCATCTTGACTCCAATCAATGCGACATATTTTATGTACCGGATTTGCTCTTTAGCATTTATTTGTACATAATGTCTCATCTCAACGTGCTAACTATAGCACTTGAGGCGATTATTCGTGTGAGTGAGCCAATCGTTGCCTGCTGACATATTTTCCAATAATATATGTGTGCTTGTGCTAGTCTCATAATGGATTTGTATTTATTAATAAAACATCAAGTTACTAATAAACAAACAAGTACAATACATATGTCCACATATACATAAACCAATGATCCTCTATAATAACACATATCACATTTTACGCAATCCTAGTGACATCTTGTGGATCCAGAATATGTCTCTAGGAATAACATTTGTAAATGGATCAGTAACCATTCTATTGGTTGGAATGTATTATAGGATCACTTCTTTATGTGCTATCATATCTCTTATGAAGTTGTTATTTATATCAATGTGTTTTGCCCTTCCATGATATTTGGGATCTTTCACATAGGCAATGGTTGCTTGATTATCGCAATAAACTATCACCGGTCTTAGAACCTCAGTGATAGTGGCTAAATTTTCCAAGAAATGTTTTAGCCATACTGTTTCTTGCACTGCGGCAGAACATGCAATAAATTTTGTCTCCATCATAGACAAGGCTGTGCATTTCTGTTTTTTGTTATTCCAAGAAATTGCACCTCTATTAAGCAAAAAGGCATATTCAGAAGTCGATTTACGCTCATCTAAGTCTCCACCTCAATCAGCATCTTAATAGCCTAATAGGCGTAAATCATTCACTTGGTAACAAAATTGATAGTTCGCGGTGCCCTTCAAGTATCTTAGGATCCTCTTCACTGCTTTTTAGTGTGCTTGACTGGGATTTGATTGATATCGGCTCACCAATCCCACGGTAGGACATATGTCGAGTCGAGTACACATCATAGCATATATCAAACTTTCAACTGCACTAGCGTAAGGAATAGTTTCCATTACTTTAATTTCTTTTGGAGTCTTAGGACACATCTCAGTACTTAGGCCTTCACCTTGCATGACAGAGGTATCGATGTGATTACAATGTTACATATTGAAATGCTAAAGAATCTTCATTATATAAGACTCTTGTGACAAAGCAAGGAGTTTCGTTGATCGATCTCTTTCAATCTTAACTCCTAATATATAAGCAGCTTCTCCCATGTCCTTCATTTCAAAATTGGAGGACAACCATTCTTTTATGGTGATAACTAAAACCTTATCATTTCCAGCCAATAGAATATCATCCACATAAAGTGATAAAATTACAAATTTATCTTCGGATCGCTTGACATATACACAATGATATTATTCAATCATCGTGAAACCAAAAGTCATTATGGTTCGATGAAAACAAAGATACTACTGTCTAGATGATTGCTCAAGGCCATATATTGAGCGATGAAGCTTGCAACCTTTATGCTCTTGACCTTTAGCTATGAAACCTATTGGTTGCTTCATATAGATTTCCTCATCTAGTTCTCCATTGAAAAATGCCATCTTTACATCCATTTGATGTAATTCAAGGTCCAAATGTGCAACAATGGCTAGGATAACGCGTATTGAGGCAAACCTTACAACTGGTGAAAATGTTTCCTTATACTCTTGTTAAGTATAACCTTTCACCACAAGACGAGCTTTATACTTTTCAATGAATCCATCCGCCCTTCGCTTAATCTTAAAGACCCATTTGTTTCCAATGGCTTTATGATTGGGTGGTAGATCAACCAAGTCCTAGACATGATTTGCCATCATTGACTCCAATTCATCTTTCAAAGCTTTTCTCAATTCTTCCTTATCAGATGATGAAAGAGCCTCTTGAACAGTCTTAGGCTCGGCATCATCTTTCTGAGTAATCATAAATGCTTCCCCTTCAATCTCAAAACGACGACGGGGAATACTTTTATGATTACTTTTACGCAATTGAATTCCTCTTGAGTTCAATTCATCGGGCAATGCAACACTTCCACTTGTTCTTGCATGTTGAGGTAAATCTTCATTTCCCTCTATAACATTAGTGGGTGTGTTATTAGGATCTTCCATCTCATATAATTGGAAGTCCTTATGAATCTCACCTCTACTAGGAAAATCGTTCGCTAAGAACGTGACATCTTGTGACTCCATTTCGGTCACACTTCCATCAGCTTGTTCACCTATGAACACGTACCATTTGGAGTGTTCGAAATATCTTATAAAGATACATTTATTCTCTTTAGGACCTAATTTGCCATATTTATGGGAAGAATCATGAACATAAACTGTACATCCCCATGAAGGTAGACTTCTTAAGTCTGGTTTCCTACCAGTCCATAATTCATAAGGGGTGGAGGTGATCAATTTTGAGGGAACTCGGTTAAATACATAAGCAATAGTCAATAACACATCTCCCTAATAGGAGATAGGTAAATTTGCTTACACCATTGTAGACCTAACCATTTCCAATTGGGTTCTATTCATCCTCTCAGCTACCTCATTTTTTTGTGGAATACTAGGAATAGTTTTTTTTTTTTTTTTTTTTTTTTTTGGTAATGGGTAAATATATATTAACTAAAGAATCAAGGAGCTACACACCTATATAGCAACAAACCCTGGCACCAAGGCTTACACTCAAAAGACAACCAGTCAAGCGAGTGGAAGAGTGCTGGGGAAGGGGGGAAGGAGCTGCAGAAAGAGGAACGAAAGAACAGCAGCTAGACGCAGGCTAAACAGTAGCCAAAAAGGAAGAGAAAGGGAAAGACGAAGGCACCTGCGCTGGGGAGAAGGAATACAACCATAAAATTGAAAGATAGCGAAGAAGGGACACCATGGATGCATCCAAAGCTGAAGAGACTAGACGCCTCATTACTCAAAATGAAGCGCCTTAGTCAAAGATCGAAGGATGGATTCCCCAACTGAGTTGAAGTCTTCTGTTACGAGTCGTATCCGGGACCTTTGAAAAGGTAAAGGCTCTATCCTTGATAGCCATGCAAAGATGTTACTTTAAAGCCGTGAGGGATAAGGTTTGGTTGCGGAAGATGATGTTATTCCTCTCCTTCCAAATAAGGTAGCATAAGGCGGCAAAGCCAAAACAAGCCATCAATTGATAGAAGCTAATGTCGGAGAGATGCTTGATAACCCAATCTAAGTTATCCTTCCATGTAGAATTCCGCCATGGGAGGTTACACTTATTCGCCTAGAAAGCACCCAGACTAGCCGTAACCGGGCATCCGAAGAACAAATGATCAACAGAGTTAGGTCTAGAGGAATAGAACACATGAGGAAACTGGAATTCTCCCATGAGCAAACAGAATTACCTGGGTCGGTAATCGGTTGCGAGTGATCAACCATAAATGGGTTTGATATCGGGGGGAAGAAGAGAATTCCAAATGAATCTCGACCAAGACACAAGTTGGCCCCTAGCCCTTAGAAGTGTCCAAGCAGAAGCCGCTGTAAACACCCTTGAAGAATGGCCCAGCCATAGGAGTTGATCATCATTGTCGTTGAGGTTTGGGAGAGGATCATCCCAACCCATAATAGTCGCCGAGACTGCAGAGGGAAGGGAGAGGGCAATGATACCAGCAGCAGCAGAAACAAGCCGATGGATGCTAGAACAATATATGTTCCGATCTGTGAAAAGGTTATAGAGCGGCCCCCGCTGATGCCAATGATCGAACCAAAATGATGTAGATAATCCATTGCCTATGCGCCACATAAATTGATGCTGAATTAAGTCTCGAAGGCCTAGTAGTTTTTCCAAGACCAAGAGCATATGGTAGGCCTAGGGACGACCCGAAAATTCTTATGTTTGATGAAGTTGGAATGGATCCATTTGCACCAAAGCGATTCTTTATCAATAAAGAGAAGCCACAAGTGCTTAATCATTGAAGCGATATTGCTAACTCGGATGGGTTGGATACCCAAGCCACCTTCCTCCTTGGGTAGGCAGACTTCATCCCATTTGACCTTCACCCCTCCTGATCCAAGGGTCAGTCCATTCCAAAGGAATTGGCGAAATATTTTCTCAATTTGTCTTGTGACCGAAGAGGGGAGGATGAAAACACTAGACCAATAAACCTGAATCAAGTGCAAGACCGATCTGATCAGCTGCAATCTCCCGGCCAGGGAGAGGAACCGGTTCGTCCAGGATTGGACTCTCGAGGTTATAGCATTCACCAAGGATATGCAATCCACTTTGCCTAGTCTAGATGAAACAATAGGTACACCGAGGTACCTAAAAGGGAGCAAACCCAATTGAAAGCCAGAGGTACTAACCATGGAATCTTTTAGAGCTTGAGAGCCACCCGAGAGAAATATTTCACTTTTGTTGAAGTTTGGCTTCAGCCCAGACCAGCTAGCAAAAGATTGAATCCCATCCAATAGTAGGGACAGAGAAGACATATTACCTTCGGAGAACAATAATACATCATCTGCAAAGAAAAGGTGGGAGAGCCTAGTTGCTTTGCATCTCCAAAAGAATTCGAAGCCCACCTTGGACGTTTGGGTATTGATGATTCCAGTAAAAACTTCCATAACAAGAGTGAAGAGATATGGGGACATAGGGTCACCCTGCTTGATTCCTCTCCCACTTGAGAAAAAACCATGCAATTCACCATTAAGAGAAATAGAAAACTTAGGCGAACGAATGCAGACCATTATGCGGTTGATAAAAACTACAGGGAATCCAAAGGCCATTAAAGTAAGCTGGATAAAGTTCCAATCAATCGTAGGCTTTACAAAAATCAACCTTGATAATACATTTAGGCCGATAAGGATTGTGATGGAAGTCACTAAACAATTCCTGGGTCAGCATAATGTTATCGCTTATGCGTCTTCCTTTCACGAAAGCATTCTGAGGAAGACTAACTATAGATGGGAGCACACCAGCTAACCTGTTAGCAATAATCTTTGTGATACACTTGTATAGAGTGTTGTAGCATGCTATGGGCCGAAAGTCATTAACCGTTGACGCATTAGGGACCTTCGGGATTAGAGTCAGGATAGTTGCATTGATCTCCTTCAGAAGCTGACCATTAATAAAGAAGTCCCGAATTACCAGCAGGACCGATGGTCCTATAGTCTCCCACGCCCGCTTGAAGAATTCAACATTAAAGCCATCTGGGCCAGGGGATTTACCAGAAGCAAGGGAGAAGAGAGTAGACCGAATTTCCTCATCCGAAACAGGGTGAGACAGCTCCTGGATCTGTATATCATTGAGAGTGTGAATCAACTTCTCCTGGATTTCGGCAACCAAGGGCACCGAGGATGGTGGAGAGGCTGCCAAAAGATCCTGGAAATGAGAGAGAAAGAGCTTATGAACCTTGGGCGGGTGAGAGACCAAACGGTCTCCATCATGGATTGAAATGATTCTATTTCGCAGGTGGGATTGTTTGACGGATTGGTGGAAAAAATTTTGTATTTAGATCTCCTTTCTTAAGCCACCTCACTCTTGACTTTTGCCTATAAAACGATTCCTCTTGGAGGCGAAGGTCAGAAAATACCCGTAGCTTCTCCTTCTCTGTATCCGCTAGGACCTGGTTAAACGGATCAAGTTGAATGGCTTCCTGGGCCAAAGAGAGCTGGGCTCTAGCTTCATCAGTTCTCATAGTTATGTCCGCATAGGCCATCCTATTTAGATGCTTAAGCCTGCATTTGAGCGCACGAAGCTTGCAGCACAGGGAATACATAGACGTACCAGGAAATTCAGAATTCCAAACCTGCGAGACCATGTCAAAGAAGGAGGGATGGCTAATCCAAAAGTTGAAGAACTTGAACGGTTTGCGAGTATTGGGAACAGGCATGATTCTAACAACCATTGGGCAATGATCCGACACCCCCTGGGCCAAAAAGGATGCTTCGGAGAATGAAAACACCGAATTCCAGGCTGAGTTGATCAAAACTCTATCAATTTTCCTAAGCCTGCGGTTCGATCCCGAAGATGTTGCCCACGTGAATCTATTTCCCACATTTCTCAGATCATCCAATCCAGCTTCAACAAGACACTCTCCAAAATCGTTAAACGAGGGGATCCAATAGTTAGAAGAATCGACTCTATCCGACGCATCCCGAATCGCGTTGAAATCTCCAGCGATAATCCATGGCGAGTCCGAGAGCACTAGACTAAGGCGCATAAGCTCACTCCAGAGGGGTCTTCTCAAAACGAAGGAACGCTCCGCATATATAACATAAAGATTGAAAGAACTGCTGCTATTGAGACAAAGCAACCGACCATGAATAGCCTGAGCCGAACAATCAGAGATATCAAAAGAGGCATTATTGGGATTGCAACCCACCCATACTCTCCCCCTATGCGAATGAATGTAGTTGGAACACCATCGCCAACCCGGAATAAGGGCCGCAGAAACAGTAGAAAATGCAGCGGGAGAGATTTTGGTCTCTAAAATGCCAACACAACTAAGGTTGTTGGTTCTCACAAAATGCCTAATTTCAGCTTGCTTAAGGGGGAGACCGAGACCCCTAATATTCCAAACTCCAAAAAACATAGGACACAAAAGATAGGAAGGGTTATCTCTTCCTTCCTCCTCGTTTTCTAACCGAGGAGGGCATCGGCTTTAGGCTAGGTGGTATACTCGCATCAGCTGATGCATATCGAAGAGGTCCTTTCAGGCGAGCAGGAACATCTATCATAGGATCTGGGAGAGGTGGGGGAGGGATAGTCTCCTCCAGGATAGATGAAGCTACCACATGCGGTGAGTCCGAGCTGCTCCTACCTGAAGCAGTTTCATCCACCACTTCTTCATCTGAGGATGATGAATCCGAAGAGGATTTCCCTGAATCTTGAACTTGAATCGTCAAAGGAGGGGCCAAAGGGATATCGAGGCATTAATTCGAAGGATGGGGGGGGGAAGATCTACCTCATTCGTAGGTACCTGATTTACCATTTCGGGCTCTATCTGCTGATTTGCAGAATGTTTACCACCTTCTGACTAAGGGGGAACCATAGTGCGAGGTGAGGGAGGGGGGTTCTCTGGTTGAATCGGGGGTCTGTTGTTACGCTTCCCCCACACTTCCCTCCACTCGTTGGCTGGACGGACCGAGCTTGGATTAGCAACTGCATGGCCAGACTTCGACTTAAGTTCACTAGGCGCAGCACATCTGTGCCAAAAAATGCAACAAGAGGGGCATATAGTTGGCACCCATTCATAATGAACATCTATAGAGCGACTTTCACTATCAAGGGAGAACTTAATGAATTCAGGAAAAGAGCTTGATGCATCAATCTCCACACAAATACGAGCAAAGGCAACCGTAGCCATCTGTTCTGTTCTACTGTCAACAAATAACGGCTTACCAATAGCACTAGCAAGAGTGCTCAAACTAGGTGCAGACCAACATACAACCGGAACATTTCTTAAACGGATCCATATATGCACAGAATTATGACAATCCTTCTTGAGCTCCATCTTGGGATGCCATTGATGGAGAATAAGTGGGATTTTTGCTACTGCAATCGGCCCACCTTCAAGAATTTTCCCCCTGAACTCCTCATTCGGAATATGCAGGTAGTAGAAACCCATATCAGCTGCAATTACCTCAACTAACTCCTCACCCGAAATGTGCTTAAGGGTGTCCTGCGTCAATTGATAAGGCTGTCTCTTTCCGATATAGTATCCAACTAGACAATCCTCCCATTTAGGATGAGCAGCCTGCATAATCTCAGGTGTAATCTGCGGCAGTACTACATTATCCACAACAGCAGGCGGGTAATAAGACAATTTATATCCCTTAGTAGTTGAATGAGTAACTGCAGCCCACGTTCGAACAGGGGGTGGAACATCAGTCGATGGAGAGGCTTTGTGGGTTATCAACGGTTTTGCAGCAACAGTAAATATACCGGTTCGCACAATATCACGCATACGCGGGGGGATGAGGATGAACATCACTCGATTCCTTCCCAGCATTGGTGTTACTCTTCGGAACCTTGTCCGATGGAGGAACGGACACTTCGCCAATAGCATAATGTTGAGGGCCGAATCCTAGGCGAGACCGAGCTTTTCTCGCTCTGCTTCGCCCTCTACTTCGTGAACGACCCCGAGCACCCCTAGCAACCGAGGGAAATTGAGCAGGGGATGGACGAGAGGGAGGGGGGATAGAGGCATCCTTCGGGTTTGAAGTAGGGCCCTTGCCGAGAATGCTCGCATGAGTAGCAGAGAAAGAAGCCATTCGAGCACAGCAACTCGCGCAAACCAAACCCTAGATGTTCAGATCGCGATTCCAGATTATAGAAGACATACCGGGGAAAACCGTTCAGAGGGAGCTCAGATCGGGTCCAAGCGCAGCTGGTCTCCGAAAATGAGCGTCAACGGATGGCCATAGTGGCTGGAATTTGCAAAAACGCACTCCAGTGAACAGTACCGGTCGCACCAACTAGAGAAAGAAGGTGAATAGTAACCTGCGAAAGGAGAAAGGCTCCGGAGTACTAGGAATAGTTAATTGTCATGCAATTCCCTTTTCATCACAAAGAGCCTTAAATTGCTCCGATAGATACTCACATCCACGATCGATTTTCAATGCCTTTATTGTTTTGTTCAACTAATTCTCTACCATCGCTATATATCGTATAAAGCAGTCTAATTCTTTTGACTTATGGGAGATCATAAAAATATAACCGAAACACGTGAAGTCATCTATCAAAGTGATGAAATATGAGGCTCCATGCCTTGCCCTTACATTCAAAGGATCACAAATGTTAAAATGTATGAGTTGCAATGAAAATTTGGCTCTAGTCCCTTTACTGAATGGTTTTCTAGTTGGTTTTCCCGCTAGATAATATTTACATACGGGTAGATCAACATTAGTGAGTGATCCTAAAAGACACTCTCTAGCTAATCTTTGCATTTTTTGCAACCCAATGTGACCTAATCTAGTATACCAAGTACTTGCATCAATCTCAATATTACTAGAATATGCAATTAAAGAAACCATTCGATACATGACCTGAACCATAATAAACCATTCAATACAAAATGTCAACACAATCACCATAGAAATTCAATACATAACCTAAGCTAAGAAGAACAACTACGGAGACCAAGTTTCGTAGAGTATCTGGAGCATAAAGGACATCATGTAGGAATAAGTTTCGACCACCATGTAAAATTAATTTACATGTGCCGATATCATTCACTTCAATTCTTGAGTTATTCCCAACATATATCCATCTTCTTCCATGCTTAATCCAACGATACTCCACAAATGCTTCTTGGTCTCTAGCTACGTGGTCTGTTGCTACTAAGTCTACAGTCCACATTGGATGAAATTCAACAAGTATTATAGTGCTAGAAGCAAAATCATTACTTAAAGTAATGGAGTAATAGGGTACCTCTTTCAGCTCAGTGCATTCATGAGCAAAGTGACCAATCTTGCCACAATTGTAGCACTTCATCTTGGCCTTGTTCTTCTTCCCACCACGCTTCTTGCGTTGGAAGGTCTTAGCCCTCTTAGGTGACTAATCAATCTTCTTCTCTTTGTTGTTGAATTGAGAATTCCTTTTGCGCTTGAAACCCAAAACTTTGCGCGAACTCGATTAAGCAACATAAGCATGGGTAGAGGATCTCGCAGCCTCTAGACCCTCATCCTCTAATTCCAAATGACGCGCTATATCATCAAAAATTATAATATTCTCATTATGTATCATATTGATTTTCATATGCTCCAAATTTTCGGGAAGATATCTTATAACAACCTAAAATTGTTGTTCATCAGTAAGGGAGTGACCTGCCGACTTCAGCTCACGAATCATGTTTGACATCTCCCGAAGATGTTGCCTCATTGTTACATTTGGGCGCCTTCGGTATGTGTCAAACTTTATGGTGAGTCTCCTCAGCTTAGTGGCAGATGTACTCCCAAACTTATCTTTCAAGACAACCCACATAACTTGAGCTTTATCATAACTTTCAAACTCACATATGATATCATCATGCATACAGCTCAGCAACGTGATGTGAGTAATGCTATTTTTTCTTTTCCAAGCTTGACAAGCTTCTAGATCTCTCCTGTGTTGAGCTGAAGTTCCATGCTCAGGTTCATTCATGGTGTGATTGAGGGTTTCCAAAACCTCTTACTTCTCAAGAATGTACTAAACATTTCGGTGCCAAATATCATAATTGTCACCGTTTAGTTTCTCACCCTTATTGAGGTCAGCCACAATGGTCTTGGATGCCGAAGCCATAATCAATTTACTATAGCATATTGACATAATAAATGCATAATCAATACTAGCATATTATTTAGAGTAACACACATATTTAATTTGTAGCAAAAATAAATTAAATTAATGATAATTCAACAAAAGACACATAAACAAAAGTTCACTATGTTCCTAATCAACTTCTATGTACGATTGTTCTATTATCATTAATTAGTTTAATTTGCACAAATTTTAAGTTCTAGGTGAGAACTCATTCGAATTCTACTAACCTACGAACTCCCATTAGGAGAAATAATTACATGACCTCATGTAATTTCTACATTTTTCCATTAACACAAAAACATAGTATTATGTGAACCAACATACAAAAAATAATCATGCTGTGACTACAATCAAAACTACAATTCAACATGCAATGAAAAAACAAGGATTTCTTACCATTGTTCGATTTTTTTTAGAACTAGAAAATTGCAAGTATATTAAACTATATAAATGCTACCACCGAGACAAACTCTACATAGCATATATGACATCATTTTCATATATGCTAGCTATTGTATTTCCTAAAATATAAGAAAATACAAGCTAAAAATGAATAAATTATGCATTAAACCCCCAAAAATACGCGTACTTAGGGTTCCATACATATTTTTATACATTTAGAAAATTCAAAAATAAAAAATAAATATACTACAGCATAGAGAACATCCATACAAACCAAACGCCGCCGACCATGCTCCAATCGGAGCTCCCACACGCTCACACAATCCACCTGAGTGCGGCGCATGTGGCATACGCGCCAGCGAGCCAAACAGCTCTTGGCTGGTCTGACCGGTCCAATTGGTGACCAGTTCAACCAAAAAGTCAACGATCGGGTCGGGTCACGGGTCAGCCTCGGGTCGAGTGTTGGGTCGGGTCGCCGGCCAGCCTACCTCCGTCGGCGGTGATGTCATTGATGATGTCATCCAACAATCGATCGTTGGATGACATCACAGTGACATCATCACGTGTTGGTTTGCCGACCGGCGCGTGCAGCGGCTTTTGGCCGCATGTGTGGGCGTGTCCGACGTCCTCTGGTGACGCTCTATCCATCGTCAGACTCATCTCCACGAGTATTTTCAGCCTGTATATTTAGAAATTGATTTTTGCCGAAAAAATATTTTGAAAAATGGCTAAAACCGTATGGGTGTATGCGACCCCGAACCTGTTCTTCGCTTCGGTTCGTTTTTGACGATTCGGATTGCAATTCCAAGCAATAAACATCAAAACAGTGTAGAATACAATCTCTTGATCTCGATATCAAACAGTAAACGAGAAAATTCAATGAAAAACAAGGCAGAAATCACGACCGGGCTCTGATACCAATGTTGGAATTCAAGATGACTTACCTTTATCTGATGCGCAAATAACAATTAACCCTGGGAATGAACGTTGAATTGCAGATGAATCATGAACAATATTACCTCACGTTGGTCTAAATGTAATCACGAGAAAAACATCCAATTTCCATAGCGTAACTGCCGATTGTTCTTGTAAAGGACAAAATGTAACGCTTCATTTTCTTTTTATGGAAAGGGGACAAGACAAGGAGAGAATTCTGAGCATGCGTTCTGCCAACCGTGCCAACGGTTGTCTTCTAGAGTCTTTTATATGACTCCATCACACCCCTTCAAATAGTGTCTTTCCATCGTAGCGTATCAAGGTGAAACATTGCGTTCTCATCACACCCCATCATGAACGTACTAATTCAATACAACATGGACTTATGTCAAAATGCTTTACCAACTAGAGTTGTGACATCCTGATTTATGTCAAAATGCTTTACCAAAATGTTACTATCGATCAGAGACCGAAGATAAGTCGATTCAATAGAGGTATGTGATTAGTGCTTGAGTGATTCCATCTAAATGCAAAATTTTTGTCGAATGGCACTAGACCGATTTTTTTGTCGCTTTTGTATCATGCGTCTGTATTTGAAACCCCGAGATTTTCCCGACAATCGAGAGTCGCCAATGTGTCGAAGATGTACGTTGTGACTCGAAAATAATCGACCACGGGTCAATTGTATTAAAAATTCCTAAAAGCTATTGGTAGATTAGGACTCACTAAAATCGCGTCAGATTGAAATTAATCGGGAAATTAAACTCGATTTCAGAAATTGAAAGTTTTGTTGTGTCACTATTCATTTTAAGAATATCGACTCATCATTTGGAAGAATTTTTGGAGTTTTCGGGATTTTTACGGAAAATTGATTCAGACGATTTGGAAAATGTACGGAAATTCGGATGGGCCAAGTTGAAGGGAAATTGGGCTTCCAAGCCAAGCTATTTGGTGAGGGGAACTTATAGAAATTTTGTGGACTTGTTCTTCATCAAAATTGGACGTCGAATTGGAGAAATCAGAGAAGAAATTGAAGATTATATGGTGAAATTCAGAGCCTAGAATTGAGGGGTGCAACATTGGCATTAATTTGAGCTATTTATGGGTTTATATTTGTTAGAAAGTATTGTGGAGACAAGCTTTTAATGGAATGGATATCTCTCTTTGACTTCTTCCTCCAAGGCTTCTTCGGCACGCCAAATTCAAGCTGGCCTCCATCTTCTTCGAGCGGATTGCTCCCTCCGAACTCAGCTGCATCATTTTTCTTTCCCTTTTATTTTTTCCTTCGAAGACCACCCATCACCGAAGCATCCCCACCATCTTTTGTCTCTTGCCATTAAGGGTGTGCAACCAGACCAGGTAAACCCGGTTCCCGGACCGGCCCACCCGAAAAACAGGGTCGGGAACCGGTTCCCAAAAGTCAGAACCGGTTTGAACCGGTTCTGAGGGATTACCCACCTAGGAATCGGATCGACCGGACCGGTTCGGGAACCGGATCGACCGGACCGGTTTGGGAACCGGATTGTACGCCTTTTTGTCGACCTTGCGGCTTCAGTGGTTGCTAGTGTCGCGAGGAGCCAAGCAGTGGTGCTGGTGCAATGGCGGCTTCATAGGGGCAAGGGCGACGGCAACGGAGCTTCGGGCGGTCAGAGGTGTTGGGTCGTCGCGGCCACAGCAGGGGCGACGTGTGGTGGTATGAGCTCGCGAGTGAGCGGGCTCCGGTGGTGGCGCGGTGGTGCGGCCACGGTGACGCAGGCGCAGCGGTCGGCAGCTATGGCGTGCGGAGGGAGCCCGTGAAGAAGATGAACAGTACACTTTGTTCTATTTCTTCTTTTTTCTTTTCTCCCTGCCGGCTTGTCACGTCTCCCTCACGTCCCTCTCTACACGCCCACGTCTCCTCTGCCTCCTGACATTGACCTTGACTCTCAAGCTTTTCCTCCCTTTTTTTTGTGTTTCTTTTTTCCATGGACCGAAGAAGGCCCCCTGCCCAGTGATCCACAAAGAAAAACCCCGAGTAGAGTTGCTAAATTATCGCGACTTAATCTCGAGTGGACCACTTAGGATTTGATTAATATATACGAAATGAGGTAGAAATTTATTTATTAATAACGCTTAATATTTCAATATAAATTAGAAGAATTATGTTGTTTTTTCATGTATTAAAATAAAATTCGAAGTCGTATAGATGGACGGTTACAAAATAGGTTCCAATATAAACAGGGTCAACCTTGCTCCCGGACCGGAAAAACAGGGTGGGCCGGGAACAGGGTCTGATGAAAACAGGGTAGGGAATAGGGTCCAAAAAAGGAGAACTGGTTATAACAGGGTAGGGAACAGGGTCCAGTGTAGACCCTACCCACCCTGGACCCGCTCACCCCTACTTGCCAGGTGTAGACCATCTCCACTCGCCTTTGTCCCTTTCCCTTTCATCTTCCGCGTGTATTTCCTCCATCTTTGCTGCCAGGCGTCCCCAACTGAAGCTCCATCCTCTGCCACGTCCAAGTCTTCTCTCGATGCCATCCCCACGTCCAAGTCTCCAGCTCCTTCGATCAACAAAAGAAGCCCCCCACTAGCGTCAACTCCTCTGCCGAATTGCCCACATGTCTCCATCGAAGCCAGCGGAACCGAAATAGCCTCACGTTCGTCTCTCTCCTTCGTGCGGCCCAAGTCCACCGAAGCTATTCCGTGGTCGTCTCTTTCCCTCATCCTTTGCCACGGCCAGCTCCAATTCAGCCGCTTCAACCAAATCCCGCAGCTTCTTCGATCCTAGATCGAGCCCAGTAGATTTTTGTTGTGGGCTTGCTGGATTGTTTTAGCCGGTCCGAGCTTCCCTCGGCCTCGTCGTGAGCCCAAATCTCGGCTACCGTCGCGTCGCCGTCGCCGTGAGCCAGTTTTCGTGCTAAACCGGTGAGTTGCGTTCTCATCCCTAATTAGTAGGCTAATAACATTTAGAGGTGGATTAGTTAGCTAATTTGTGGATTAGTTAGGTTAATTAAGCTTAGGGTAATTTAGTTAGATTAAGTATATAGTTAGTTATTTAGTTAGTTTAATTAGAATAGTTAGGTGGATTTAGTTAGGAATTAGTTAGTTTATATAATTAGTGTAATTAGATTGAATTAGGTAGAATGGTTAAAATTAAGTGTTAGTTATATTAATTAGCCTGGTTAGTTTAGGTTAATTTAATTGAGTGCTTTAATTTAATTATTTTGTAATTTATTTAATTGCCGGTAATTTATTTAATTATTAATTATTTTCCAAAAATTAGACTGGGATAGTAGGTGATCGAATTTCGTGCTAATTGTAATTGTGTGTACAATTTATGCAATTGAATCTTAATTTGTGCAAATTTAGTGCTGATTGGAATTTTAAGTATTTAATTCCAAAATTTGTGAATTTTGTTATTTATTCAGAAAATCTCAGGTGTCGGATTTTAACACCAAAAATGGTTTTATATATTATATAAAACAATCGGATTTTAAATTGGAGGTTATGAATTTTTTGGGTGCAATTTGACCGTGTACCCACACACGACTATTTTACAGTGTATTTTTTTTTTTATGCTGGAGGAATCGCTTTGGCCGACAGCCGCCATGTAAACCCCGAGGTGTCGTTAGCGGGGAAACCACCACCCTGACGCCACGCTTAAATCACCACACAGCACTTCAGCCTCCCTGCTTCGCAGGGGCTTCGAACCTTGGCCTCATTGAGGAAACTACAAATGATCTACCATCCACGCTGCAACGGCCGGTGGTTTTACCGTGTATTTTTAATACAAAGAAAATAGGCCATGATCACTAATTTTATAGAGGCATTTAAGTGCAATGCATGGTGTCCTGGGCCGAGATTGATAGGTCGTGTGTTAGTTAAGAGAACCCGTCTCGAGCAATTACGCTAGGCGTTGCTAAATCCCTTTTCGGGTTACCCATGCATTAGGGTAACGGATCGCGGTAGATTCTAGACCTACGCTCCTTCAGGAATGCTGTCTTTGAGAGATGAAGCCGTTCTGAATGGGGAAAAGTGATGCCTGGCTACGCCAATAGACTGCCGAACTTGGGAGTCGGCCGTACCCTTGAGGGGTGTAATTATCAACTGGAACGCATGATTGATTGAGATGGATTCGCCAAATTATGGGACAAAACTGTGTGGCATGGTGTGGGACGTGCCATAACGATTTGGTTCTATAATTGGGACCCCTTGTTTTGTTAAGATAAAGTTGTTGGCGTTCCAATTGTTTTAGCATGAGTGCTGTGTATATCTATGATGTGAATTATACTGACTTGTATGGAGGATCTGAGACGGGGTAAGTCTCTATGATTGTGTAATTGTGTGATTAGGACAGCTTCTTTTTGAGAGTCAGTCTTTTGAAATCCTTTGGGTATAGGCTTTTTTACATGACTCAGTATGTTTATAAAATGATGTTTGTTTGTGAATGTGGTGTCCTGCTTTTCTATCCCGAGATGGTTAATGTTAGGGGATTTATTATTCGCTTTAGCATGTGCAATAAAATGAAAGGGTCGGCGACTTGTCCTGGGAAGTTGCAATTTTTTTTATTGAACACCGAGAGATGGGCACATGCTCGAGGATTGGGGCGTGACAAGAGTAAATATGTTAAGAAGAAACGTTGTAGAGGAGGATACCCGCGAGGTATGTAAGCAATACCTTGAAACACATGAGCATCTTTTCTTCTTGTGTTCTTGAACAAACCGAATTTGGTTAGACCAAGCCGTGCAATTCCAAATCTCTCAACAAGTGCTACCATGAATTAATGATTGGCTACTTAACTTCTTAAGCCTCTCAATTAGTTTCGACTTCCTAGTAGTGATTCTCTGGCAAATTTGGAAATTAAGGAACAATTATCCAAATAAGTAATCTAAACTGAATTTGCAATACCTGGTGAGCTCTACTTTGGGTGAATACTAGAATATTAGTAATAATGATAGTAAGATCACCTAGAGGGGGGATGAGTAGGTGTTTAAAAGAAATCATAACAAATGATCGCAGAATAAAATAAGTTACAAATAAAGTCTGGATGAGAAGCAAAATTAGATTTGTGAAACACTAGACTTTTGATAGATGTTCAGAATCCGTTATGCAATGGAACAGACTTTTATGATAACCTATAATATTGCAATAGACTTAAGTAAAGAGAGTTAAGGGAAGAGAAGATTGCACATGATTTTTATAGTGGTTCAGCTTAGATTAAGCCTACGTCCACTCTTCTACACTCACAGCCTACTGGCTAAATTTCATTATAGTATCAATAGAGAATTACAACTTGTAAGTGCAAATACTCGGTGATAGAACTTTCTAACTCACTAAGTCACTATTTTTCTGTTTTTCTCCTGAACACAATTTGTAAGGCATAGGGAAGAAGATAAGTAGTTGAGAAAAGTTTGACTTTGGAATTCTAATTTTCATGTCCCCCCCTTCAACTTGACTGGATGACTTCCTTTAAATACTCCTTGACGCCACACTAGCTGTTGACATTCTCTAGAGGAATTTCTTTCAATCAACCCGTTGGACAGAATCTATTTAAGAGATCTTGTAGGCCTTTGAAGATAGAGATGGAAATTCTACTGATTCTAGTTGCCCATACAATTAGAATATAGGTTTTCATAAGTAGGACATCCTAATAAGGAACTTACCTTCAAGATTGATCTTGTCAAATTTGCGATTGACTTAATCAATTTATATTAATATATAAGGAAAGCGAAATCCTTGGCTAAAAGATAGTTGCTGAGTTTGGTTCTAGAGTCTTTCTTGTTATGGGCATGATTTTAGTCTTGACTTCGTCAGAATGGGAGATGCTTTTGAGATGAAATAGACTTAAGCAAGAGTCTTCAATAGAACCTTAATAAGTTCTCATAAACAACTCACAAGGAATTTGTACATAAAATATGCATTATAAGCAAAAAGTTTTGTCAAATTCAAAATTTTGGTAGGAGTTTTCTCAACAATCTCAATCTTTTTAATGGTGACAAAAATTTTTCCACGGTCTAACCCTCGAGCGCATGCACATTCCACAGTGGTCGATACAATTACAACTTCCTAGGACGAGTCGCCGACCCTTTCATTTTTAATGCACATGCGAAAGCAAACAATAACCCTTGACAACAAATAACATGGGATAGGAAAGCAGGGCAACATTTCATAAAAGCACACTTTTATAAACAATTGGGTTTATATACGAAAAGAGTCTAGGTAAAGGTCTACAAAATATCGGCTCCCAAAAAGAAGCTGTCCTACGACAACTAGTTGGACATATACGCCTATCCTTCAGACTCCAACTCCACAGACTTTGGGGCTTCAGTCCTTCACGACCACCATCTAAAAACTTGAAAATTTAAGCCCACGACGGGGTGAGACAATGTCTCAGCAAGTTCACTCCCCTAAACCCTTATTGGGAACTAAGTATGCCAAGGGTGGCTTAGCCACACAACCACACAATTATAACAAGGAACTTACCTCGCCTCAGTTCCTTCCTCAATGTTAGCACAATTCATATTCCAAATGCATATAATTAATGCACACAACAATTGAAACGCTTCATCAACTCAATCAATCATAAGGGTCCTGATTATAAGGCCAAACCATTATGACACGTCTCATACTATGCTGCACAGTTTTGTTTCATAATCAGCGGCCATCTAACTCAATCAACCATGAGTTCCAATTGTTGATTTCACCCCTCAAGGGTACCACCTACTCCAAAGTGTTGGAGAAAACTTCCTTGAGTGTTTTGAAGTTGACAAAACGTTTTCATCAGTCTAGTCTGAAGACTTGCAGACTCTTTTATTAAAGTCTGAAGACCTCCGAACTACCAGACTCAAGACTCAAAGTCTATCCTTATTGACAGTTTCTAGACTGTCGAAGAAGGCTTACCCATAATTGACTATTTCGTTAAGGATTTGATTCTATCGACTGAAGAAGATCTCTTGGCTGGATATAGCATGTCGGAATCCATTATTCAAATTGAGATTAATTCAAGGATTTTGGATCCGTTGATTAGCAAAGTATACTTGGAAGGTTCTACTTATAGAAACCTAGATCCTGATTGTATGGGCGAGCAAGATTGGTGGGCTATCGTCATATTCCTTAAATAACTCGAAATCTCCCTAATTGATTATGTCCAACGGGTAGATTGGAAGAACACCTTTGGTAAGTGCCAACGGGTGTGATGGCATGAAGGAGTATATAAAGAAGACGTTCTAGTTGTTCGAGGGTGTGCACAATAGAAGAATTCCAAAATCTAAAACTTCTTGTTCTTAGTTAATTAAATTATTGAGCGAAATCTTGTACTCAAAAGAGAGTTTATATCTTTGTGAGACCTTGAGGAAGTGTAGCAGAGTCTCTACACTGTGGAATCAAGGAAGAGCTATACTGTAACAACTCTTTTGATTTATAGTGAAATCCAGCCGGTGGGCTGTTAGTGCGGAAGAGTGGACGTAGGCTTGGATTAAGCTGAACCGTTATACACCTTGTGTTCTTATTCTCTTCCCTAAGCTCTTTTACTTTGATCGTAATTCTATTGATTATTAGAGTTTAATTTTCTTTTCATAATCTATTGCTGATCGGAGTTGTTTTAAAAGTAAAATCACTCACTTCACTCTGGAAAATTTGTTTTTGCACCTATTCACCCTCTCTAGGTGCTCGTACTAATTTTCACAATTGATATCAAAGCATGTGTACTCACTTAAGTTGAAGTGTTTTTACTTCAGAGTTAAAGATCCATGGCTAGTATGTTGCCTCCAGGTCTGGTTGAAGGGCAAAGCAATACTAGACTGCCTTATTTTGATGGAAAGGAATATAACATATGGAAAAACAAAATGAAGGCATTCCTAAAATCAAAGGATCCTCTAGAATGGGATGTGGTAGACAAAGGAATCATTCCTAAAGTTGCAATAGTCTCAGAATGAGGAAAAGAAGTTGTTGAGTCCAGTAAAATGACTCAAGAAGAGATAACCAAGAGACAATCTCTTAATGCAAAAGCAATTTATTCTTTATATTGTGCATTATCTCCTACTGAATATAACAAAACATCTTTTTGTGAAATAGCTAAAGAAGTCTAGGATAGATTACATATCACCTATGAAGAAACTGATCGAGCAAAAGAAACCAGAATCAACATTCTGCTCGGTCAATATGAAGCATTCAAAATGAAACCAGAAAAATCTATCACTGACATGTTTAGTTGTTTTATAGAAATCGTGAATGGTCTTGAATATCAAGGTTAACCAATTTCTGGACCCATGAAGGTTAACAAGTTACTGCGTGGACTGTCCAAAGATTGGAATCACATAAAGACCTTAATAAGGGAGACACAAAGAATCATGCCACTCTCTGTTGACGAATTGGTTGAGACTCTTCAGTCTTATGAAGTGGAGCAAATCAACGAAGATGAAGATCCTAAAGGTAAGAAATCCATTGTATTAAAATCTAATGATGATTATGATGTCACAGATTCTAAAGACGATATAGATGTTGAAGAGCTTGCTCTCAGGATAAGAAGGTTCAGAAAACTAAACAGAAAGGGGAGAAGATTCAATCTAAAGAAACAAAGTTCTCGAAAGCTACAAAATAAATAAGATGAGAATGATGAATCCAATAAAGATGTAGTCTGCTTTGAATGCAAGAAAAAGGACACATCAGACCCAACTGTCCCCTGCTAAAGAGAAAGAAAGGAAAAGCTGAGAAATATTGAAAAGCACTTAAAACAGAAACTTGGAGTGGTACTGAATGTCAGGAAAGTGATGATGATTATGCCAATATTTGTCTCATGACACAATCAGACTCAGATTCAGACTCTGAGACAGACTCAGACTTAGATAGTGAAATTGAGGTAAGTAATTTAAAAATTCCTACTAAAGTCTTTTGATACATTGATGAATCGTGTCTTAGTTTTAAAATCTCTCTCAAAAGGATTTCCGAACTTAAAAGGGAAAATTCTACACTAAAACAACAAGAAATTGTTTGGAAAGAGAAGGTCGAAAGTTTAGACAAAAGTGTTACTATTTTGAAAGAAAATTCAGACAATCTTTCAAAAGAAAATGCATTCTTGAAAAATGATATCTCAAGTATTTCTAAAAGATTTTCTATAGGATATGAGAAACTTGAAAAAAATTCTTTCAGCACAAAGACCTTACTTTAACAAATCAGGTTTGGGAATGACTACTGAAACTATTCCTCTTATTGATTTTCCTAAAGTAAAGGAAAGAATTAAGAAAAGACCTACAAAAGATTCTTACAAAAATCATTTCCAAAAAGTTTTTGTAAAACCTGTAGGCCGTAGTGCTCTTAAATGTTTTAAGTGCAATAACTCAGATCATTTTGAGAAAGAATGTCCTATGGTTTGGAAACCTATTAAGAAGATATGGGCAAAGACCGTATATTACACTAACACCAATGGACCCAAGAAAATATCGGTACCAAAGAAAGCTTGAGTTTCTTTTCTAAATGCAGGTCTCTATCAAGAAAAATGTTAAATGGTACTTGGATAATGGATGCTTAAGACATATGACAGGAGACTCAAATTGTTTCATAAATTTTGTGCAAGTTAATGGTGGAAAAGTTTCTTTTGGAGAAAATAGCAAAGGAAGGATTGCGGGATACGGAACTGTAAAGATTGGAAGCCTCATGATCAGTAACGTTTCCTTAGTGAAAGGACTCAACTACAACTTGCTGAGTATCAGTCAGCCTGTGCGACACTAGTTTCAAAATCAACTTTCAAGAAGGAATATGTTCAGGAACCAGTAAAGACTCCTCTCAATCATTCACGGGGCGAAGACATGGGAATATCTATCTCTTGGATATCAAACCAGATGAAATCCAATGTCTAATCTCAATTCAAGAGGAAGCAAACTTATGGCACAGAAAACTTGGGCACATCAACATGAAGCAAATAGCTAAAATCTTAGCAAAGAAGCTTGTTCGTGGACTACCCAAACTAACATACCAAAAGTATGATCTATGCACACCATCCGTGTTGGGAAAATAGGTAGGAAATTAATTCAAACCAATAAATCAAGTATCCACTAATCGTGTACTGCAGCTCTTGCATATGGATCTCTTTGGACCAACAAGAACTCAGAGCATTGGAGGTAAGAAATACTGCCTAGTAATTGTGGATGATTATTCATGATTCACTTGGGTATATTTCCTGGCAAGCAAGTCTGAAACATTTTCTTATTTTATAAAATTTGCTAAGAAAGTCCAAAATGAGAAATGGTATGTTATTTCAAGTATTCGGACAGACCATGAAGGTGAATTTGAAAATCAAGACTTTGCAAAATTCTGTGATGAATATGGGTTTTAGCATGTGTTCTCTTCACCATATACTCTAGAGCAAAATGGAGTTGCGAAAAGAAAGAATAGATCGCTGCAGGAAATGGCTATAACTCTTTTAATTGAAAGTAACATTTCTTCTCATTTTTGGGCTAAAGCAGTTTCTACAGCGTGCTATATTATTAATAGAGTCTTCTTAAGGCCTGTTCTGGAGAAAACTCCCTATGAGTTGTTCAAAGGAAAAAGCCAATTGTTTCGTATTTTCATGTGTTTGGATGCAAATGTTTTATATTGAAAAATGCAAAAGATTGAGTTGGTAAGTTTGAAGAAAAATCAGATGAAAGTATTTTCCTTGGATATTCAATCACAAGCAAAGCTTACAGAGTATACAACAAAAAGACTCAATCTGTGGAGGAATTGATGAATGTCAAATTTCAAGACTTTTATGCAAAATGAATTGATTCAGACTCATCTTGAAGAATGCGAACCTACTTTAGACTCTACAAAGTGTAAATCTCCAGAAGCAGCTCAGACTTCAGAAGACCAGCAACAAATAATCATTGAAGATTCAAATGGAGGAAATGATCAACAGTCTAACAAATCAACCAGCAACTGGAAGCATAAGTCCAGTCATCCCAAAGATCTTATTATTGGTGATATTAATGAAGGAATTCGCACAAGATCCAAAAGGCGTGAAGAGTCTAGTGCTGTGGCTCTTATTTCAAAAATAGAACCCAAAAGCATATAAGAAGTTTTAACTGATGAAAGTTGGATTGAAGATATGCAAGAAGAACTCAGGCAATTCGGTATCAATGATGTCTGCGAATTGACTCCTAAATTGAAAGGTAAATCCATCATTGGAGCTAAATGGGTTTTCAGGAACAAGATGAACAAAAAAAGAAATGTCGTAAGAAACAAAGCAAGACTCGTGGCAAAAGGATATATGCAATAAGAAGTGATAGACTATGATGAAACTTATGTGCCAGTAGCAAGCTTAGAAACAATTAGATTATTACTTACTTTTGCTTGTTATAAGAATTTCAGGCTATTCCAAATGAACGTCAAAAGCGCTTTCCTCAATGGATTTATGTAAGAGGAAGTCTATGTGGAACAACCTCCTGGTTTTGAATATCCAAGGAAACCAGACTTTGTATTCAGATTGAAAAAGGCTCTTTATGGTTTAAAGCAAGCACCTTGAGCTTGGTACGACAAACTAAGTAAGTTTTTAATTCAAAATCGCTTTGTCAAAGATAAAGTTGATACTACACTGTTTATCAAAAGAGAAAGAAAAAGCTTTTTACTTGTTCAAATTTATGTTGATGATATTATTTTTGAATCTTTCGATGAAAATATGTGCAAGAAATTCTCTAAGTCTATGCAAGATGAATTTGAAATGAGCATGATGGGTGAACTAACCTTCTTTCTCGGGCTTCAAGTGAAACAATTGAAGGAGGGAACTTTTATTCACCAAGAAAAATATGCTAAAGAACTTGTCAAGAAGTTTGGACTGGAGAATTGCAAAAAGACTGATATACCAATGTCAAATTCCTTGAAGCTGGACAAAGATGAAAGAGGAAAGAAAGTTGACCAAAAGCTATACAGGAGTATTATTGGTTGACTTTTTTATCTTACTGCTTCTAGACCTAACATTATGTTCAGTGTTTGTATTTGTGCCAGGTTTCAATCAGATCCCAAAGAATGAGACTTCACTCTTCTTGGATATTATCAAATACATTGCCTCAACTTCAAATTCGAGCCTTTGGTATCCTAAAGAATGAGACTTCACTCTTCTTGGATATTTAGACGCAGACCTAGCAGGATTCAGAGTTGATAGAAAGAGCACCTCAAGGACCTATCAACTACTCGGTAACAAGACAATGTCTTGGTTTTCACGGAAGCAAAATACCGTAGCTCTTTCTACAGCGGAAGTAGAGTATGTAGCTCTTAGAAGTTCTTGTTCACAAATTTTGTGGATGAAACAACATCTAATAGACTTTGGAATTGAAGATTCATGCACTGAGATCAAATGTGACAACATCAGCGTAATCAATCTCACCAAGAATCTAATTCTTCACTCATGAGCAAAACATATAGAGATTCGACATCATTTCATTAGACATCATGTTCAAAATGAAGAAGTTTCAATTCAGTTTATTGATTCAAAGAATCAATTGGCAGACATATTTACAAAGCCTTTAGAGAAAAAACAATTTGAAGTTATTCGTTCAAGACTCAATATCTTAAAGTCTGAGGAAGTTCAGACTCAGGGCTGAAAGTCTAAAGACACTCAGACTCAGACGATCAAGATTCACGGTTGTAAGTTATTTCTATTTATCTCTCGGATAAAATCTCGAAAAGGTACAATCATCTATCTGTAATTGATTGATGTCATCTTCCCAGTTTTCGTGATTATTACAATCTTTCCTTTTCGAAAACGAAGTTATTTTTTGAAAATACAGTTATCTAATTTTTCAAAAAAGGTAGTTATTTTTTGAAAAGGCATTTTTATTTTTCCTTTTACGACGTTCCGTATGCCTCGCTTCAACTGCCTTATATACTGTTGGTTCTTCTTCGTTTTACTCACAAAAACCCTAAAAGAGCACAGATCTTCAACCTGTCTTTTCTTCTCTTGTTTAATCCTCGAAAAGTTTTCACCTTTCTTGCAAAACAAGCTTGGAATCTCTCAAAGACTGTGAAGGATGTCGTCTCAAAGAAAGTCTTTGAGGATCGCGAACAGGGGACCACAGCAAATGCATGAGGGTCCTGCGCATTTTGACCTTACTGAGGAAGAAGAATCTCCTAGACAGCAGCAGAGCCCACAACATTCTTTGTAGCGTCCATCTCCTCCATCTAGATCTTTGAATATTGAACAATGAGAAGAGGAAGAAATCATCGAAGATGCAGAACCCGTAAGAACTCAAAAGCCCACTTTTACTTTTAAGCTTTACTGTGCTTTGAAGAAGGGTGGTACTCCCTTGAACTATATTGATGAATTTTTGAAAGACAAAGGGTATCGAAATGAAACCTACTTTTTACGCACAATGGAACGATTGAGAATTGCTCCTGCGGGGTCAGCAGAAGAAGCATTTGCAAATATTCCAAGTGATCCATGTGTTGGAGGGCTGAGTCAACCTGATGGGAATGATGATGATAGGATGTACACTCATTTTAAACCTAGAATGGGTGTTGCGGTGAAAATCCAAAGCAATAGGATAGATTTGTTTCGCTCAAAGGAATACAAGCAACTGTACTCTAAGTTGCTAAAGCGTGGAGTGATTAACCCTAGAAGTGTGGACTTTGATTTTCTTGATTCTCTGAATGTCAAGCTGCGAGAGAAATTCAATCTTCTTCAGCTAGAACAGTTTTGTTCTGAAATGACAGAGGTTCATGCTGAACTCACTACTTACTTTTATTTTAATCTAAGTTTCTTGGATGCAAATAGATTCTCTTTCAGTGTTCGAAATTAGGACTATGTTGTTGACATGGATACATTGGCTGATGTGATTAGGGTTGAAAAGGGAAATTCTAACCAATCAGTGTGTTTTATTGGTTGTGCGACGGTAGAGCGTATTCGGGATAGAATGGCGGAAGGAAAGATTTCTTATTTGAGGATGAATGCCTCAAATATTTTGCTTCACAAGATAGTGATCAACTGCATCAAACCCAAATCAACTTCGAAGATCGATGTTTCAAACTTGGCGGCAAAGCTGATGTATGCCATTAACGCTGGCAAAAAATTCTCTCTTCCACACACTATTATGTTCCACACGTACTGAACGATGGTGAAAGACAAAGGTTAACTTCCTTACTCAGCACTTGTAACTAAGTTATTCAGACATTTGAACATTGAGCCTCCCAGGATTCTTTGTGTTTGAACATGCGATCAAATGGCGGTGGGACTGAAAATGGTCTCTAAAATGTGTCTGAAGGAAATTAACGAGGCTTTGGAGCGATTCAAAGAAAAAACCCCTGTTAAGACTCATCCAGTCTCTTCGGCTGCAAAACGGAAAGGGAATGAACCCATGCTTGCTCCATCCAAGAAAAGAAGAGCACTCATCTTGGAGGATGAAGAGGATGAGGATGATATCACAATTTCTGCTCTTGCTTTGAAAAACTTAAGTCGTTTTGTTCCAGAGACAGAGGTGAGACAGGAACAAGACAAGGAGGAGATCGAACAGAGGACTGGAGAGAAAGAATCAATGGCGAAAGAAGTAGAGGAAGAAAGGATTGAGGAAGAAGAAGAAGAGGGCAGAGGTGAACAAGAAGAAGCAGAGCATGAAGAGTACTTCTCACCGCCTGAAGGCAATGAAACAAGGGGAGATGCTGAGAAAAGAAGTATATCTTCAACTGCTGCTACTAGTGAAGGAGTAAGTCGTCTACCAACAGATCCAGAAGACATCTATGCCTCTCAATTTCCTGAGGAAGGCCATGACGTTTCATCGCCCAATCTGAGTGATCGTGCTGATTTGCCATCATCTGCCAATACACCTTCTGATCATGCAGAAGTTAGTACTCAGATTGATAATTCAGCAGATTTTCGCAGAGTGCTTGATGTTCTTATGGAGATGCGAGGCCAAGTTTATGCTTTGGGATGCGAAATTCAGAACTTGCATAATGCATGTCAAGCCTCTTCAGTTTCTTTGCATGATTAAATTCATGCCATTGCTCTTCAAGTTCAAGCAAATGCCAAGGGTGCAGATGTGGCTCAACTGAAGGAGGATTTGAAAAGCTGGAAGGGATTGTCCAATCAATGAGAGATTTCCAAATTGTTCGTATTCCAAAGCAATCCTAATTCCATTCGCTTTTCGTCTCTACCTTTTTAATGCTGACAAAAAGGGGGAGAGATGTGGTGCAGATTTGATATTTAAACTCTTGACATTTTGATTGACTTTACTTTTGTTTGGCTATTTGGCTGTGACTGGATTTGGATTGTTTGATTGTTTGTTTATCTTAAGTACTACTGGTATCTCATGGCAAAGATAGTTACTTATTTACAGGACTAACTTACTTCATGTGGTTGCAGATTTTAATGTTATCTTTACTAAGCCAATTATCTTTTGTGAGATATCTATGTTTGCTTGAGTATTTTTTGCAGGTCAAAGTTATCCAAATCTGGAGGAAAGTTTTGTCACCATAAAAAGAGGGAGATTGTTGGAGAAAACTTCCTTGAGTGTTTTGAAGTTGACAAAACGTTTCCATCAGTCTAGTTTGAAGACTTGCAGACTCTTTTATCAAAATATGAAGACCTCCATACTACCAAACTCAAGACTCAAAGTCTATCCTCATTGACAGTTTCTAGACCATTGAAGAAGGCTTATTCAGAACTGAGTATTTCGTTAAGGATTTGATTCTATTGATTGAAGAAGATCTTTTGGCTGGATATAGCATGTCGGAATCTATTATTCAAATTGAGATTAAATTAGAAATTTTGGATCCGTTGATTGGCAAAGTATACTTGGAAGGTTCTACTTATGGAAACCTATATCCCGATTGTATAGGTGAGTAGGATTGGTGAGTTATCGTTATATTCCTTAAATAACTCGAAATCTCCCTAATTGATTATATCTAACGGGTAGATTGGAAGAACTCCTTTGATAAGTGCCAACGGTTGTGATGGCATGAATGAGTATATAAGGAAGACGTTCCAGTTGTTTGAGGGTGTGCACGATAAAGAATTCCAAAGCTTGAAGCTTTTTGTTCTTAGTCAATTAAATTGTTGAGCGAAATCTTGTACTCAAAAGAAAGTTTCTATCTTTGTGAGACCTTGAGGAAGTGTAGCAGAGTCTCTACATTGTGGAATCAAGGAAGAGCTATACTGTAACAACTCTTTTGATTCATAGTGAAATCCAGTCGGTGGGTTGTTAGTACAGAAGAGTGGACGTAGGCTTGGATTAAGCCGAACCACTATAAACCTTGTGTTCTTATTCTCTTCCTTAAGCTCTTTTATTTTGATCGTAAATCTATTTGATTATTAGAGTTTAATTTTCTTTTCATAATCTATTGCTTGTCAGAGTTGTTTTAAAAGTAAAATCACTCACTTCACTTCGGAAAATTTGTTTTCGCACCTATTCACCCACTCTAGGTGCTCGTACTAGTTTTCACACAAAGTTCGGTGTCTTCTAGCGTAGCCGGGCTTCGTCTCATCCCCATTTAGCATGGCGACGTCTCTCAATTAGACAGCTTCCCCGAAGGGGCGTAGGTCCAGAATCTACTATGACCCAAGTCCTAATGAATGGGTAACCCATATAGGGTAATGTCCGGCTTAAAACCTCGAGATTAGTTCTCTTTAACCAACACGCGACCAATCAATCTCGGCCCAGGACACTGTGCATTGCACTCAAATGTCTCCATTAAAAATGGTGATCCTGGTTTATTTTCTTCATATTAAAAACATTCTATGAAAATAATCGTGTGTGGGTACACGGTCATATCGAATCCGAAAAATTCATAACCTCCAATTTAAAAATCCCATTGTATTATGTAGTATATAAAATCATTTTCAGTGTTAAAACCCGACATGCGGGAATTTCTAAATAAATATTGAAATTTCCCAAATTTTGGAATAAATTACCAAAAATCCAATCAATACTCAATTTGCACAAATTAACATCCAATTGCATAAATTCAACACACCATCGCAATTAGCATGAAATTCCGATCACTATCTATCACGGTCTAATTTTTGGAAAATAATTAATAATAAATAATTACCAAAATTAATTAAATAATTCAATTTAAATACCAAAATTGCTAACCTAGGCCGGAATTGCTTAATTAAATACCGAGACGGGCCCGAAAAATTCCCATACCAATCTAGATAACTAATACAACCTATCTAAGCCTTAATTAATCTAATCTAACAACCTAACATGAAAAATTGGATAATTAAATCACTAATCTAATCTAACTTACCACCTAATCCTTAATTAACTTAAACTAATTACCTTCTAAGCATAATTAACCTCCTAAGCGAGGATTAGTGAGTTAACTCACTGAATTTATGAGCCAGTGAGTTCATGGTGACGGTGGTGTGACGGTGAGTGATAATTTCCAAAGCGGTGACGCCAACAGGGCAGGAATCAGGCCTTAAAAATGGCTCGCAAGTCATGGCCAAGGGCTGGAATTTGCGGCTGACTTTTGTGGAGATGCTGGGCTCGATTTGCTAGAAACGTGAGTTGGGCAGAGGAGGAATGGGTTGCTTCAATCGCGTGGGGTGTTGCCGAAGTCAACACTTGAAGTCTACTTGGGGAAGTTCACTCATGTGGGACAAACGGTAGTGGAGATGGGCAATCTTCGAAGAGAGAGTAGCTGCAGAGTCGAATAGAGGGGGAGCTGGCGGATGTGCGAACGTGTGGCAGTCAACCTCGATGGAGGAGACGCTAGTTTGTTGACTTGTGGACATGTGGTAGCGGCTAGGAAAAAGAACTCGGTGAGTGGAGAAGCGAGGCAAAGGCAAAATGAAGGCAGATAGAGGTGGCTGGGGTCTTCAAAGGAAAGATGAAAGAGAAGCAGAAGTACGAAGATGAAAATGAAATGGATAAGCAGCGAAGGGAGTGTCGGCATGAAGACGTGCTCGAGAAGATTGACCGGGGAGGAAGAATAGTCAAAAGAAAATATCCAACCTCTTCAATGCTTTGTCCCCCAAAAGTATTCAATCTTATCCTACTTGTCCACAAATACTTGTAAAGTGAATTCCACAAATAATAAATTTTGAAACAAAAATTGCTACCCTCAACCATAGTTCCAAATTTCCTCATTTTGAGCTTCCATTTCTACCCAAATTCCTCAATTTGATGTCTAATTTTATAGAAGAAAAAGCCCACACAATTTCTAAAATTTCCTTTCACTAAGTAGGTCGCTAAGGGATAAGTACACTATCGGTGCCATAAGTTATGTAAGGCGCTCACTTTGGTACAGTCAGCATTTAAACAACAAAATGACGCCATTTGGTGTGTCTCCCCCATTTCAAAACCTTAAATCTCTGGCCAGTTGTCGTCCTCGACGGTCTTCGCGCTCGGCGGCTGTGGCTCCAATCCCGACCTCGACCTTAACGACGGCCACTCGGCAGCCAAGTCGAAGGCCATGATCTGGCTAGTGCTCAAGGAGGCCGCCGACAAGTGTGCCGCCCTCGATCTCTCCCTCTCCATCTTTGATCTCCTCGACGAGTGCCTAGCCTGCATCTTCTAGTAGCTAGGCTTCAGCAACCCGGGCCAGTGCTCCCTCGTGTGCCGCCATTGGCTCGCGATTGAAGGCCAGAGCTGCCCAAGGCTCGCCCTCCATGCCCACTCGGAGCTGCTGGACACGGTTCCGGTTCGAAGAATTTGAGAACGTTGAAGCTGGTGAAATGTTACCAAGATTGGGATACGGTGCTACTACGACGGAGGCAAGCGACGACGGCCGAGCGACGGAGGCTGAGTGACTTTGGCCGAGCGACCGCTGCCGGCGTTAGGCGAGATCGGACAAAAAACCCTAATTTCAATCCCCAAATAAATAAATAAATCGAAATGAGTTGTGCGATGTCGTTTTCTTGAGGCCATCCACTTAAGACGGCAAAATGACATCGTTTTCTTAAGGTGGACTGAAAACGATGTCGTTTAAAGGCCTTGTCGATTTTTTTAAAAAGCCACGTAATCATTGGCTAAAATATCTCGCCGGTGGCACCAAAGTGATCTTTTTTCCTCCAATTTGGCAATTAAGTGATCCGACGGAAACTTTTGGCATCAAAGTGAGCATCGTACACAACTTATGGCATTGATAGTGTACTTCTCCCGCCGCTTAAGATGCCAAAAATCCCTTCAATTTGGTTAATCCAATTTTTCGTTCTTTTTTGAAACGTCTGAATCAAGTTTTTGTAAATATCTCGGAATCACCAAAAATTCTTCGAAGGATGAGTAGACGTTTCTAAAATGAATAGTGACATAATAGAACTTTTTATTTCTGAAATTGGGTTCAAATTCATAGGTAATTTCAATTTGACGCGATTTCAGCGTGACCTAACCTACTCGATAGTTTTTTGGAATTTTTAGTGCAATTGACCCGTGGTCGATTATTTTCGAGCCACAATGTACATCTTTGACACATTGGTGACTCTTGGTTATCGTGAAAATCTTGAGGTTTCAAATACGAACATAGGGTACCCAAAATGATAGAAAATCGGTCTAGTGTCGATCAACGAGAATTTCGCAATCAGGTGGAATCACCCACACTTATTCACACACCTCTGTCGAATCGACCTATTTCTGGTCTCTGATAGATTTTTAATTGTGCCGCAATGACCCTTGCAGATTAGCATGATCAGACAGTCGATTCCTAGTTGAATTCTCAAGTCTATTGTGGTAAAATCCCTTAATGACTTCCAAAGATAGTCTAGTTATCTCATGAGTGATCGGCTTAGAGAATAACACTGTAGGCGCATCGATGAAAGACCTGATTTATTCCATTGAAAACATGATTAAAATTTCAGGATGTCACAACTCTTCCTCTCTTATAAAAATTTCGTCCTCAAAATTTAAACCTATTACAAATCTTTAAACAAAAAGGTGGGGGTATAGTCATCTCATCAAATCTTCACTTTCTTAGGTTGCTCCTTTAGTGTCATGGTGTTGCCAGACCACTTTGACCAACATAATGGTCTTGGTGCACAGAACGTGCTTCTTGCGATCCACAATCTGAACCGGGCTTTCAACGTACAACACTTTGTTGTCTACGTCCAATTCCTCAAAATTAAGCACTTGGGTCAGGTCAGGCTTATACTTCCTCAACATTGACACGTGAAAAGCGTCATGCACTTGCTCCAGCTTCGGCGGTAATGCAAGACGATACGCTAGGATTCCAATTATTTCAAGAATCTCAAATGGACCTACGTACCTCAGACTCAGCTTTCCCTTCTTGTCAAAGTGCGAAGTACTCCTCATTGGTGACACCTTTAGAAAGACATGATCACCAATTTAGAATTCCAATGGTCACCGATGCTTATCGACGTAGCTTTTTTGGCGGCTCTGAGTGGTCTTTGTTCTATCACTGATGACAGCAACTGCATCCACTTACTATTGGACTAACTCTCGGCCTGTGATATTTCTTTCCTCGACATTGTCTTAACACACTGGCATTCTACATGCTTTGTCATACAACTCTTCAAAATGAGTCATCTGAATGCTCTGTTGGTAGCTGTTATTGTAGGCGAACTCGACAAGGTGAAGTTGTTCCTCCTAGCTTCCCTTGAAATCCAACACGCAAGCTCGCAACATGTCGTCGAGGGTTTGAATCGTCCTCACCGACTGGCCATCCGTTTGAGGATGATATGCCATACTACAGCTTCGTTCCCAAAGCACTTTGCAAACTTTTCCAAAAGGTAGTTGTGAACCTCGGGTCTCGGTTTGATGTAATCGTCACCGGCACTCCGTGCAGACGAACTATCTGACGCACATACAACTCTGCGTGCCTATCCAAATCAAGGTCCTTTTGTACTACAATGAAGTGAGCCAATTTCGTCAGTCTGTCGATCACTACCCAAATGGAATCATTTCTTCTCAGACTCCTTGGTAAACCCGTCACAAAGTCCATTGTGACGTGTTCCCATTTCAACTTGGGAATCTTGAGAGGTTGTAGAAATCCTCCCAACTTACAATGATGTGCTTTTACTTGCAAACACATCAGACACTTGTCGACATGCTTGGCGATGTCCGCCTTCATACCAAACCACCAATAGTGCTGATGTAAATTCTGATACATTTTCGTGCTATTAGGATGAATGCTGTAATTGATATGATGAGCTTCTAACAAAACATCTTCCATAAGCACTACATCGTTAGGTACACACAATCATCCTCGGAACCTCAGTCTTCCATCTTCAGAAATTTGAAAGTCAGTCTTCCTCTTCTCGTTATCCTTTTGTAGGATTTTTTGAACATCTAGATCTGTCGGCTGAAGTGCCTTGATTCTAATCTGAACATTTTGCTCAATTCTGAGGGTGGCCATAAGACTTGATAGGTGGCCTACCTTAAACTTGAAAATTGAAGCCTAAGCTTTCTCAAGCAAAGCCCATTCTTTGATCAACATTTGCGCCACTAAAGATTTCCGACTTAGCACGTCTGTGACCTTATTCGCTTTTCCAAGGTGATACAAAATATCACAATCATAGTCTTTCAGGAGTTCCATCTAGCGACGCTATCTCATATTCAACTCATTATGAGAGAATAGATACTTGATACTTTGATGGTCAGTGAAGATCTGGAATCTTTCTCCGCACAAATAATGTCTCCAAATCTTCAAAATGAAAATTATCGCTGTGAGTTCCAAGTCATGCGTTGGGTAGTTCAGCTCATGAGGTCCCAGCTAATGGGACGCGTATGCAACAACTCTGCCATGCTGCATCAACACGCAACCTAGTCCTCTAAATGACGCATCACTGTAGATCTCGTATCCTTCAAGACCAGATGGTATGGTCATTATAGGTGCGGTAGTTAGCTTCTTCTTATGCTCTTAGAAACTACACTCGCACTTATCTATCCATACAAACCTATCTTCCTTCTTTAATAGTCGACTCAAAGGCAAAGCTAAGGCTGAAAACCCTTCTACAAACCTTCTGTAATACCCTGCTAAACCCATAAAGCTTTTGATCTCTGTCATTGTAGTTGGTCTTGGCCAGTTGATCACCGCTTCAATCTTAGACAGGTCCACGGAGATTTCTTCACCTGAAATTACGTAACCTAGAAAAGGAACACGAGTCAACCAAAACTCGCAATTGCTGAACTTGGCATACAACTCATGAGTCCTTAGAGTTTGAAGTACCATCCTCAAATGCTTCTTGTGTTCCTCAGGACTTCTCGAGTATACCAAGATGTCGTCGATGAACACGATCACGAACTGATCTAGATATTCTTTGAACACTCGTTTCATCAGATCCATAAAAGCAACTAGGGTGTTCGTCAAACCAAACGGCATGACCATGAATTCATAGTGACCGTATCGAGTTCGAAACACTGGCTTCGGTATATCCTTTTTTTCTAATCCTCAGCTAATGATATCACATCCTCAAGTTGATTTTAGAAAATATCGACGCTCCTTGAAGTTGATCAAACAAGTCATCGATTCTCGACAATGGATACTTGTTTTTGATCGTCACTTGATTGAGTTGATGATAGTTGATGCATAAGCGCAACAAACTATCCTTATTCTTTACAAATAGAACCGGTGCTCCCTAAGGTGATGCATTGGGACGTATGAATCCCTTATCTAACAATTCTTACATTTGCACCTTCAGTTTTTTCAATAATGACAACGCCATCCGATAAGGAGCCTTAGAAATTGGCTTTGTCCCAGGGGCTAAATCGATCACGAATTCAATCTCTCTTTCCGGCGGCAGACCTGTCAATTCTTTCGGGAATACAATTGGAAATTCTTAGACCACTGCAATATCTTCTATCTTCACTCCTCAATTGTCGTATCCACGAAAACCGCTAGGTAACCTTGGTAACTCCCGTCTAACAAACGGGTTGCCTCAAGCGACGAGATTAAAGTAATCGAGAGTCCTCCTGACTCCCAATAAACTCGAAGCTCTCACCCTCTATCGAGTTAAACTGAATCACCTTGTGATAACGGTCCAGCTTAGCTCATTGCTTGGTGAGCTAGTCCCTGCTAATAATCAGGTCAAAGTCATACATGTTGAGGACTATCAAGTCTATCTTCCGCTCTCGCTCACCAATTGCTAATGTGCAACCAGGACAACTCACTGTAGCTAACACCTTATCCTTTAACGGTGTAGATATACTGATCACTGACTCCAATAACTCAGGAATTAATCCTACCAACTTAACATATTGTTCGACTATAAATGAATGAGTAGCTCCAGGGTCAAATAAAGCATAAGTAGCATTGTCATTCAATGAGACCGTACCTATGATCACATTAGGCGCATCATCTGCCTATCCTCTCGTGATAGGATATGTCATTACTTGAGCTGGGGATCGGTTCAAACCACCCCGCGGTGCATTTGGTGGCGCAATTCCTCGGATCTAACATCCCATTGGTGGCAGCGGTGGTAACTGCAATCCCGTTTGTCTTCTATGACAATTCCTAGCTATGTGACCCTATTGGCCACATACAAAGCAAGCACTCGTGCTAGCTAGACATGAGGCTGTTCCATGCTATCCTCCACAGGAACGACACACTCTAAACCAATTTCCTGAATTTCCTACCCCACCCTTCCTATTGAGTGGAACATGATACCTTCCTCTGGTCATTGATCTCTTTCCAAACCGATTACTATCTCTATTAGAACCAAACCGCGACCCAGATGCGGCAACTTATTCGTTCGAATTCCTTTCAATCAGCTGGGCTCGTCCATACAGCTCATTATAGTTCTTTCTATCAAATGATACCAACAGATTTTTCAGCTCCTGTCGGAGGCCATCCCTAAACTTCTTCGTTTTTTCCTTGGGATCCTCAATCAATCATGGAGTGTACTGTGATAACTCGGTGAATATCGCCTCGTACTGGTCCATTGTCATTGAGCCTTGATGAAGGCAATAAAATTTCGCTATCTTATGATCCTTGGCACAGCTAGAGAAATACTTGCCGTTGAACGCTCTAACAAAGGTGTCCCATATCGGATCCACACCTTCTGGGAATACCTCTTCTCTGATGGCCCTCACCAAGTACTAGCAATCCTTAGCAGCTGATCTACTGCAAGAGTGACCTTTTCTTCCTCAGTGCTTTCTCTAAGTCTTCTATCCAAAGGGTTGCAGCCTTGGGATCTCCCATTCCTGTGAATCTCGGTGGGTTCAACTTCAGAAACTACTCAACAAGCTTATGGATTGGTCTCTTGGCAACCACGTTCCTCGGTGGAACCTCAGTAGGTGCGGCAGTAGTGGCAACTTGATTATGGGCCTATTGCCCCATTAGATCTCTAATCGTTTGAAGCGCTTGCATCCCTTTGAACTTGGGATCACTAGGGGCTGCTACCCCAGCACCAATCGGTGCAACCGGTGGCAGTGCTACTCCACTTGCACTAGCCTTAGCTTGTGCTCAACTGCTCTGATAGGATTTCCTCTTCAAGTTCTGTGTCATCGGGTACACATAATCGTCCTTCAAATTTCAACATTCCGTCTTCCTAAATTTGAAAATCTAGTTTTCTCTTTTTGCATCCTCTTGTACAATCTTCGGGATTCTAGGTCGGTCCAATGGAGTGTCTTAATTCTCATTTGAAGTTCTTATTCAATTATGAGGGTAGCCATAAGATTTGAAAGGTGGCATTCCTCAAACTTGAAGTCTGAATCTCTAATCTTCTCGATCAAAGCCCATTCCTTTAGCACCATCTGTGCTACAGAAGACTTCCAGCTTAGTGCATCTGCAACTTTGTTCACTTTATCTGGGTGGTATAAAATATTCACAATCATAATCCTTCAGAAGTTTCATCCAACGACGCTATCTCATGTTCAGTTCCTTCTGAGAAAATAAATACTTGAGACTTTGATGATTTGTAAAGATCTAGAATCTTTCTCCACACAAATGATGTCTCCAAATCTTCAAAGCAAAGACAATTGCTACAAGTTCTAAGTCATGCATCGGGTAGTTCAATTCATGAGGTCTCAACTGACGGGACGCGTATGCAACAACTCCGCCATATTGCATCAACACGCAATCCAATCCCCCGAACGATGCATCACTGTAGATCTTGTATCCTCCCGGACCAGAGGGTATGGTCAGCATAGGCGCGGTGGTCAACTTTCACTTGAGCTTCTAGAAACTATCTTCGCACTTGTCTGTCCATACGAACTTCTCTTCCTTCTTTAGTAGGCAGGTCAACAGCGAAGCTAGTGCTGAAAATCCTTCCACAAACCGTCTGTAGTATCCTACTAACCCCAGAAAACTTTTGATCTCTGTCACTGTAGTCAGTCTCAGCCAATTCATCACTGCTTCTATCTTGCTTGGATCCACGGAGATTCCTTCCCTTGAAATCACATATCCTATGAAGGCAACACGAGCCAACCAGAACTCGCACTTGCTAAAATTTGCATACAACTCGTGAGTTCTCAGAGTCTGGAGTACCGTTCTCAAATGTCCTTCATGCTCCTCTACACTTTTAGAGTACACTAGGATATCATCGATGAACATGATCATGAATTGATCCAAATATTATTTGAAAACTTAGTTCATCAAATCCATGAAAGCAGCTGGGGCATTTGTCAATCCGAACGGCATTACCGTAAATTCATAATGGCCGTATCGGGTACGAAATGCTGACTTAGGGATGTCCTCCTTCCTGATCCTCAGCTGATGATATCCTGTCCTCATGTCGATTTTAGAAAATATCAACGCTCCTTGCAACTGGTCAAACAAGTCGTCTATCCTCGGCAACGGATATTTATTCTTAATAGTCATCCGATTGAGTTGTCGGTAGTTGATGCATAGATGTAACGAATCGTCTTTCTTTTTCACAAACAGAACTAGAGCTCCCCAAGGTGATGCACTTGGGCGTATGAATTCCTTATCTAATAATTCATGCATCTGCACCTTTAGTTCTTTTAACTCCGACAATGCCATCCGATAAGGAGCCTTAGAGATTGGTTTCGTCCTTAGGGCTAATTCAATCACAAATTCTATCTCCCTTTCTGGCGGTAGACTTGGCAATTCTTTTGGAAACACATTCGAAAATTCTTGTACCACTGCAATTTCTTCAACCCTCAATTCTTCAACTGTCATGTCCATGACAGTCGCCAAGTAACTCTGACAACCCTCGTCTAACAACCAAGTTGCCTCCAGTGACAACATTAGGGAAATCAAATGTTCTCACCGACTCCCACTAAACTCGAAACTCTTGCTCTTGAGTGGGTTGAACTGAATCGTTTTACGATAGCAATCCATCTTAACTCGTTGCTTAGTGAGCCAGTCCATGCCAATTATTACATCAAAATCATAAATGGCTAGAACTATCAAGTCTATTCTTACCTCTTGCTCACCAATCATCAACTTACAACCAGTATAGCCCATTGTAGACATTATACTATCTTTTAATGGTGTCGATATACTAACAGCTGATTCCAACAATTTATGACTCAATCCTATTAACTTAATGAATTGATAAGCTATAAATGAATAAGTTGCACCAAGATCAAATAAAGCGTATGCTAGATGATCATTCAGGGAAATCGTACATGTAATCACATTCGGTGCATCCTCTTCCTGACCTCTGGTAATGGCGTATGTCATTCCGCATGCTGGAGGCCTAACTATGTGGCACCCCTCGACGGCCCCTAATCCATTAGGGTCGCCACAGTTCGATTCTCTTTCACTTGACCTGATAATGTAATACTCTGATACCAATTAACCCGAAGGTCTATCGATCCTGGGGGTTTACATCTTTTAGATCGGTCCATGTGTAATTTATATGGCGAAAGCACATCCATCAACTCCCTTCCCTATATTCAGAAAACGATGCACACCAACTAAGACATTTATAGGTAAAAGCCAAACACTTTTATTTACTTAAACCAGATTGACATCATTTATCGGTACATCAAAATGCTGTAGTCTTCTATACTCGGCTATACTTCAAAAGATGACCGACATCTTCTCCAACAGTCGTATACTTAAAGTCTATCGATCAGTGTCGGTGTCCAAAAGTTCCTTCCTTTACTCTCCTCCTCCTCGCAGTCATATCCAACCACTCGATCCATCTACCGATGGCAGGGGCAGCAGATGTACCTTGTCTAGTCTGAAATGTTAGTCCCCAAACGGGGTGAGTACAACCACTCAGTAGTAAAGATCCACCAAACTACACGATGCTTCAGACAGAACAATCAAGGTATCATGAATAAAGCACATATCATCCATGCATTCGAACATACCTCACCATACAGCCATGCATATATCACCATATAACGTGCATATACCACCATGCACTTGTACATATATCATCGAGCAGCCATGCATATATCACCAAGCAACGTGCATATACCACCATGCACCGGTACATATATCATCACGCGGCCAAGTATATATCACCACGCAATGTGCATATACCACCATGCACTTGTACATATATCATCAAGCAGCCATGCATATATCACCATGCAATGTGCATATACCACCATGCACTTCATGCTTGCATTTCCATGAGGTTCATCCCATGCCATATGCACACATCCATGCACATGATTCAATTCTCAATTTTATCTTTAACAAGGATCTCATCATTTTTCTTTCCAGGGACCAGTGTTTGCATCCCTCATTTATCGCTCGCACCCAACCTGGCATTGCGAGGAGCCTTCGGCACACACCTCCGGGCATCCGACACACATCTCTAGGCATCTCGCATCCCACCTGGCATCACGAGGAATCTCCGGGGCTCGCCATGAAAATGGTTACCCCTACCCTCCAAGCATGCATCATAATACAACCCCTCACCCTCTGGGCATGTATCATAATACAACCGGGCATCCCAACACTCCCGAGGAAAACATCTGGGCATGTATTCAAAATACAACCAGGCTTCCAAAGGACATTGACTCATTCGAACCTTTGGGCATCCCGACTCCCGGGGCATTGTCGGCTCACACCTTCGATCATATATTATCACAATGTATATTCACATATATGTTTCATTTTCAACATGGCATTTGATGCAACAATATCAAAGGTCTAAACCAGCTTTTTGATGTCATATGATATGCCAAACGTCACCATATATGCAGTACATATAACACCCACGATATCACATTTCATAAAGCAGTTCATTGGTTTTTTGAAAATAAAACCAATTTTCGGGTAAAACAGAATGCACCTCTTTAGTAACAATTTTTGGAAAATTAGTAAAAAATCTCAATAAATTCTGAAAATTTAACATGAAGTAAAAAATATCCAGATGAAGATATTTCGTGAAGAACACCATGTCAAGAAAGTTCCACATCAATCACATAGATCCACACATCACAGCAAAAGAAATTCCAGCACCACTTTTTGCACAGTTTCGGAAATAATTTTGATTAAGCTCTTAAATGAACTTTGAAAATTATGAGATTTCGATATGTTATAGACCAGATCCAGAGGTAAAAGTCTCATGAAGAAATCAAAGTCTGATTCCATCTGGATTGAAAGCTATAATTTTTATAACTCTCCCTAACTCTCGGTTCACTATCCAGATTCACCCTTTTCGAATAAAATAATTTTCCCGATCAATTCTTGTCATTTTATTCTAAAATTTTAGTTTTTATTCCTCAAGATGTCACCTACAAGTTTCATAAGGACACAAGATCAAATTGCATCCAGATAATTTTATAAAATTCACAGAATCACACTAGATCAGCATAACCGTTTCCAGATCTACTTTCTTCAAAGAAAACTCGTTTTACCAACCTATACTTGTTCATTTCCTCTCAAATTTTGATATGTTACTCTCCAAGAAGTCCTTTACAACTTTCATCAAGAATTTGAAGTCAAATTCTAACTAGAACATCGCATGCAACTCACGAAATCACCAAAGGTCGGACTGTTTCTCCCAGAAACAGAATACTAGGCTAGAACACAACACCAAACACAACAAGCAAAGGGTAGTCAATGGACTCTACTTGCCTCTAATCCAAGAAAAACACAGCAAACATAATGGGGGGCAAGGCGGGCTCAACAGCAGCAGCTAGGCGCATGCACGGCGGGGCTTGGTCTTCCTCTTCCCTCGCCAAAGCACCCACGAACCCTCTCTCTCTCTCTCTCGGCTCACCTCCCTTTCTCTCTTTCCCTCTCGCTTCCGAAAAACCCTTCCTTTTTGCTCTTTGATTAACAATTTATTTCTATTTTTGCATGTAAGAGACAAGTGTTCTCATGAGGAGAACAAGTGGAGGCAAAATTGAAGACAAGTGTTGGAAGACATGCACTCCCCCCTCCCCTTCTTGGTCCGGTCGACACCCATGGGGGTCTTTGTGATTGCTTGGGCCCGAAATCTTGGGCCCAAGAGTCCTTAAAATAAAGCCCAAAATTATTATTATTATTTATTAAGCATTTTATTTATATCGAATTTAATTTAATATCCCAAAAATTAAATTTCTTCCTATACATGTATATACTCAAAATTCTTGTGTGCCGTCCAACATCCTCAAAGTTCTAATTCTTTAATTTCGGCACGCATATTTCTTACGCAAGACCAAATTCCGTCCTTTCGGTTCAAAATAAAATAAAATATAAATTCAAATGAACAAATACAATTTAATGCCTATAAATAATGTTAATGCCATAGTTAAGTGACCGTCACCTATCCGAGGATCACCTAAATTTTTAGATGCCACAAACTAGTTCACCATGCTGTGCATTCGGGGGTGCATATCCCCTATTTTGACCCATCGGTGGTGGAGGCAGTAGATGTTGTCCCATCAATCGTCTAGGACAATCTCTGACCTAGTGGCCTTGTTGGCCACATCCATAACAGGCTCCCGTCTTAGCATGGCACGGTGCTGATCTGTGTTGTTTTCCATAGAAGTGATAGGCTCCATTATTGTTTGGTGCTGACTTACCCACCCCACCTTTCCTATTAGGTGGAATGAGGTACCTTCTTTCGACCATGGGTTTCTTCCCGAACCTAATATTGTTTCTGTGCGCATTAAACCTCAACCCTGACGTAGCAGCTTGCTCATGCAGATCCCTTTCTATCAATTAAGCTCGTCGATAGATTTCCCAATAGTCATGCAGGTCAAAAGGCACCAATGGTTGTTTAAGCTCTAATCAAAGGCTATTCTTGAACCTTCGAGCCCTTTCTTTAGGATCCTCTATCAGCCTTGGAGCATATTGAGAAAGTTCTGCAAACTTGACCTTGTACTGGTTAACAGTCATTGCTCCCTCACGGAGACGCTAGAATTCTTCCATTTTCTGCTCTCTGGCGTTCTTCGAGAAATATTGTTCATTGAATGCCTTGAGGAAGGCATCCCATAACAGAACTACTCCTTCTGGAAACATGGTCTCTCGCACGATTGTCCACCAGATTTTAGCGTTATCATGCAATTGATGGACTGCCAGAGTTACTTTCTCTTCTTCACTACACCTTAAAAGTGCAAATACCTTCCCTAAATCCCGAATCCAGTGAGAAGCAGTCTCTGCATCCCCCATACCGGTGAACGTTGGCGGATTCAACTTCAAAAATTGTTCCACCAGCTGGTGCATAGGTCTCTCCACAACCACGTTCACTAGTGGAACCTCAGCAGGTAGAGCAGTAGGCGGAGTAGCAACAACAGCATTGGCAGGAGTAGTAGCAGCAGCTAAAGTGGCGGCAGTAATAGCAGCTGCTCAATTCTGGGCCTGCTGTCCCATCAAGTCTCTCATCGCTTCTAACGCCTGCATGATCCCTATGGTTCACGAATCACTAGGTGCTGCTACCCCAGCACCAACCAGCAGAACCGGCTGCGGTGCTGCACCACTAGCACTGGCCTGAGTAAGTGCTTTACCTCTATTACCTCGGGCACCACCTCTGGTTGGCGTCCTAGCCCGAGTAACTAGTCCGATCACCATTTTCTTGGGTGTTCTCTCCTCTTGCTTACTCATGGTACAAATTCTTTATAGATACCTACTTCCAATTCCAACACCCAATTAGAATTTGAGTGAGCTCTCAAACAACTATCAATCAGCTACCACTCACATGCATTAGCGTATTAAGAGTCTTTCCTACTAACTATCTTTGATACCATTTAAATGAGAATGTCACGACCTAAACCTTGAGCACATGCATATCCCGCAATGGTCGATGAAAGTTTGCAACCTCCCAGGAATGGTTGCCAGCCCATTCATTTTATTTCACAAGCGAAACATAATAATAGCCTCCAAACAACACAGAGATGGGATAGTAAACATAAGATTATATTTACATTAAACACACATATTTTTACAAGAGTTTTTACACACATAAAAGTCTAACATGACAAGGATCTGTTAAAAAAAAAAAAAGAGCTTCCAAGCTATTTATGCTACGAGCTCCTCGTCCATGGGAACAAGGTCTGAAGCGATCCCGTGAGACTTCTCGATAACAAAAGCGTAAATTGTCACCCAGTGTCCAAATTAGATGGAAGACCCATCGACTTCTGATAGAAACTAAACAAAGACCTAACTTTCACTTCCTTCGACTCCCTGTACTTTTCCTGAAAATCCTCCATCTAGGGACCTAAAAATTTTAGCCCATAACGGGGTGAGATCACATCTCAAGTGAGTTAATCCCCTAAATCTCGAGTATGAGAAAGGTACACTCTACATGAAACCTAGTTACGTTTCTCACAATTCTTTTAATACCAGTTTTCCCTACATGTTAGTGTTAATCAAATCATACATAATAGTATCGAGTTCACACATCACATGAATACTTTAACATGAGTATATGCAATGACATAAATATCAATGTAAGCATACAGGCCACAATCAATGCAATAGATAACAGTCTTTTGGTAGAACCAGGCATCGCCTTGCACCGTCGAGCACGGCAACGTCTACACTTAGACGCCATTCTGATTAGGAGCATTGGCCTAGCATCCACTGCGACTGGCATCTATTGACTTGGGGCATTCCCGAAGGAGTATCATCCAGCCCTAAAGGCTTGTGACGGATTCTCAAGTAGCATATGTAATTTTGTTCAATTCCATCATTCAACAATTAGTTATGTATCTCAGCCATATCACTAAATAAGCAAATTTCCAACAAACATGTCATTAAAAATAATCACACGTTACTAGCTACTTTAACCGGTAAAACTGCCCATTTGCACACTTCAAAATTTAGTACCAGAAATCAACTCAGATGAATTTGAAAATTTCTCAAACTTGGACATGTGACAAAGAACATGTAAAAAAAAAAATTCATGAAGACATCGATGCCCAGATGCCTCTGGATTCGGCCCAGTAACAAAACCAGTTATGTTTCCAGTGGGTTTGTTTTACGAAATCAGCTTAGATCGGGGTTTGAAACAGGTCCGTTTAATTTGAAATTCGAGTATGTTAAATTAAAAGATATAGCGAACATCTTTTATGAAGAAACCATATGAAAATCGAACCCTAAGGGTCAATAAAGACCCGTAGAATCCTTACAGGTCAGGATTTCTAATGCAATGACTTTCTATTTAAAGCTGACAAAGCTAAAATCGTATTCTTTTTAATCCCTAAAAATCCTGAGAAAATTATATATTATAATTAAATGTGTCCAACACATTTCCTCAAAAGAAATTCACTTCAGAATCGCAACATATCTCAGTCTAAAAAAAAAAAAAAAAAAAAAAACAAACTGCACGTGTCTAGAAATCAGTTATGGAACATAGTCTCTGTTCTTGGCCAAACTGTCTTCTACGGTTTTGATCTTGTTATGTAAATGAATACTAAGCCATTCTATGGCTAATCTAACCTTTTCAAAATAACACTAAACTATATTTAATCTCATCTAAATATTTCTTAGCTAATTTCAACTCATAAACAAAGGTACACAGCCCCTATTCCAATTTTAGGAACACAACTCACCTATGCCGAAACCACGCACTTCCTGTGCCGGCGGTGAGGTCTCCACTCCAAGAGGTGTTGGGACACCTCAAGATGGCTCTTCTCAGGCCAGCGAGGCTCTCATCCTAATGTTGAGAAGTCGATTTGGCAGTGAGCATTTTGCTCGAATGGTGGGTTGCACCAGCGAGGGAGGAGTCCCTCTAGCAAGACAGCAGGAAGGGTGAAGTAAGGGCTGCCTTTGGTGGGGACGGTGAGTTGAAACTGCATAAGGATGGGCTGTTGGTTGGCGACAACAACCGTAGAAGGAGCTGCTCAGTTTTCAATACAAAGAAGTAGGAGTTATGCAATTTTTGGAGGACTCAAAGCTTGCTGGTGACAATGGTTGGTCCTCAAATAAAGGCCACAGCCAACAAAAACGAAATATGGTGGTAGTTGGGTCGAAGCTTTTATGGGTCCAAAAAATTGTACCGTCAAGACCATGCCTTCCTCTGTTTTCTTGGTTGCTGGTTTGTCGTCTAAGGGGAAATAGGGAAGGCCGAATATCCTAGAGTAAAAAGGAAGAAGACAGGGCTTTTTATGGCTATGAAATGGAAAGGAAAGAAAGAAAAGGGAGTGTCGCATGGTATCTAGGGGGAAAGAAGATGCACAAATGGGGGGGTGAGAGGAAAAAAAAACAGTTCATGGAGGGCCCCTCTCTCTCTCAAACTTGTGGTACTTTTTCCATGGAAATTTTAACCACATCACTCTCAAGTGGCCAACACCTCTTACGCATCCTTATCTTACCCAAATGGGATGCAAAATGTTGGTGAAATCTCATGCCTTAAGCCTTCATACGAATTTACTTCCTTTCCTGAAGCTTTTCCTTTTTTCCACTTTCCCATTTCACAATCTTAGTTAATAAGGACAATTCCCCATTTAAGTCCTTATAATTCCTTCTCCAAATGTTCCACCTTAAAGGCCCAAAAACTTATTTAAAATATGGCTTTTTCGTTATTCTTTTAATTTGCCGCTCTTTCATTTTTCATAAACAATTCCCGCGATCAATAAATTTTCAAAAGATGCAACAATAACCCTAAGATTAATTGTGACACATGAAATTTTTCAATTTCTGAAATCATAATAAATTTCGCAGTTAAATTAAGTCAAACGTGGTTTCAGCACGACCTAAACTATCGAATAGTTTTTGGGAATTTTTGGTGCAATGGACTCGTGGTCGATTATGTATGTCTTTGACTCATTGGCAACTCTCGGTTGTTGTGAAAAATCTTGAGGTTTCAATTACGGACACAGGGTACCAAAACGACAGAAAAATCGGTTTAGTGTCGATCGATGAGAATTTTGTAATTAGGTGGAATCACCCATGCCTAATTATATATCTCAATTGAATCAATCTATTTACAGTCTCTAATAGATTTTTTATTGTGCCGCAATGACCCTTGCAGACTAACATGGTTGAGTGGTCGATTTCGAGTTGAATTCTCAAGCCTGTTGCACTAAAATCCCTTACTGACTTCCCCAACTAGTCTAGTTATCTCATAAGTGATCAGCTCAGAGAATAGCATTATAGACATGTTGATAAAATGTCCAATTTAATCCATTGAAAATAGAAGTAGAAAAAAATCAGATTGTCACACTCCAACTCCATCTCCAAGGCCTCGAGTAGCAAGGGTCATTTTTGTAACATCCCAAGCGCATCACCCTTCCATTTCTTTTATCTTTTTAATTAAGAACATACGGAAATGTATATACAACACCCAGACAATAACAAACAGCTAAGAAAACAACCACTTACAAACATATAATTATATCAATTATATTTACAAGCCATTTTGTCACGGGTCATTGTATTTACAATTACTACGTGCTCTACTTCAAAGGCCGGGGTAAACTTTAACTACACTAGCGAGATTGCAACTCCTCCATACCTACAATTTTGAAAAATAACTAGGTGAGTCACGGACTTAGTAAATAAAACCCCTAATTCTCTACTAAGAGGACATCTCATCATCAAAGTCTAACAGGTACAACACTCACAATACAATGTTTATGACAAATCAATGGCAACCTTATTGTTACACTTTGACTACATGCAAATGTCTATTACTACATACCTCAATGCATGCTTACCTTTGGCTTATCAAGAAACATATTGACATATCATACCTAAGCATAATCGACACTTGTGCAAATTCATTCACCATCGTCTTGGCTCGACTAGGCCCTCTTAGTTCAACTGGGGCTTCCAGCTTCTTATTAGGCTTCTTGGCTCAACTACGACATTTCGGCTCAATCGAGGCATCCTGGCGCTAGCTCACCAAGGCATTCGGGCTTAACCCAGGCATCCCGACTCAATTGGAGCATCCCAAGGCCAGCTTACCTGAGGCATCTAAGCTCAACCGGGGCATCCTATTCAATGAATGAGGCATTGTCACTAATGCTATGTGGCGACGGATACTTTTTCCTCTCTAAGTGCATAATAAAAGGTCATCACACAAGCCAGTTCTTACTTTTCTTCTTAGTCCACTCATATATGGCCCGAAGGCGTGCTCATTCAAGTAAGTGTGCCATGACTCTTAACATCATACTATATGATATGTTGAGCACAATTCCTAGTTCATAACTTGAGCCGCACACCTAAGCCAATGTATGCACCAAGCAAGACTTGTAACTGACATGCTTCAATGCCGATCTAGGGCCTCATGGTTTAGGTCATCACGACTTGATGTTGATTCTAAGCCGAGTGAACCTTGACCTCGTCCCGAGGCATGAACACATTCAAGCATGCAGATATGAGCAAACCATATAAAAGAACGTTACAACATACACACGTGGGTAAGCACACTACTAAATTCGATGACATAAGCTATCGCGCTAGCCAAGAGTTGACGATACTACTTACCATTGATGAACTTTGATAAACTACAAGTGGTTTTAACAAGAGAGGGCCATCTTGTGAGGTGGTGGGCGAGCAGAGCTGAGAGAGGGAGAGGGGCGATAGTAAGAGGAAGTGAGAGAAAAAGAGATAATAAGTGAGGGAGAAGAGATGAGGTAGCATTTGTGGTGTGGAATTGAGGGGGGAAATGCCTCTATTTATAGGCAAACCCCTCATAATTTCTGTTCCAATTGGACCAATCACATTTCTTTAGGTGGACAACCTAGGATGAGGAGGTGGCAAGCTAAAGAGATGGGTGGCAAGTCTAGTTCCTAGGGGGGACACTTGATCCTCTTTCCATTGGTCCACTTAAGAGATTGAGTCATCATAGAATGATTTTAGTAATGATTGTGGAGACACCTAAACCATATGACTAACCTCTTCATTAAATACATTCAATCATTAGGGAACACCTAAGCATATGACTCACCTCTCTCATTAATTGCCAAGATTTCATGCAATCATTAGGCTTAGATGTGTTCACATTACCCAACTTGCTCTTCAAGTTTCTTCTCTTTAACACAATAAGGTCCAAAAGTATTTAATACATTGTTATCTTCAAGTCAAAAAGTCTCTAGATTGGCTTCCTCATCAAGTTGGGCGTTCAGCCCCTTGCCCTCCAAGCTTGGGCTTGTGGCTCTCTCATTCTAAGGTGAAGAATGGTTTTGAGTAACTTTTGAAATCAGTGTCATTACCTTACCAAAATGATTTGAAAAATTATAAAAATTTAATATGTTATGAATAAGACATTAATTAACATTTATCATGCAGGAAGCCAAGTCAAATTCTCTCTGTGAAAAGAGCAACAAATTACTGAGCACAACCCTATAATTTGCTTGTTGAACAGATTCAATGACCATAGAGGAAAAGCTATTTTGGAAATAAAAATCTTCATAAAACCCTTTGAAATTTTAATATGTTGTAGAATTGATGTATTTTACAAATTTTATGAAGGAAGCATGTGCAGATTTGGAAGGAAATAATTTATAAAAAAATCGAGAAGACAACAAGGTTACCGTTTTTGCTGCACTGGACAATTTTAACACAGTAAGTAATTGGGCTTTCGTATCAATCATTTCAGCTTAGAAAAATCTGAAATTTAAATATATTGTAAGTTAAGATGTTTTAAAGAACTTTTATGAAAGAATTTTCTCTAATTTTGTACCATGAAGAGCTCTATAAAATTGGAAAGCAGTAAAGGTCCAGCAGTCCCAAAAAACTGGAAAATCAAAACCTATAAAACCAATGGTGGCAAGTCTATGGGGGAGAGGTGGCACCCTACTTGGCTTCCGAGATCACTTGGCATTAATTCCTTTAGGTCAAGAGTCACCCCCTTTCATTAATTACTCGGGACACACATGCCTCCTTACTTACTGTCCCCATTTAGTGCCTTTGACTTTTGTTTTTTTTTTCTTTTTCAAGAAGATTGGCCAATCTAGCTTGTCCTCCAAGTCCTCTTAATAGGCTTATGACTCATCCTCTCGAGGTTTGTGCGTAAGCCATGACCAAATGAAGCCAGATGCAACTAGGCTCAATTGGCAAAACCGAGCTCGAGCTCTTCTTTATCGAGTCAAAAGGGCTCATGACAAGGTCCGTTGGCCAAGCCTTGGCCTAGTTGGTTGGTTCACTGCCTAGGTCCATGGGCCGATGTCACACACTAAACTTCAAGTGCGTGCCCATCCCTTGGTGGTCGATAAAATTGCGACTTCCCAGGATGCGTCGCCGACCCTTTCATTTTGTTACACATGCGGAAGCGAATAACAAATCCTTTGACAATAACCATCTTGGGATAGTAAAGTAGGACAACAAATTCACAAACAAAACATGCTTTTATATACACACTGAGTCATGTAAAAAAGTCTACAACCAAAAGACTTTGAAAGACCAACTCTCAAAAGAAGCTGTCCTATCTGACCTACACCTCAAATCCCCTCAGCTTGGCTCTAGATCCTCCATTGTACGGCCTTGAAAAGAATTGAGCCCACGACGGGGTGAGATATAAATCTTAGCGAGTTCAAGCTCTAAACCCCGATTAAGAGGGTAATACGCCTAAAGGAGTCCTAACCACACAACCACACAATTACAGAAACTTATCTCATCTCAAATCCTTCCTGCATGTTAGCACAGTTCATATCTCAGACATAAACAATATTCATGCTCAACCAATTGGCACGCCAACACTTTCACCTCAACAACACAAGGGGTCTCGATTATAGGACCAAATTATTATGACACGTCTCATTCCGAGCTACACAATTTTGTCTCATAATCCGGCATGTAAATTTCACACTCAGCATGCGTTCCAATTGTTAATCACGGCCACACACGGGCACGGCCTACTCGAAGTTCAGTGGTCTACTAGCGTAGCCAGGCATCGTTTCGCCTCATCGAGCACGGCAATGTCACTATGTCAACGGCATTCCATAAAGGAGTATCAATCCATAATCTACTACAACAGGCATCCATTGGTAGGGCATCCCATATAGGGGCATGTCCAGCTCAATTGCTCGGGACGGGTTTTCTTAACCAATACACGGCCATTCAATCACAGCTCAGGACACTATGCATTGCATTCAGATGCCTCAATTAAAATAGTGTTCCTGGCCTATTTTCTTTGTATTAAAAATACACGGTAAAAATAATAGTGTGTGGGTACACAGTCGGATCAAACCCGAAAAAAAATTGATATTCTCCTTTTTTAAAATTACACTATTTTATATAGTATATAAAACCATTTTTTGTGTTAAAACTTGACACTCGAGATTTTCTGAATAAATATAGAAATTCACAAATTTTGGAATAAATAACCAAAATTCCAATCAGCACTCAATTGCACAATTTAACGCTCAATTGCATAAATTGAACACACCATTGTAATCAGCACGAAATTTCAGTCACCGACTATTCCGGTCTAATTTTCGGAAGATATTTAATAATTAAATAAATACCAAATTAATTAAATAAAGGAAATTAAATCAATAAATGCATACTTTGGCTAAAAAATTGCTAATGTAACCACCTATTGAACTAATTAAATTATCCTAACCATTCTAACTACAAGGCTACATAATAAACTAACTAATTACAAATTCTAACCACCTAATTCACTAATCTAACTAACCTAAATTAATTAAACAAGCTGATAACTACCATAATGTAATCTTAATTTAATATAAACACCCCTTAAACGTCATTAGCACCCTAATGAGAGTTTAGTGCATAAACTCATTGGTTTAGCACGAACACTGGTTCACCACGACGGCGAAACTTGAACCTACAGCGATGCCGAGGGGATCTTGGACCGGGCCGAAAAGGTCTACCAAGCCCACAGCGAAGCTGTTGGCTCGGTCCTGACTTGAGGGAGCTGCTGGACAGGCCGAGACGGAGGAGTTGCTGGCGTGTTGTGGTTGCTGCACGTGAAGAGAATGGAGCAAGGGCGTCGACGGGGTCAACTAACCAGTTGGAGGAGCTTGGCGCGTTGACTCCTACCGTGGGATGGTGCTGCGTGGATGGTGGAGCAGCGAGCAATGGAATCAGTGGAGATGGCAGCTGGCTTGCGAGTTAACTTCTAGCTTCGCTGGAATCCTGGAGTTGACTCGATGGAGAGGGAGACGGACGTGTGGCAGCGAGGGGAGAATTTGATGGAGGTGGCTGTTCGCTGGTGGACAAGTGGGTGCGGGATTCTTTTGACGGGAATGAAGGAAAGAAGAAGCAGCTCATCCAAGGAAGGGGGAAGTCGATCGACAAGCGTACGCAGGAAGCTGAAGAAGAAGGGGGCAAAAGTCAAGCATAAAAATCTATTTCCATCATTGTTTGGTCCCCAAAATTCTCCAAGCATATCCCTTTGTTTCCCCATAACACTTTCTTGCATAATTTCCCACAAATAACTCATTTTGGTGCCAAATGTTGCAGCCGCCATCAAGCCTACGAATTTCCTCACTCTGGGCTTCAATTTCTTCACCAAATTCCCCAATTTGATGTCCAAATTTTCTGCGAAGGAAGCCTGCCCAATTTCTACAATTTCCCATCACCAAATAGCTCACTAAGGAGGTCAAACATTCACTCAATTTGGCCCCTCCAAATTTTCTTTCTTTTCTGAATCGTCCAAAATGATTTTCTGTAAAAATCCCAAGCTCGCCGAAATTTTTTCAAAGGACGAGTCGACGTTCCTAAAATAAATCGTGACATGACAGAACTTTCAATTTCTAAAATCAGGTTCAAATTCCCAGTTAGTTTCAATCTAACGCGATTTTAGCGTGACCTAATATACCAGGTAGCTTTTAGGAATTTTTAGTGTAATTGACCCATGGTCGATTATTTTCAAAGCACATTGTACATTTTTGACACATTAATGACTCTCTGTTGTCGTAAAAATCTCGAGATTTCAAATATAGGCACAGGGTACGAAAATAGCAAAAAAGTTGGTATAGTGCCGTTCGACATAAATTTTGCAATTAAATGGAATCACCCACACACTAATCACATATCTCTATCGAATTGACCTATCTCCAGTCTCTGATCGATTTTGACGGTGCCGTAATGACCCTTGCAGATTAGCATGGCCAAGCATTCGATTCCTGGTCGAATTATCAATTCTATTGTGTTTAGATTCCTTAACGGCTTCACTCGATAAGCTAGTTATCCCATGAGTGGCCAACTCAAGGAATAGAACTATAGGCGCGTCGATGAAAGCCTAACTTATTCAATCAAAGACAGAACCTGAAATTTATGATGTCACGGCCGATTCCTCTAGGTAGTCCTTGGGCCAATCGACCGGTCTTGTAGCTGGTTTTGTGGCCTAGTAGTCGCAACCACAATAAGAGTCAAAATTGAGAATGTTACATTGACTCAAAGTAAGAGACAAAGGCTTATATGAATCTTGGTGTTAGTGGCAGAAGGAAATTCTAAAAATGAACATTGATGGCTCATTCGTGGAGGGATCAACAAAACATTTGTAGAGTTTTCTTTAGTCTTCTAGTGGACGCTTTTGCCAAAACAGTGAAGGTGAACTTGGCCACGATGGTGGAGGCAGGAGCAATTGTGGTAGATTGCCTATACAAAAGAAGAGGACAGCAGATTGTAATGGAGTCAGACTATCCATCTCTTGTGGAGGCGATGAAAGGTGAAGACATTTGCACGTGGTGAGCTGATCTTCTATCTAAAGCTGATCTTCTTCTATATGAGGCTAGATTTAAGCTGTTGAGCTTACAGCAGATTTGCAAATCAAGCTGTTAACTAGCTAGCTAAGGCTCAGCGACACAAGCCCACCCCGTGACTAGTTAGCCAATCCCCTTGAATTTTTTTTGGAATTTACTTTGCTTTGAGTCTTCTATTATGTTATTGCAAAATCTTAGTGAGAAATGAAATTTCTTCTTTTCCGACCAAAAACTTATTTATCAAAGCAACATCTCACAAAATGATTTTGTTTCTTCCTTGAAAATTCTTGTCATATGATGTGATAATGAGTAAATTCTAAATGCATACTCTAGCATGAAAGGTGACCATTAAGCTTTAGAGGATACCAACGTCTGAGTTTTTGTAGGTACGCTTGTGTACCTTTCAAGGAGGTTCATTTGATATCCAAAAAAATGGCCACAGTTTAACAAGTGGGGAATCTTGAGGTCAACCAAAAAAAGTTGGTTTGAGCTGGATTTGAATGTTAGCTCGATAAGTGTCCTAGTACCATAAATAGGAACTAATAAAAAGACCCAGAATACCATAGAAAGAGATCACAATCCCTTGCGGGAAAAAAGAAATTGCTGAGATAGAACTAAAGATATCAAATTCTTACCAAGATAGCTAAAAGATCTAACTAATATGAATCCTAGTGAACCTAAATAGAATTATTTTTTTGTATCCAAACTAATATTGATTCAACTAATTTCATGAAAAAAAAAAATTATGATGCTTTTGGACTAATAGGCTCCATGTACGTCAATTTGTACTTGCCCACTCTATTCAATTGCGGCCTTATAATGCAATCACATTCTTTGGTCTGATTGCTATTTTTGTTTTATGTATTCCTGATTTATCCATTAGGTTATTCTGGATTATTCTCTGCCCCTAGTTTTGGTGTAGTAGCTATTTTTCACTTCATCCTTTTTTCCAAGGGTTTCATAATTGGACATTGAACCCACATGACCAGAAATTCAATGCATAATCTTACCATTCAATGTGAATTTTTGATTAATTTCATTTTCAATTGTTGAACCATTTCATTTACCAAGTTCAATGGTAGCTAGATTAGTCAATTGGGAGCTTGATTGCAAGACTCACCCATCGAGCAAGGACGAAAGTCAGCCTTAGTAATTCAACAGTACCAAGTAGAAGGGTTATCGCTCAATAAATAAAAGTTACTCTAGGGATAATAGGCCAATCTTCATCAGACCTACAATCCCAAAAATCAGGAGAGAATCAATAGATTCCTTTTTGGGAGCGATTCATTGTATCGGACACAACATACAACTCTAATTTGTACTACATTCTCCAAATGGAGATCAAATGGTATAATTATTTTGTTTGTTGGTAGATTGGAGGATCGAAAACATGACTATCACTTTCCAATTGGCTATTTTTGCGACAATTGCTACTTCATAATGCTATTGATTAGTGTACTCATTGTATTTACTTCTCATGATGGTTGGTTGAATAACAAGGAATGTAAACTTTATAGATAAAGCCTGAGGATTGGCACTCCATTACTATTATTTTAAATATATATATGATTATAATTATCTACGTTCCCAATGTACTTATGATGTAGCACCAATTGGACTATTAGCTAATGTGTGTCATCGTACGAGAATATAGTATGGTGCAGATCAATCGGAAAAGGTATGCATAAAAGTACTTGCCCTGAGAATTTTGCTTCTATGAACATAATAGATAAATAATCCAAACATGTTACATAAGGTAAATATTGTATAACAATTTGATTTTCCGTAATTTTTTCCATTCCTTTGTGTAAATAATCCAATATTGGTTCACAATTAGTAACATTGTTGACATCTAAATTTTTGCCCAAAAATCATTTCCGAAAAGTGGGAACTTGTTTTTCCACAAAAATATTTCATGTTAAATCCTTGCATATAGATTATCTAGGTGTTTAGTATAGTTTTTTTTTTTAAAATGGAAGATTTTTTCGTAAAAAATATTTTAAAAAAAGAAAGAAAGAAAAAAATAAGTTGGGACCAATGATCTAAATGTGACTAGCCAAGCCCAGGAGGTCAGATTGGAATTAAAATGGCAAGTTGGGGCCAAAATGCAATTTTCAAAAATTGAGGGACCAATTTGCAAATTTTGCAAAATTTCGCTTTAACCCTTAAATCATCATCTTGGCCCCCAATTGAGTCGAAATTGAACTTGGGTCAGGTCTAATTAATCGAATCGGGAAAAAATGACCAAATTACATTGAATTGGATATTTTCAAGCAAGAAAATGACTAACTTTAAGGGACTCTCTTGCAAAATTGGGTGGAGATAACTGCAAAAAATGATCAAGATCTTAAACTACTATACATGAGCTTCCTAATTGATCACAAATCGTAGTCAAATTGATGGATTAAAGTACTCAAACCAGCTACCAAAACCCAGTCCACGGTTAAGTTTCAATTCAGAGCTGTTAAATAAGCATATTGGTAGCCCCATCATATCATACTCAGCTGCCCAATCAGCTTGATCTCTGCATGTGATGGAAGACCATTGGTAGTGCAAGTGGATAAAAATTGGTCAATGATAAGCTGCTAAAAGAACGGGAAAATCGCAGCAAAATTTGCACATTTAATAGTTGCAAAAATTGAAAATTTGGCCAAGACAGAAAGTTGTTGAAGTAGTCCGGTTGACAGGTTTGGTAGGTAGACAAAAGACCGACCAAAAATCTCTTAAATCAGGAGCTAAGATGACTGAAGCAAGCTCTTTTACAACATGAAAAGTAGGATGTGAGAAGGAGAAGAGAGAGCTCACAGTCGTCCCCCAAAGAGGCCCTCAGAAGCAACTTCAGAAAAAGCAAAACCTAGAAATTCCAGACAGGCCTTGGGAGAGAAAAGTGAAATTTTCACAAACTTACGGCCAAAATTAGCCAAAACCTTCAACTAGAGAATGCAACTTCACTCAAAGATATTTCCAACCATAGGTCGCACGTCTCAAATGGAGATTGGGAAGGCCTCCTAAAGCCCCCCGAAACAGTACCCTCCTAGCAAGTCAAGAAAGTCCAAAAAAAAAATTTAAGTGTTAAGCCCGGTTGGTTACGAGTGAGGGAAAGCGAGTGTTTTTGAGAAAATTGAGAGATGAATGAGGCAATAAATGACTTGTAACCCAAACTATAATATATATAGTTTGGTTCAGTGTTAATTTGTCGAACAAAAAAGATCCTGCAGTTTAATTTTGGAGGTGAGCTAAGACCTTCATTGTCAGTTATTTTTTCTGCAGATCTCATTTCCAGTTTGAAGGAGCCAACTTCCACGTGCCCCTCGAGGATAATTTCTTGGTTTCCTCGGCCAAGAACCACTTACAAAAGAAACTAAGAAGCAAGGTAAGTATTCTAGATGTATTTTTGTTCGAGTTTGAACATGTTATAATAGTGAAAAATCAAGAAGAAAACTAGTCTAAAAACTGATTTTGAGGCTAGAATTTTTCTAAGTGTTGAAATTTCTTCAAGAGTCTTGCATGTTTGATTTACTATACCCCATTTTCGTGCATTACTTGTCTTTGTGATTTTGATTAATGTTATATGGGAGTACAAATGATGCATGGGTCAACCCGGTTTAGTCTTTGAATCTCTGTGTGAACTATGATATCGTCTAAAACTTGGGCAAAAAACCAAGCCTATCCACATTGAATTATGGCTGGTCAGTGTAGTCTTTGCATGTGTGCTTCTTGGAGAAGTCGTTTTGATGTATTTGGTTGATTATTCTCTATGATGTTTGTTACATTTGAAAGTTCATGTTACCTACTTTCACTCGGATCAAGTAATGTTTCCCTTAAATCTCGTACGTGATGAGTGTCAGGGCTTGAATATGGGCATGCAACCTATTTGCTTGACTTGGGTTCAAGACCAGATTTGTAAAATCAGCTCAAACCTCCATATTTGAGACTGATTTCAACTTAGTTCTTGTGTGTTTTGGGTTATGATTTCTATCTAATCTTGCTCCTTGCATGTGGTAGTATAATCTTGATACTTTAGTTCCACATAAGATTACTCATGGGTCAAGATTGAAGGTCACGAATACAGCTCGAGGAAGTTGCTTAAGGTGGGTTGATGTACACCACTTGTTCGACGAAATCCCCAAACCAAGTTTCGATCTTGAAACAGCTGATTTGAGCTTGATTATTGTGATATTCATGTGATGTGTTATTCCATGTTAGCATAGATCAGTTTAAAGAATTATTATTAATTTTTTTTTCAAAAAAAGTAATAAAAAAATTTCAAAATTTCAACAAATATATAAAAAGTTAGATAGTATCAAATTAGGGCATAAATGAGATTTATGAGATTTACCTAATTTTATAAAGTCGTTGTCCTAACTTGATGCTATTTTGATATTCTATAATCATTTTTGTAAATAATCTATTTTGCGTAGATTAAAATTATTTAGAGTAATTTCATGCATATTTAAATTCTCATTTCGCTCATGGGGGTCCTATCCCGGGACATGATAACAAGGCCATGTAATATTATTTGTTCGACTTGTATCAGGTTTTCCTTTTCCGCATTACTTTCAAGTCCTTCCAATTCTTGGATGTTTATTTACTACACCACTTTACAATAATTTGAGTGTAAATTTCTTTTCTAAATTATGCTAGGAGAAGTCTAGACATTTTTAAAAAAAAAAACCTATAAAAACATTTGCATTGACACTTAGTGGTTTCATAAAGATTATAATTGGTAATCAAGATTGTGTGGCCATTTAGATAAATAACCTTCCAAGTTAGTGGTACCGCAAGGGTGCTAATAGAAACATTAGCGTAAACAAGTCCCTGTTCCTAGAAATCTCTTGTTGCGTAGGAATCGAGACAACACTCCCATGTCTTGATTGGCTTCTAGCCAACCCCAATAGGCTATTGACAACTCCTAGAAATACATAGGTTGTTAAGAACTAAAAAATAAAATTCAACGTCATGCGATGTATGGGCTTGGGAAAGCCCACGCCTAATCGAGGGCTGTTGGTCCGCCTCTTTAGGAAAATACCCCTAAACATTCTTTCTTTTCCCTCAAATGGAAAATACCACTCTCTCTCATCCCCTTCTCCCCTCCTCACTCCCTCATTTTTCTCACTTACAATCTTAAAAACACCCTTGCCGTCTCCCTAGCCTCAACCGAACCCCTACACCTCCATTTGCTCTCATTACAAACTTGTTCTTCACTTATTTCACGCACCAGAGGTTGTACCAATGCCGAACTATTACCGGACCGCTGCCGAGCCGCCACTAGAGTAGCGACTAGCCACCGTCCAGCTCCCTCACGCATGGTGGACACACGACCAGCAGCCTTTAGCTGCTGTCCAATCTTGTTGCTCCTTCCCCTAACGTGTTTCGAAGCTCGAGTCATCCGTAAGTGGCTTTCTAGCCTTTGTCTAGAGCTTTCATTGCATTTAGGAAGTAGTTAAGGGTGGAATAATGGTAATCTATGTAATTTAAGGGATGTTCCAGTGGCTCTATGGTTGAACATGTTATTTAGGTTATGTGCCATGTGGTCCTATGGTTAAACATGTTGTTTAGGTTATTTGCCATGTGGTCCTATGGTTAAACATGTTATTTAGGTTATGTTCCATGTGGTCCTATGGTTAAATGTTATTTAGGTTATGTGCCATGTGGTTCTATGGCTAAACATGTTAATTAGGTTATGTGCCATGTGGTTCTATGGTTATCCATGTCTATTGAATGATGTGCTAGGTGGATTAGTGATTATATATGATGTTTGGATGATGTGCCATGTGGTTTAGTGATTATCCATGTTATTTGGGATATGTGACATGTGGTTTAGGGATTAAACATGTTATTTGGATGATGTGCCATGTAGATTAATGGTTAAAAATGATGATTGGAATATATGCCATGTGAATTAGTGGTTAAACATGATATTTGAATTATGTGTCATGAGTCTTAGGTGATCACACAAGCATATGTGTGTGATATAAGTGATGTGCGTGTATGGAACGATGGCATTTTGTAAGTGAAGTTGCATATCGCATGAGCATCATACGGGTTAAATAATAAAGATAAGAAATTGAGTATGTGATGGTATGCTTGTGTGATCACCTAAGACCCTGATGCGTTTTACGTAAGGTGTGAACCTATCCTGAGACGTTTTACGCAAGACAATACCCAATTAAGTTCAGATGCTCCCAAGTCAACGGGATGTCATTTGTGGATAGATTTTGGAACGAAACTCCTTACAGGAATGCCCCCAAGTTAACGAGATGATGAGCTTGATGGGGTGAGATGATACCCGGTTATGCCGAATGATTTGTGAACCTTTGAGTTCTTTAGGTCCTAAGTGGCCGTAATAATTTGGACAATTGTGTATGAGAAGTATGTGAGATTCGTATGTGATGAAATCTGGATTATTACATGGCATGATTTCATGATTTAGATCATAATGTGTATTCCGATGTTTGGCTCGAGAATATGAAGTCTATGTTATGAAATTGTCTATGCATCTACTTTAATGGCCTTGTATGGTAGAGAAGTTATTTATAAATCGACGAGAGTAAAGTGAGAAGTGTGTGGCCATGTTTTTCCATCAATAGTTGCACATTTAGGGCACTTCCAAGATGAACGACTTCCCTATGCGAAGTTTATCAAGTTCACTCATTGCATTGGTACTTTTGGATAGGCGGCAAGAGCCACGATCCCATCCATGACTTCGACGGTTTGCTGGGTGCCAAAGGATGTAGGGGTGCCATTAGTTGGGATGCCAAGGATGTAGTAGATGTTCCCAATCAGGAAGAGTCCGACCTCGAGACCTCGCGTTGGTTGCCACATGGGAGGTTTGGACCCTAGAGACCATTGGGGCTTAGGTAGTGGTGAGGTTACTAGCACTTTTTTTGGACCACCCTTGTAGTATTAGAGGCATAGGTTTACCCCGGGCCCTTTTCTGGAGGAGGTTGTGGCAAAGTGGTTGGGCATGTTGGATATGTGAAACTAGTTGTTTAATTTTGAACTAATTATGTATGATATAATAACTCAAGAAGCTTTTATATATATATGACTATGTTTTAACTATCCCTGCTATTTGATAATTGAAGATTTACTCACATTTCCGCTTGTGCGTTTTGATGTTATTATGATTTGGGTCGGTGACACCTTATGGGTCATTGCAATTGAATGACCAAAGGATAAAGGTTCAATGGGCATGGGTTTCACGGCGCCATAGAGGTTTGGGGCATGACACACATGGTCCAAGCCCAGTGAAGAAATGCAAATTTCAAAGATTATGCTTGTTCTTCAAAGTCAGCTACTGATGGGAAATGCTTACCTCTATCTAGTCAAGGAAAGTTATTCATAGACAATGCATGTTTTCAACACAATGTGCGAAGGAGATATCCTTGTTCAACATAAAAGCCAAGTCGTAAGAAGTAAGTTGTTTGCATAAAAGTAATATTGCTTTCGATATTGCACCAGAAAAAAGCAAAGTTTTCCACTCGGTTTAAGCAAAAGCCATTATTAAAGGCATCCATCCATTAAGCAACAATCACTTAGTGGATCCAATATTGAGATGCTCTTTCCATGCTTTCTTTGAGACAGGATCAATCCTATGTTGAAAACCAACGTAGATGGAAAAGAAGTTTCAAGCTTGAAGAGAAGCTTCGTACGCACAAAAGCCCAACTACAAAGTATTGGATTTGGTTCCCCTAGAACGGACGAAATCTTACAACAAGGAGCTCCGTAGATGTGTCGAAGGAATTACTTGTCTTATGTTGATGCGGAATAAACACTGAATCCCATTGTTGTATGGAAAAAGGCTTTGAAGAACACCATGCATTGATGGGTGGTGAGGTCCCATAACTCTCAATTGATTGAACATGTATTTCATGAGTGGACAAACACATTGAAAATTATTGTTGCTTTATAAACTATCTTGTTCAATGTGTTGTTAATGAATGGTTATATAGACAAATTATCAAATATTTATGACTAAATTAATCAAATTGAAAAATTTAGAACTAAATCAACTGCGACTTTCCACTCTTTCATGATATTGGAGTAGTCACGAGTCAATGGAGATCCCGCTAATATTCTTTCTATTCTATCCTATTATATTATATTATACTTTCTCAATTAATGGTAGAATTGTTTTCCAATGTTGGTGGATCGGTCTTTTCTTCATTCCCATGAAGTCATAGAACCATGATGATCCTAAGGAGAAGCACTTTTCCATATATGATAGAGTTCCTTAGTCAAGAATGTGATCAAATTACACTGTTACTAGTCAGTCCTAAGTCCTGATAAGTTTAATTATTTTGGTGTGTTGACTCATAAGGCAACGCATTTGAATCTAGTAAACTTTGGGAGACCACGCGTGCTAAATGCATAGTATAGAGATCAATATTGAATTCGTCTACTGGCACGAACACTGAGTTTTATAATTTCTCCCAAGCTTTATATTGACGTCCTTTCTTGACTTGTTCTGGGCAAACTTGCAATAAACGGCATCTGAATTGACAATTTTGACATGTCGGGTCGTCAATCATTTCAGTTGTGACACTCACATGGATTATTAATAAAAAGAAATGCGTTTATGACTTGTGGAAAGAGGCCTTTTTTTCGGTGGTGGAAAGGGTCGATCCACTCCAGGAAATGTCGTTGAACCTTCTTTTTATCTACCATACTGATCATTTTGTCTTCCTACTTGTTGACTCATTTATCTTTTTTCCCTTTAAGTTTATACAACGGAAAATCCTAAATTGATAAATTGTAACAAATTTGCATCTAATACATTTGTAATAAATATACCATCTGTTAATTTTCATTAAATTGAATTAATACAACAAAACCACAAAACTCATATAGCTGTGGCAAATATAGAATAAAACCTTTAAACTAATAGAGCTATCAATAATTACGTGTCATCTAATTCAGTAATTGATAGTAAAATTAAACAGAAACTAACTGAGGAAGAATTTGCCACATTTGTGCCGATTTGGAATTTTTGGTGGTCCAAAAATTAGTTTGAGATAAATTTACCATAAGTGTACTAGCTTGAACTCAGAAAATTCTAGTAACAATTTTGGAATAACACCTAAATGAACTCAGAAAATTCTGAAATTTTGATATGTTATTAATAAGACCTAGAGGAAAAATTTCATAGAGAACACTAAGTCAAAATAGTTATGTATGAATCACAACAGGTCACATAACTCATCACAGAATTTATTCCAGATTTTACACTTCAACAGTAGAGTCCCGAACATTAAAATGGACTTATACCACTATATATGGATTTCAAAAAATCTAACTAAAATACATGTTATAGTTTAGACAATTCTCTACAGCTTTCATGAAGAAATCAAGACCAGAATCATACTAGAGATTTCTCAATTCCACAATCCATTTCTACTCTACTTATCCAAAATCCAGCATCCAACATCCACAATCCAAACATCTCCAAGTCTATTGCACTACACTAGACAACAATAGCACAACATGATATAGGTTAATGGACTTTCACTTGCCTCAAATCCTATGGTTCAACGGCTAGGGGTTCGGTTCAGCGGTGCCGCTCGACGGCGGCAACTCGAGCACGGACGGAAGGCGGTCCTTCTCTTCCTTCCTCATGGCTCACACTCGCGCGCCCACTTCTCTCGCTCGAACTCTCTCTCTATTCACGGTCCTGCTCACTCGAATTCTCTCTCTCGCTCACTCAAAATTCTGTTCGGTTCTTCTCTCTCCTCCTCTCAATTCCGAACCCTTTTGTTCTTTGACTTGTTGACTTTGAGAGTCAATTGCATGGGAATTTTCGGTGGCAACCAAGGCTTAAGACAGCTGGTGGAGGCGTGGCTCTCCCTTGCTCGGTTCCTCTCCATGCGCTGGCCACCGAACGAGAAGCAACGTGGCTGTTGCTGGGCTTCTCTTGGTCAACAATCCCATGATTCGTTGACTCCCTGTGTGGACTAAAATGGTGAGAGATTGGGGCAACTTGGGACGTGGATGATCCCTTCCTTCGGCTCACTAAATAATTAGTACAGTAAAGTCCAAATCCCCCTCTTATTTCATACATACCTAGGTGGTGTTGTTGTATAGTATTATCGGAACAAATGTGCACAGGTCAATGGGGTCGAATATAGTACCGGCGATGCTTGCATCACTTAGTCACGGACCGTCGTATATTTAAGGGTCGTCACAAAATTCCAAATGCCACAAGTACATCGAAGACCTGCCCCACCGAAATCAACTGCCTCTACCTCCTTTCATTTTTCCTTCACTACCAACAACGTCCACCGATTCTCCATTTCTCTCGATCGTCGCCAAAATTAGCCGATCCTAGCAATTTTGCTGCAGGCTTGCAAGGCTTTTGCAGCCCGATTTGAGCTCCCATTGGCGTTGCTATGAGCCCAAGTCTCGGCCGCCGTCGTGCTGCCATCGCCGTAAACCAGTTTTCACACTAAATCGGTGAGTTCATGTTCTAATCCTTAATTAGTAGGCTAATGATACTTAGGAATGTATTAGTTGGCTAATTTGTGGGTTAGTTAAGTTAATTAAGCTTATGATGATTTTGTTAGTGTAAGTATTTAGTTAGTTAGTTAGTTAGTTAGTTTGATTAGAACAGTTAGGTGGATTTAGTTAGGAATTAGTTGGACTATACAATTAGTGTAATTAGATTAAATTAGATAGAATGGTTAGATTTATTTGTTAGTTCGATTAATTAGCCCAGTTAGTTTAGGTTGATTTAATTGAGTGCTTTAATTTATGTATTTTGTAATTTATTTAATTGCCACTAATTTATTTAATTATTAATTATTTTCCGGAAATTAGACCGGGATATCTAGTGATCGGAATTTTGTGCTAATTTCAATGGTGTGTTCAGTTTATACAATTGGATGTTAATTTGTGCAAATTGAGTGCTGATTGGATTTTGGTCATTTATTCCAAAATTTGGGAAATTTAAAAAATTATTCATAAAATTATGGGTGTTGAATTTTAACATTTAAAGTGGTTTTATATACTATATAAAACAATGAGATTTTAGAAAGGAGTTATGAATTTTTCGAGTTCGATCTGACCATGTACCCACACATGACTAATTTCACCAAGTATTTTTAATACAAAGAAAAAAGGCCAAGATCACTATTTTAGTGCAATGCATGGTGTCCTAGCCCGAGATTGATTGGTCGCATGTTGGTTAAGAGAACCCGTCTTGAGCGATTACATCGGACGTTACTAAATCCCTTTTCGGGTTACCCATGCTTTAGGGTATTGGGTCACAATAGATTCTGGACCTACGCTTCTTCGGGAAAGCCGTCTTTGAGAGACATAGGCGTGCTCAATGGGGAAGAGACAATGCCTGGCTATGCTAGTAGACAGTCGAACATGGGAGTCAGCCATGCCCATGAGGAGCTTAATTAACAATTGGAATGCATGATCGTTTGAGTTAGATGTGCCTGATTATGAGACAAAACTGTGTGACACGGTATGGGACGTGTCATAACGGTTTGGTCTTATAATCGGGACCCCTGTGATTGATTAAGTTGATGAAGCGTTCCAATTATTGTGTGTATGATTATAAGTATTGTGTATATAAACTGTGATGACGTGCATAAGGGAACTGAGGCGGGGAAAGTTTTCTGTATTATGTGGCTAGGCCACCTTGGGTGTATTTTTTTCCTAATCGGGGCTTAGAGTGTGAACTTGCTAAGATTTATATCTCACCCCATCTTGGGCTTTAACTTTTCAGGGCCATAGAGTAGAGGACCTGGAACCAAGGTGAGGGGATCCAAGGTGTAGGTCAGATAGGACAGCTCAAAAGAGTCAGTCTTTTATAGCCTTTTGATTATACACTTTTGTACATGGCTCAGTATGTTTATAAAAGCATGTTTTATTTGTGAATCTATTGTCCTACTTTTCTATCTCTAGATGGTTACTGTTAGGGGATTTATTATTCGTTTCCGCATGTGCAATAAAATGAAAGGGGCGACTCGTCCTGGGAAGTCGCAATTTTAATCGACCATCGAGGAATGGGCACGCGCTCAAGGATCGGGGCGTGACAAAAAATGTTATTCTTTCTAAATAATTTATTATGTTCCAGTTATAAATTCAAAAAAGATTAGGTAAGAGCATGCAAACAGAATGTTGTCACATGACCAAACTAGTACATACTAAAACATCTTATGTTAAGCATTTTCCATCACTTAAATGAGATGGGGTTAATGGAAGTTCGTTTATGTATTAATTGGTCAAGTTTTAGGACTTGGTTTTACTATTTAAAAGTTTCAAGATGTGAATACATATTTGCGACCAATTTTAGATTTGTTGGTAACTTTATCCTTTAATTATTTTTCAATTTACAATCTTTTGATGAGTGTTTTTGCCTTGGTTATCAATCCCTTGAGCTTACTAACAAAGTACCAATTTAATTGGAGTGACTTACTAGCATTTTTAATCTCACTTGATTGCAACAAGGATTTTATTTAGACTTGTGTAAAAAAGGTTATACCTTCTAAATAATTTATTATATTCTGGTCATAAATTCAAAAAAGATTAAGTAAGAGCGTGCGGAGAGAATACCATCATATGACCAAATCAGTACATATTGAAATATATTACACTAAGCATTTTCCATCAATCAAATTAGATGGAGTTCATGGAAGTTTGTGACTATATTAATACATCAAGTTTTAAGACTTGATTTTACTATTTTAAAAGTTTCAAGACGTGAATACATTTTTCCGACCAGTTTTAGGTTTGTTTGTACATTTATCCTTTAATTATTTTTCAATTTACCATCTTTTCATGGGTTTTTTTTTTTTTTTTTTTTGGCCTTGGTTATCAATCCCTTCGGCTTATTCATTTTAATTGAAGTGACTTACTAGCATTTTTAATCTACTTTATCGCAACAAAGATTTTAAAACTTGTGTAAAAAGGATTATTCCTTCTAAATAATTAATTATATTTTGGTCATAAATTCAAAAATAATTAAGTAAGAGCGTGCATAGAGAATACTGTCATATGACCAAATCAATACATATTGAAATATATTACCCTAAGCATTTTCCATCACTCAAATAAGATGGAGTTAATGGAAGTTTGGGACTATATTAATTGGTCAAGTTTTAAGACTTGGTTTTACTATTTTAAAAGTTTCAAGACGTGAATACATTTTTGCGATAGGTTTGTTTGTACATTTATTCTTTAATTATTTTTCAATTTACCATCTTTTTTATGTGTTTTTTTTTTTGTGACATCCTAGAATTTCAATTCTGCTTTCAATTGAATAATAGGGCATTTCATCGATGCGAATATAGTGATATTCTCAGAGCTGATCACTTGTGAGATAACTACATTATCTATGGAAGCCATTAAGCATTTTAAGGCAAATAGACTTGAGGATTCGACCAGGAATAGGCTGCTCGACCGTGCTCATCTGCTGAGATCATTACGGCACATATATAAATCAATTAGAGATCAGAGATTGGTCAGTTCAATTGAGATGGGTGGTTAAATGTGGGTGCTCCCACTAAATTTCAAAATTCTCATCGATCGGCACTAGTTTGATTTTTCTATTGTTTTGGTACCTTGTATCCGTATTTGAAACCTCAAAATTTTCATGACCACGATAGTCGCCAATGCATCGAAGAGGTTCATTGTGGCTCGAAGAAAATCGACCACGGATCATTTGCACTAAAAAGTTCTGAAAGCTATCTGATAACGTAGGTCACGCTAAAAAGGCGTTGGAGTGAAATTAATCACAAATTTAAATTTGATTTCATAAATTGAAAGTTATGTTATATCACAAGTCATTTTAGGAACATCGACTCAGCCTATGAAAATTTTTCTGCAAACCGAGACTTTTTGGGGAAAAGTCGTCTTAGGGCTGTTTTTGTCCAAAGAAAGTCATGGACTATTTTTTATCTCGCATTTGGGAAGCAAATGGGATCAATTGGTGACGGAAAATACCAATTGGATCAATGAGGTGCTGATTGAATTTTTTTGGGCCAAAAATGGGTGGATTCAAGAGGCAATTAAGTTTAATTTGAAGCCAAATCACTTGAAATTTGTAGCTCCCCCTTGCCTAGGACTTTTGGACCATTTCAAAGGTTGAAATTGGAGTGTTGGTGGCTGATTTCCAACCAAGGAAGGCAGCTGAGGTTGAGAATTGGTCAAGGGGAACAATTGGATGAGAATTGAAGCCTTGGTGGCCCCATTATCCCTTTATCTCTTCCTCCTTCCCCCTCAAGCTGGCCGACCACATCAATTCCCCCTCATCCTTGCCATTTTTGAACTTAAAAGCAAGAGAAGAGGCCGTCTAGTCATCGAGCCGTCGCACGCACCGCCGTCGCCGTTGCCATCCTCGAGCGCCACCGCCCCTCGCACGCATGCCTGTCGCCTGGCCGTGCCTTATCGACATCATCCTGCCCCTTGCTCGAGCCCAGCAAGCTGCCGTGGACACCTGGACAGCCGTGCACTGCTGCCGGCCACCCTTCTAGCTCCGCCAAGTCTTGCCTAGGTCCATTTTTGCTCCCTCGATCCATTTCCGCATCAACCGAGCCACCACCTCGCCTTTTCAGCCACCTACCAGCCAAGAATAGAGAGCAAAATTAGTGGGTTTCCAGCACCTTGTTGGTCCGTTTTGAGGTCGTTCCCAACCCCAGAAGCTAGGCCCACTTTGGAGAAAGTTGAGCCCTGTTGCATACTCGTCGATTTGAACCGCTCATATCGCAAAATGAGTAAGTTTGACTCACTAATCCTCACTTAGTAGGTTAATTATGCTAGCGGATGATTAGTTTAGGCTAAAATGGATTAGGTTGTTAGATTCGATTAGATTAGTAAATTTAATTAATTGCCAATGCATGTTAGGTAGATAGTTAGTGCAATTAGAGCCTAGACAAGCTCTAGTATTTACCTAGAGTGGTTCAGAAATTTTGCGGGCTTATCTTGTCTTCCAATTAGGCTTTTTCGGGCCTAAGTCGCACTTATTGTATTTACTAATTAATTTCCGTAATTATTTAATTAATTAATTATTCTCCAAAAACTAGACCAAGATGGCCGGTGACCGGAAATTACGGCCGATTGCGGCGGTGTCATCTGTTTATTTAATTAAGCTTCAAATTGTGCGATTGCGATTTAATTGTGAAATTAGAAATTTATCTTTAATTTAATTAATTTTAATAATTAATTGAATTTTTACCAAGTGTGGGTCTACAACACCAAAAATATATTTCTAGACTGCTGAAGTCAGTGGGAAGTTTAAATTTTGAAGTTATGGCAATTTGGCTCAGGCTGACCGTGTACCCACACATGACTACTTTTGTTGAGTATGATAAATGATAAATTGATTTGATGGTCAAAGCTATATATTTTATTATCAGCTTCGGGTGAGCTATATAAGTGATTTATATTATTATTAGCTTCGGGTGAGCTATATATGTGTGATGTACTATTATCAGCTTAAGGCGAGCCATATATGTACTTGTCAGCTTTGGGTGAGCGAATTATATTATCAGCTTTGGACGAGCTATATTATTTATAGTTTCAGCTTTAGGCGAGCGGTCTTAATTTAATAGGACACTATAGATAGTATTGGTTGAGTGGACCAGAAAGTGGTCATGATGACATGTAATCGACCAGGTCGTGCAGGATGGAACTGAGGACAAGTTAAGTCCTACAACACCTAATTATGCTTAGGCAACCCTTACGGCGTAATTTTCTTCCTAATCGGGTCTTAGGGGGTAGAACTCGCTGAGACGTAGTCTCACTCCGTTGTGGGATCACATTTTCAGGTCCCTAGGTGACGGTCGTGGAGAGTCGGAAGTCCCGGAGTTTGGGAAGGTGGAAGAAGCCTAATCAGCGAACCTGTATGACTAGTTAGTCATAGGATAGTTCCTTTTTGATGAGTCGATATTTTTGTAACCGGCCTGGTCTTGTGTATAAATGTGTTTTTTTATAAAAGACTTGTAGTGGTTTGAAAACGTTTGGCCATGCTTTCCTATCCCATTGTTTTATTATCTGAGGATTTATATCTGCTTCTGTATGCATGTATTAAAAGGAATGGGTCGGCGATGCGTCCTAGGACATCGCTATTATATTGACCAAGCAGGGATGGACACGGGCTCGGAGGATTGGGACGTGACATCCTAGTTTAAGGGTATCAGAGCATGGTTGTTAAAAAATTGGAGTGATAAGGTGCAATGGATATGTGATAGTAAGTAGGAAGGCCTTTAAATTCATGACTGGTGCATGTCGGTGATAGTTGTTTATAGAATTGTTTGTTGTGTGTGGATCGCTTAGCTTCTAATCCATTGTGGATTTGGAAGACAGGTTTCAGTACAAAGACTGAACCATGAGCGATCAGGAACAGAGGACTCCGAGTGAGAGGACAATTAGGCTTGCGACTCAAGGTAGAACGCCGACCAAGGTCGGTATTCGAGGTGGCAGGGGTAGGATGCCAGCACAAGCTAGTGCCAGTGGAGTAGCACCACCTCTCGTGGGTGCTGGGGTAGCGACTCCAGGTGAGCAAGGAACCATTGGAATCAACCAGGCCCTGGATTCCATGAGAGAGTTGATGGGGCAGTAGGCCCGGGATAAAGCTGCTACCTTCACCGCCGTTGTTGCAGTCGCCATCCAAGCCGCCGCTACTGCTGCTATTGCCACCACTGCTGAGGTCGCAACCGTCACCACACCTACCGCTGCACCCGCTAAAGGTTCGCCAAGAATCATAGTCGCTGGGAGACCGATTCATAAGCTGGTGGAACAGTTCTCGAAGTTGAATCCACCTAAGTTCACTAGGGTAGAAGGCCCTGAAGCTGCTGCTTTGTGGATCCAATGACTTGAGAAGGCTTTTGCACTATTGATGTGCAATGAAACTGAAAAGGTAGTCCTTGTAACTTACCAATTGGAGGGAGTTGCAAATACTTTGTGGAGAACTACCCAAGGAGCAGTATTCCCAGAAGGTGTCATCCCAAAGTGAAACGCCTTCCTTGAGGCTTTCAATGGTAAATACTTTTCAGAGATTGCCATAAAGATGAAGATGGCAGAGTTTCAGCGTCTTCACTAAGGCTCCATGCCTGTCGACCAATATGAGGCGAAGTTCGCTAAACTATCGCAATATGCTCCAGAACTAATTGAGAATCCAGCGAACCGAGTGAAAAGGTTCAGAGATGGATTTAGACTGAATTTGAGGAGTATATTGATTTCGCTGAATTTGAGGAGTTACAATGACCTTTACGAGAGAGCCCAAATGATCGAGAGAGATCAAAATGAAAGAGCTGCTACGTTTGGGTCAAGGTTTAATTCCAATAGAGATACAATCCGTCATGGAAAGAACCCCATGACTGGAGGTAGATTTCAGATCTCACCCAACAGGAAGGGTGGAGTTGGTAAGTCAGGGTCAAAACAGAATGGTTTGTGTCCATTCTGTGGGAAGCGACATGGTACAGCTCTGTGCCCCCGAAGACCGGGTGTATGTTTTGGTTGTGGCCAATAGGGCCATGGTCAGGGATTGTCCTAGCAAACCAAGAGGACAATCGCAGCTACCGCTGCCGTCACCGATTGGATAGATTAGAGGGTATGCACCTTAGAATGCATCGCAGGGTGGACAGCTCAGACCCCAGTTCAAGGCATAGTGTATGCCATTACTCAAGGTCATGCAGAGACTGTGCCTGACGTGATCATAGATATGGTTTCGCTGAACAACCATCCTATTTATGCTTTATTTGATCTAGGAGCAACTCCTTCCTTTATTGCTGAGCAATATGTTAAGTTGATTGGAATAAATCCTGAATTGCTGGAATATGTTGTTAGCATATCTACACCTCTGAAGGATAAAGTGTTGTCTACTTTGAGTTGTTCTGGTTACAAGTTAGAGATTGGTGAGAGAGAGGGGAAAATAGATTTATTAGTCCTAACCATGTATGACTTTGATTTGATAATTGGCATGGACTAGCTCACCAAGCAACGAGCTAAAATGGACTATTATCGCAAGTCGATTCAGTTTTACCCATTAAAGGGTGAGAGATTCGAGTTTGTCGAGAACCAAGGAGGACCCTCGATTTCCCTAATATCGTCGCAAGAGGCAACCCGTTTGTTAGATGGGGGTTGTCAAAGTTACCTGGCGACTGTTCGTGGATACGACAATTGAGGAATTGAAGATTGAAGATATTTCAATTATGCATGAATTCCCAAATGTATTCCCAAAGGAATTGCCAACATTGCCGTTAGAGAGAGAAATTGAATTCGTGATTAAGTTAGCTTATGGGACAGAGCAAATCTCTAAGGCTCATTACCGGATGGCACTATTGGAATTAAAGGAACTAAAGGTGCAAATGCAGGAATTATTAGATAAGGGATTCATACATCCCAGTGCATCACCTTGGAGAGCACCAGTTCTATTCGTGGAAAAGAAAGATGGTTTATTGCGCTTGTGCATCGACTATCGCCAACTCAATCAAGTGACGATGAAGAACAAGTATCCATTGCCGATGATCAATGACTTGTTTAATCAGTTACAAGGAGCATCGATATTTTCGAAAATCAACTTGAGGACAAGATATCATCAGCTCAGGATCAGGAAAAAAGACATTCCAAAGTCAGCATTTCGTACTCGGTAGGGTCATTACGAGTTCACCGTGATGCCATTTCAGTTGATGAATGCTCCAACTACTTTCATGGATTTGATGAACCAAGTATTTAAGGAATATCTTGATCATTTTATCATCGTGTTCATCGATGATATTCTAGTGTATTCAAGAAGTGCTTAGGAGCATGAGGATCATCTGAGATTAGTGCTCCAGACCTTAAGAATTCATCAGTTGTATGCTAAGTTTAGCAAATGTGAGTTTTGGCTGACTCGTGTTGTGTTTCTAGGTCACGTGATTTCAGGCGAAGGAATCTCCATGGACCCGAGCAAGATTGAAACAATAATTAACTGGCCGAGACCGACTATCGTGATAGAGATAAGAAGTTTTCTGGGTTTGGCAGGTTATTACAGGCGGTTTGTGGAAGGATTTTCAGCTTTGGTGTCGCCTTTGACAAAACTCCTAAAGAAAGACGAGAAGTTCGTATGGACAAACAAGTGTGAGTGTAGTTTCCAAGAGCTGAAGCAAAAGCTAACTACTACACCTGCGCTGACGATTCCATTTGGTCATGGAGGATACGAGATCAATAGTGATGTGTCGTTCAGAGGACTGGGTTGCGTGCTGATGCAACATGGTAGGGTTATTGCATACGCCTCCCGTCAGTTAAGACCTCATGAACTGAACTACCTAACGTGTGACTTAGAAGTCGCAGCTATCATATTTGTGTTGAAGATTTGGAGACATTACTTGTGTGGGGAAAGATTTCAGATCTTCACAGACCATCAGAGTCTCAAGTATCTATTCTCTCAGAATGATTTGAATATGAGATAGCGTTGATGGATGGAACTTTTAAAAGACTATGATTGTGATGTCTTATACCACCCAGGGAAAGTGAACAAGGTCATTAACGCTTTGAGCCGAAAGTCTTCAATAGCTCACCTATTTGTTATGGAGTGGAATCTAATCGAGCGAGCTCGAGATTCGATATTCAAATTTAAGGTAGGCCATCTTTCTCATCTTATGGCTACCCTCAAAATTGAACTGGATGTGCAGATCGGGATCAAGCTACTTCAGCCGACAGACCCAGATGTTTAGAAAATTTTACAAGAGGATATCGAAGAAAGGAAAGTTGACTTTCAAATTTCTAATAATGGATCACTAAAGTTCCAAGGACGTTTGGTTGTACCTAACAATGCGAAGCTTAGAGAGGATATTTTATTAGAAACTCATTGTAGTAGTTACAGCATTCATCCCGGAAGTACCAAGATGTATCAGAATCAGTGTCAATACTATTAGTGGTTTGGTATGATGGCGGATATCGCCAAGTATGTCACCAAGTGTTTGATGTGTTAACACGTTAAGGCTCAGAATTGCAAGCCAAGAGGACTTATGCAACCTCTCGAGATCCCATAATGGAAATGAGAGCACATCACGATGGACTTCATGGCTGGATTACTAAGGAGTCAAAGAGGTAATGATTATATTTGGGTAATAGTTGACAAGTTAACAAAGTTGACTCACTTTATTGCAGCACGAAAGGATCTTGACTTGGATAGGCACGCAGAGTTATACGTGTGCCAAATAGTTCGACCGCATGGAGTGCCAGTTACGATAACTTTAAATCAAGACCCGAGATTTGCCGCTGCTTTTTGAAAGAGCTTGCAGGGTGCTTTTTGTACAAAGCTACAGTATAGTACGGCATATCATCCTCAGACAAATGGTCAGTGTGAAAGGACAATTCATACCCTTAAAGATATGCTGCGAGCTTGTGTACTAGACTTTAAGGGTAGTTGGGAAGAACAGCTTCATCTCGTGGAATTCACCTACAACAACTGTTATCAGCAGAGCATCTAGATGGCTCCATTTGAAGCATTGTATGGCCAAGCGTGCACAACACTGCTATGTTGGGATAAAGTTAGAGAGAGAAAGATTACATGCCCAGAGTTGGTGCAACAATCAGTGGATGCCGTGGCAGTTATCAGAGACAGATTAAAGACCGCTCAGAGTCATCAGATAAGCGTCGAAGGCTTTTGGAATTCCAAGTTGGTGACTACGTTTTTCTAAAGGTGTCGCCAATGAGGAGAACTTCACGTTTTGGCAAGAAAGGAAAACTAAGTCCGAGATACGTAGGTCCGTTTGAGATTCTTGAGAGAATTGAGACTCTGGCATATCGTCTTGTATTGCCGCCGAGCAAGTGCACGACGTATTTCACGTGTCGATGTTAAGGAAGTACGAGCCTAACCCAACCCACGTGCTCAATTTCGAGGAATTGGACGTGGATGACCACATACGTTGAAAGCCCGGTTCAGATTGTGGATCGAAAAAAACAAGTTTTGCGTACCAAGACCATCCCGATGGTCAAAGTAATCTGGCAAAACCATGGTACAGAAGGAACAACCTATGAGACTGAAGAGTCGATGAGGCATTTATACCCCCACCTTTTTGCCTAAGTATTATAAAGATTTAAATTTTGAGGACGAAATTTTTATAAGAGGGAAAGAGTTATGACATCCTAGAATTTCAATTCTTCTTTCAATTGAATAATCGGGCATTTCATCGATGCAACTATAGTGCTATTCTCAAAGCTGATCACTCGTGAGATAACGAGACTATCTATGGAAGCCATTAAGGATTTTAAGGTAAATAGACTTGAGGATATGACCGAGAATCGGTTGCTTGACCGTGCTCATCTACCGAGATCATTATGGCACAGATATAAATTGATTAGAGATCAGAGATAGGTCAGTTCGATTGAGATGATTGGTTAAACGTGGGTGATCCCATTAAATTTCAAAATTCTCATCGATCGGGACTAGTTTGATTTTCTATCGTTTTAGTATTATGTGTCCGTATTTGAAACCTCGATATTTTCATGACCACCGAGAGTCGCCAATGTGTCGAAGAGGTTAATTGTGGCTCAAAGAAAATTGACCATGGGTCATTTACACTAAAAAGTTCTGAAATCTACCCGGTAGCCAAAGTCACACTAAAAACGTGTCGGAGTGAAATTAACCATGAATTTGAATTTGATTTTAGAAATTGAAAGTTCTGTTATGTCACAGGTCATTTTAGGAACGTCAACTCACCTCAAAAGATTTTTCTGCAAACCAAGACTTTTTGGGAAAAAAGTCGTCCTAAGGCCGTTTTTGTCCAGAAAAAGTCAGGGACAATTTTTATCGAGCATTTGAGAAGCAAGTGGGATCAATTGGTGAAGAAAAATATCAATTAAATCAATGAGGTGTTCATTGAATTTTTAAGAGCCAATGTAGGTGGATTCAAGAGGCAATTAGGTTCAATTTGAAGCCAAATCACTTGAAATTCGTAGCTCCCCCTTGCCTAGGACTTTTGGACCATTTCAAAGGTTGCAATTAGAGCATTGGTGGCTGATTTCCAGCCAAGGAAGGCAGCTGAGGTTGAGAATTGGTCAAGGGGACTAATTGGATGACAATTGAAGCCTTGGTGGCCCTCTTGTCCCCTTATCTCTTCCTCCTTCTCCCTCAAGTTGGTCAGCCACATCAATTCCCCTCATCCTTGCCATTTTCGAACTTAGGAGCCAAGAGAAGAAGCCGTCCGATCGCCGAGCCGCCGCACGCACTACCATCACCGTTGCCATCCTCGCACGCCACTACTGCTCATGCGCATGCTTGTCGCCTGGCCACGCCTCATCGACGTCATCCTCGCCCCTTGCTCAAGCCCAACGAGCTACCATGGACACCTAGACTGCCATGAGCTGTTGCCGACCGCCATTCGAGCTCGCCAAGTCCTGTCTAGGTCTGGTTTTGCTCCCTCGGTCCATTTCCACCTCAACCGAGCTGCCACCTCGCCATTTCAGCCACCAACCAACCAAGAACAAAGAGCAAAATCAATGGGTTTCCAGCAGCTTGTTGGCTCATTTTGAGGTCATTCCTGGCCTCGAAAGCTAGGACGAGTGGTCCTAATTTAATAGGCCTGATTTAATAGGACACTATAGATAGTATTGGTTGAGTAGACCAGAAAGTGGTCATGATAACATGTAATCGACTTGGTCAATTGATCAATTATTCGATCCGGTTTGATTGAGTGATCTGATTGTCAATATTTGTTAATTGAACTGACTTGCAGGATGGAATTGAGGTCAAGGTAAGTCCTCTGATGCCTGATTATGCTTAGGCAGTCCTTAGGGCGTAATTTTCTTCCTAATTGGGTCTTAGTGGGTAAAACTCCCTAAGACGTAATCTCACCCCATTGTGGGATCACATTTTCAGGTCCCTAAGTGACGGTTGTGGAGAGTTGGAAGTCCCGGAGTTTGGGAAGGTGGAAGAAGCATAATCGGTGAACCTGTATGACTAGTTAGTCATAGGACCATTCCTTTTTTATGAGTCGACATTTTTGTAATTAGCCTAGTCTTATGTATAAACCCGTTTGTTTATAAAAGACTTATTATGGTTTAAAAAGGTTTGACCCTACTTTCCTATCCCATTGTTTTATTATCTAGGGATTTATATCTGCTTCCACATGCGTATATTAAAAAGAATGGGTCGACGATGTGTCCTGGGACATTGCTATTTTATCGACCAAGCAAGGATGGGCACGGGCTTGAAGGATTAGGACGTGACATTTTTTATTTTATTTTTGGCCTTGGTTATCAGTCCCATCAGCTGATAATTTTAATTGAAGTGAATTGCTAGCATTTTTAATCTCACTTGATCGAAACAAAGATTTTAAAACTTGTGTAAGAAAGGTTATTCCTTCTAAATAATTTATTATATTCTGGTCATAAATTGGGAAGCAACCGCAAGTGGCAGCTTATACAAGAATTTATAGGTTGAAAAAAGTTTGAGCACGAAACCTTTTTTAATTTTGAACTTTTTTTTGCCTTCCCAAATGACAAAGTGGACGGTGTTGGACCTGTGAGATTTACTAATTTGAGGAGTTTGATTGGCCATCAAAAAAGAATTTTACTAATTAATAATTGGGGAGGTGCTTTCCTTATTAGGGAGGACGTGCTTTGATGAATCTTACACAAAATTAACAACGTTCTTATCCCATGACTTTACTTTAAGTGGTGCTTTTCTTATTCTATGGTGATGAATGTCCGGTTTTAAACTTTAAGTGGTGAAAGCCAGGTGTGTTTCCAATGTCGGTTGTTAGAAAGTTGGTGTTCTTTTCATTACCACGAATCAAAGAGCGGCGACACACCCTACCACCGAAGAATTGCATGTTTGGATATATAATAGAGTTCCTTTACCAAGCATGGGGCTGATACACTGTTACTAGTCAGTCTTAAGTCGTCGAAATTTTTAATTATTCTGGTGCGTCCACGCCCATAAAGAAACCTTTGTAAGTCTAGTACACTTGAGGGGAAATTACAAAAATTGTCCCCGTACTATTAGCCAAATTCAGTTTCAGTCCCTGTACTATACTTCATTATAGTTTAGTGCCTCAACTTTTCTCTGGCAATGATTATGGGATTAAAATTCAATTCAGGGATAAATGTACCAAAAAGTTTTAAAACTAATCATGAAAATGCAATTAAATCATAACACTTTTTTTTTTTGGTCAGTTAATCATAACACTTTAAAAAAGTGCAATTAAGTGCTAAAATTTATTAGCATTTTCTTTTTATTAAGCTGGACAAAGTAAATGAAAAGACTTGACTACACTAATTTGACAAATTTTAGTACTAGATGCACTTTTTTAAAGTTTTAGGATTAAATTATATTTTCATAACAACTTTTATGACTTTTAGTACATTTCTCCTTTTAATTTACGATCAATGTGTGAATGGAAAATAAGCTGAACCAGCATTGACAAATTGGCATGTGGTGCCCACGTACCTGCTGTACAAGTTTCGATAAAAATTACAATATTGATCCACGTGCTATAAGGAATATTCAATTTGAGTCCTTGTACTCTGTTTTCGTTACCAAAACCAGTCCTCATATATTTTTTTCAACAAAAAGGTAAATTTCTTTCATTACATCTTAATCCAAAATCTCATAGGATCGTCAAATTGAAAAGCCAGTGTTAGTTAAAAATTGCTCCATTTACAAGTTTGCCCAATCCGATTGAAAGTCATATTAAGATAAATGCCATCGTTAAGCATTTTCCATTACTCAAAGCTGAAGAAGTTCATGACTGTACTTACCGGTCATGTTTTAGCAATAATTTTATTTTTTAAAGTTTTAGCACTTCATTACATTTTTTCGACAAGTTTTTAGTCACTTGGTACATTTATTCTTTATCTATCTGTTAATTTAGAAACTTTTCTATCGTGTTAGCATTTTATTTATTTATTTTTCCTGTGATTATTGACATCTTGAATTTACACACATTTTTTACAAAGTTCCACAATTATAATTGGAACTATTTATCTAAGTCAGACAAATAGAAGGTCGTAAATTTGTATAAGAATTGATATATTTAAGGTGTTCATAAAAATATCCAGACAGTCTCAACTATATATCAATCATAAGAACAAAACATGTTCTATTCAGAACACTAGAATTCTCCTCCTATTTAAATGTCCATGTTGTGGCCTCACAATTGAATGCAAAGAACGAATCCCACTTCATCACAATTCACATACCACACGCACAGCAAAAGAGTGAGAAGATGCTAATGACACTTTTTCTACTTCTTCGCACGCTCAGCTTTTCCACCATCAATGCTGCCGAATTTACCCTCACCATGAGCAGCCATTACTGCTCCAACTCAAGCACCTTCACCCCCAATGGCACCTACCACTCCAACCTTAATCATGTTCTTGATTGTCTCGTCAGAAATTCGGGCGCCAACCCTGATAACGGGTTCGACTTCGCTTTGAGCGAAGCCAGCTCGAGTGAGGCCGTCTACGGCAGCTTTATGTGCAGAGGCGATGTCTCAAAGAAAGAGTGTGCCAACTGCGTCAAAAACGCGAGGCTTGAGATAACCCAGCTATGCCGGATGACGAAAGTCTCCTTCATGTGGTACGATCAGTGCATGTTGCGCTACTCCGACACGAATTTTACCAGGAAGGTAGAGCTGGAACCTCGATTGGTTGGATACAATGAAGAGAACATAGACCACTCAGATGAATTCCTGAAGCTACTGAACGAGACGACTGATCACGCGGCTAGAGAGGCTGCTCAGCATCCTCCTAGAATGTATGGCCATCGCGACGCCAAGTTTAATCAGGAGAAAACATTGTACACGTTCGCACAGTGCATGCCTTATCTTTCCAACAACGATTGTTCGGAGTGCCTTCACAACGCCACATCGAGCCTCTTAAGCGTCCGGGAGGGGAAAATCGGGGGCCGAGTGTTGCTTCCGAATTGCTTTGTCAGGTTTGAGATTTACCCGTTTTACAGGAGCAGCTCAAAAGGTAGGTAGAACCTTGTCAGCGATATTAAGGATATTAGTGATATTAAAATATCTTTTAAAAATATTTAGGATATTTTTTCTGATTTTCTATATCTATTTTGATTATGCACACCTAATTTGATTTTCCTTGATTTTCTCTGTCTAAGCCTATAAATAGGCTGTCCTTGTATTCTTTTATATATACTGAAATATACAGAAAATTCCCAACTTTTTTTCTACTATATATTTAACTTAGTATCAGAGCCTTCATTCTTATGGAAACCTAAGTACACCAGTGCACATCGCACCCGCTGCACCCACGTGTTCCACTATACATCCGAAAAATAAATTCATCCCTGTGTGCCCCGAGCATCCTATTGCACATCCAAATAAATTCATCCTCATATCTCAACAATGTTGCGCAAAAGTCTTATTTGAGGAAGCACTTAATTGAGCCGATTCCACAATAGTTAGTGTTTTGATGCTATTCGCATCAATTGTGTCACATAGTCAAGCCATTTTTATGGAAGAGGCTTTCTTTCGGTGCTAGCTGCAAAGGCCGTATCACTCAGTAACTATCTTCTCAAGCCAATCATTTAGGCTGCTTGATGCTATGACACCAGTCATATAGGCCACGTTGCTTAGTTATTGTTTTGCAAGTCAGCCGCATTGACTGCTTGTTATTTCCACTCCAGTCCTCGACATCGTCGTTTTGAGAAGCCATCATCACCTCCAAACGACTCGCCGACCTCAAATGATCTAGATCTAGAAGATGCTACCTCACACACCGCCCCACCACAACAAGCCCATCCCGTAGTGTCGTTAGAATAACAAGTTTTTTGTGGCACTGTTTGACATTAATTCAAACTCCAGTTGATAATGTCACCTTCAGTTTGAGAGGAGGTGTTAGCGATATTAGGGATATTAGCGGTATTAAAATATATTTTAGAAATATTTAGGATATTTTCTATGATTTTTTATATCTATTATTATTATGCACATCTGGTTAGATTTCACTTGATTTCCTCTATCTAAGCATATAAATAGGTTGTCCCTATACTCTTATATATATATATCGAAATATACACAAAGTTCTCTGCATTCTTGTTCTATATATATCATGCTTGTCACTACTTCGAAGATTCCAACAGAATTCATGTTGTCCGCTTAAGCTGAGTCTTTGCTCTTCCAGATGTTATTTGAGTTTTCTGCCAGCAAAAGAAACCTTTTCTTTTCAATTCTGCTACAAATAAAATCTTTACAGCTATATCACTCACAGCTCGTTTTAGTTAAGTACAGCCTGTTTAATTGTCTGAAACAGCTTCCGAGTGGAGTTGGGGAATATCTTGTTCTGATGTCTTTGCTGGAAGATGAAATTTTATAACTAGAAGGAGCCTCATTTTCATGTATGTCAATGACACTATTAACAGCGACTACAAATGCAGGGACGGTGTCCTTTCCGTTGAAAATATCCGCTGCAATTTTCGCCACTATTGTAGGATTGATGCTAGCTATTTACATGATAGCTCAGCATTTACTAATAGGAAGAAGAAGAATTCTAAGGAGGGACAGTGAAAGTTGCACAGAAGAACATTCGATTGGTAACTCGACAAAACAATACTATTGCATACACATGATTTATTGATTTCATTTCACTAGCGTCTAAAGATATGCAAACCATTTAACTTCCAGTTGGGAGGCAAATTTCTGAGCTCCACTCCATACAATTTGATCTGCAAACAATAGAAGCTGCCACGAATAAGTTCTCGAGCAACAACAAGTTAGGGGAAGGTGGATTTGGTCCGGTTTACAAGGTAATTAAGAAGTTCAATCAAATCATTCAGCTTTTAACTTATCAAGAAGTTGATAATCGCAATTTTCAAAATTAATCATAATGTAGTATCTTATCATATTTTGGTTCACAATGAGGCCTCTCGAAGCTCCAGAGAACTTTTCTCATATTTCAATGCCCAATCGCATATTAGTAAGTAAAATCAGAAGTGTAATAAAACAAAGAGACAATAAGATGCGTCTATTTCGGGCAAATTTGTTTTATGTCTATTTTGTTATTAGGGTACGCTAGCTGGTGGTCAAGAAATTGCAGCAAAGAGGCTATCTAGGAGCTCTGGACAAGGACTGGAGGAATTCAAGACTGAGGTTGAACTAGTAGCCAAACTTCAACACAGAAACCTGGTGAGGCTTCTGGGATTCTCCATGGAAAGAGATGAAACAATACTGGTCTATGAATACGTGCCCAACGGGAGCCTCGATCGCTTGTTATTTGGTTTGCCTCTCTTTTATCTCCTTTTCACCACGTTGATTCACCAGCATTTCAGTCTAAATGATACGTTTCACTCAGAGAAAATGAGAAGAAATATTATTCTGGCTAAATGAAGACAAACTAGAGATATTAGTGATAGCAGGACGAAATAATACAAACAAACATCCTGTTATTATTTTGCTTAGTTTTCCTTGTCACTTCATTTCTACAAAGTGAAGAAGTAGATAGGAAAAACGAAATTCGTGATAATGAGAGGATTGATCAAAAGTTGATGAAAGTGACTATATGTGATGATTTGGGCATGAGCATTATGCCAATGTGAATTGATGCAACTCAGAAACTAATTTTTTGACTGATGTACAGATCCCGAGCTCAGCAGACAATTGGATTGGTCAACACGTTACAAGGTCACGGTAGGGGTGGCGCGTGGACTGCTATACCTTCATGAAGATTCTCGGCTTCGAATTATTCATCGTGATCTCAAAGCCAGCAACATTCTGCTTGATGCGGACATGAACCCAAAAATCTCAGATTTTGGTGCAGCTCGGATCTTCAGTTCTGACCAGATTCAAGCGAGCACTAAAAGAATTGTTGGAACATAGTAAGTTCAACATCAACTAATCTGACTTGTTATTGGCAATGAACAATGTGCCATTGGCATTGATTTGGAATATTTTCTTGACAAGCAAGAAAAGCAGACTCATCCTAATTTGTTTCAAGCAGTATATGCCCATAATTAAACATTCTCTCAACTGTGTTAACATATTGTGCTCAATGCAGTGGCTACATGTCTCCTGAGTATCTGACGTTTGGACACTTCTCCATAAAATCTGACGTCTTCAGTTATGGTGTGTTTATGTTGGAGATTATAACTGGCAAAAAGAATAGCCAATTCTTCGCACTGGACTGTGATGATGACCTGCTAGGTTATGTGAGTATCGTAATAAAGCCATTCCTCTTTGGCTGAAATCACTTTTAATAGAATAACAACAGTATTTTGAACAAAAATTACTAATATAACTATGCTCTTAGGTTTGGAAGCACTGGAGTAACGGAATGCCATCGAAAGTAGTGGACCCAGCTTTAAGTGGTACTTATTCTGTGAATGAAGTGATCAGATGCATGCACATTGGCTTGCTCTGTGTCCAAGATGAGATGGAAGACCGACCTACCATGGATACGGTTATTCTGATGTTAAACAGCCATTCTATTAGCATCCCAGTGCCTCAAAGACCTTCGTTCTTTTTTCCTGGTAAGAAGTACAAACAGGCACATTGTGTTCTGAAATCAGATCAATTAAACTACAAGGTGGGCCAATCTATTTGTAAGATAACGTCGCTGGGGTCTCTGGCGGACCTGGATTATACTGATCCAGGTCCACGGTAACCAAGATTTTGAGGGTATCATTTAGATCGATTCATTGTTTAGATTACCAGATAAATTGTGTGTGAACTTCAGAGTACATCTTCGTTGCCAGGATTGTGTTAGAGGATTGCAACAGTGGATACCTTTGATGAAAAGTAGACTCTACATTTGCCGATACCATTAATGATGTTAAGCCTGTAAAAGTTTTTTAAGAGCAATCAGTGAACTTTTATAATCATCGCTCGTACTGAATCTGTCATCATTTAGTGAGAAATCACCAGCATCTGAGTTTCTGAAAAGTTACTAGCTTTGGCACGTCATGGCGTTAGCATATTGAGCTTTCTTAATAGTTTCTCAAGAATTCTGCCTGAACATATTGGCTGCTAAAATGTTTCACATAGGATCTTATTCACCCTGTGCCTAAAGTATTCTCAGCCAATCACTCACGCAGAGTAATGCAAGCCTGCTTTCGATAACTTTCTTCTATCTTATTGACCTCAAACAGATACGTAATATTCCAGCAATTAAAAGAGATAATCCAACAGGGAGGATTGTGAAATTGAGGGCAATATAACCCGAGCTAGTATCCCATCCTGAAAAAGGAAGAGTTCTCATGTTAGACAATAAACTCATAGACATCAATGTTGAGACCTAATTGCCAAAACTAGTTTTTAGGAGGGCCTGCACATTGAAAGGAGTCCATACTGTTGTTCTATCAGTTTCCAGATGAAAACTTCAGACAACGGTATATTAGCGAATACTAATGGATAATGTGTAAGGTGGAATATCAGTTGGCAAGTAGATCTCAAGCTTCCTGTATCATATTGAGGTGACCAAACTGAAGTTGGTAAAATGAAATCGAAGTATTTCAAAACTACATAAGGATTTGATATTCTTGCTATCCCAGTCCTCCAATCGTCCCACAACATTGTCCTAAGTTTCACCAGTAATCTTAGGTAGGCGATGGATATTACTGATAACATTATGCAAATCTACGTCCTCTCCAAAAATTAAATATTTGATGAGCGCATAATATATAGCCTGATTCATTGCCAACTGGTCTGAAAAATTTTATACTTTCAGTTTATCCATTACGTGCACTTTTTCAGTGTAAATCAGTATAATGGATAAAGAGATGTGAAGAAACCGGCACTTATAGGACAGATGTGTAGAAAATAAAGCCGAAAATAGACTCAGCACATCAAAATACCTTAGCAAACGGTCGGAAAACGTTCGAACCAATCGGTCAATGGTCCGGCTGGTCTAGCGGAACTGGTCAATAGTCAACGGTCAATGATTGTGCAAGGTCAACAGCTGACGTGGCAGGATGATGTGGCGGTGACGTTGGTAATTGATTAGAGCATGCACGTGGGTGGCACGTGAGAGATGATATTTGCAATGCGGTAGAGGCTTCTGGCATGGGACGACACGTGGATCGCAGTCATAGTGGGGCTTGATGGCATGTGCGGACATGTGTGGTGGTGATGGGCGATGTGGCCTCCGGAGTTTGATTCGTTGGAGAACGTCGAGACCGATGGTGGTGTTGATTTTCTAAAACAAGCCACCAAAAGCATCAAAAACATCACTCAAAAGCGTCGGGTTGTTGCAGGCGCATGAGTCCTACTCCACCGTGGCATGCGTATGCGCTTGAGAGACTCTGTGGCGGCGAATTGCTCCGAAAGTGGTGAAACAACACTCAAGAGCGGCAGGTTCAGTGCCACCACTTTGGTAAAGACTCAATGGGCACCTGCTCGAACAAGAAGTGATTGAATGAAAAATTAAAATACTCAAATAAGTATCATTTGAAAGTTATGACACTTATGATATTTTTATATCTCACATATTTTGTAACACATATAAGATTAGACTTGTTCATTCATATTACACTTATTATGAGTAACATAGAGTTTGAGTCGCCGATTGTTTTCATTGGTAATTTAAGTTTTTATAGGACATAATTCAGTATTAAACACACTAATAGAACTGAAATATTTTTTTTCACGAGCATCACCCCATAACTTAAGTTGATGTATTTAGGAAAAATGCATCATCTATTCATGCGAAACATTGTCGTGCCTCGTTTTCTAATATAGTACGACAATCAATAACTAAGCCTTATGTCATTGAGTGATCAATTATACATGAACTACTTCGAGCCCATGTGATCTCTCTCTCTCTCTCTTCTTATTCTTCTTTTTTCCTTGTTGGCTTTATTTTGGGTTTTTTTTTATGGCTCTTTTTGTTTTTTTACATATTTTGGCGATGTGGTATCATTTATTCAAGTTAGAATTTTCCTTAGAAATATTAAAAATAATAAGAAAGAACCTATGTTTAAAAAATGTTAAAAAATGTTAAAAATAGCATGTTAAGCTATTTATAAGTTTTAAGACTTGATTGCATTTTTTTAGTAAGTTTTTGGTCTTCTTATACATACATCCTTTTTGTTGACACCTACTTTGTGTTTTCAAGTACCTAAAAAATTAATTTCGGGCCGGGTCGGGCCAAATCCGGACTCGGCCCAACCCGCCCCTCTCTCTCTCTCTCTCTCTCTCTCTCTTGCACGAGGGATTGGCCCAGCTGTTTTCCTCCCCCTCAGCGTCCTTCGCATGTGACATCATTCAAAAAGAAAAAAATTAGGGGGAAAAGGAAAGAGAAAACCAGAGAGAGGGAAGAGAGAAACTAGGGGGAAGGGGAAAGGAGGCGCCGTCGTTGCTGACCAACACCGTCCCTGCGCCGAGTCATACTGTCCCGGTCCTCCCCTGATGTCATCTTCGTCGCCACACCCGATCTCTGCAGAGTTGCTATCGCCCACCACCATCTTCTTCAATGTAGTCCTGACGCTGAGCCAGCCGAGAGAGGAGGGAGATCGGAGGAGGTCCAAAGGTCCAAATCCGAGGGCGGGGATCGGACAAGGGCCAGATATGGGAATCGATCGAGCTCTGCTGCAGCCCCAGGCCGGTCGCCGCTGCCATTCGACCAGCCACCTCAAGCTGTGCCGCCGTCCCCCCTGATGCTGTCGCTGCACCAGATCTCTATTGTTGTCGTCGCAGCATCGATCGCTGGGCCCAACGCCTCCACCGCCAACAATGCCGTTTGCTCGCAACGCTGCCGCCCACTTTTTGGATCTGGGATATCCTCGATGCCATCCCCGACGACCTTATGAAATCCCTGCCGTACTGGGCTACTATTGCTCTCTGCGACCGCCATCCGCCGTGCCGCCACTGCCATTCCACCACCAATCACCTCAAGCCGAGCCACCGTCCTCCGACACCGACTGCCACCTCACCGTTGTCGTCACCATCGTCACTACCATCGTCATCACCATCTGTTCGCCCAACAACGCCTCAGCTACGAGCAAAGAGAGGGACGTCCATTGGGTCGCGGCCGTGTAGGGTTTCAGCCAAAAACCAAGTCGGGTGTGGATCTCAATCGGGTAAGGCTCCGATCGTAATGGGCCAAGTCAGTGGGCTCGGTTTATTAAAAAAAAAAAAAAACAAAAGAGGAAAAGAATCCCGGGCCATGCCTACAACGTCTTTGGCAAATAACCCAAGTCGGTTCCAACTTGGGAACCCGACACAGGTCATTTTTTTAAAAAAATATATTATATTAATATAATAATAAAAATAATATTTTAAAACATAAAAATGTTTAAAAAAATCAAAAATCAAAAAATTGCAGGGTTTGTTTAGAAATTGCAATGTCTTGCTTTCTTAGTATAATTAGCCATTTATTTGCTCTTACATTGATTATATCGCATGTTTAATTTACATAATTAATTATGTTTAATTGCATTTGTTCAATTTTACTACAATTAAGATCTTGGTAGCTATGGTTATTATTTTAATGATTGTGTATCCACATGATCACCTCATATGGTAATGGATAGGTATAAAATCAATATAAACTGCATGATAAAAATATTTTCTTTTAAAATGAACAAGATTAGGTACCGAAAAGGCTTTAATTGATCAATTAGTGTAATTAAGTCCCCGACTCTAGATTCTCTGATTGCGTAGGAAGTGTGGCATACTCCCGTGCCTCACTTGTTTCTAGCTGACCGCAACAGGCTATGGCGACTCCTTATCGCGAAATTCTTAAAAATATCACAACGTCACGCGAGATATGGGCTTGGGAGAGCCCACGCCTATTCATGAGCCTTGGGCCCATCCCTTAAACAATACCCCTAAATTGTTCCCTCCCCTCAAGGGGTATGTCGTGATAGCTTGGTGACTCCACTGGGGATCGAACCTAGAATCTCTAGTTTTAAACCTTAAAGGACTTTGGCCAAAATTAATCTCATTCAAAGACATTTTTGTTTAGCAGGGAGGATTCAGGTACGCCCTAACATTAAATGTGTTAAATTTTTTACAAAATAGGAGGTATAAAGGGAAGTTTTTGCTCACTTTTGTCTTGTAGGGAGGTGTAGGAATGTATGGTTTATTTTTTATGTACAGAGTCTTGTTTGCCTATAAGTTGTTGTACATGTATCATTTGCATTGCACTACACCCTAGCACACACATCTTGCCGTCGTACTTGGGCCACATTGGATCACCTAGGATGGTGTTGAGGTGGATACCACTCCGATTACAACCATGTAGTAGATTCGCCTATCTCAACCTCGGAATTTCTTTCTTGATGTCGAAGGTCCCCACCCTGGTCTGCAACCGCGTGACATGGGTCAGTTCTTTGATGAAGCCAGAGTCATGGGTAACACAACCTAGCTGCGATCTTGTTGGTTCAATATACTGATCCTATGGCTCCATTTTGAGCCGTATATAGTAGAAATCGAACCACATCCCATGTGGATGTCTATGTAATTGAAAAAATAAAAAAAACAAAGACAAAGGTCAACACCCATTGTAAGTATCATTTTCCTTTTTATTTTCTCATTTTGTATTGAACTTCCATCTTAAAATTAATGAACATCAATCGATTGCCCTTGGTGCTATAGGCTTATAATTGAAAAAATTGGCAATCACTTTTGACAAGTGAACATTGAATGCAAGTTCTAAACACTTTGATTTGGCCCTATTGAACACATGGTTTTGTTTAAATTTATAGTTATGGGCTCGAAATCGTTTTGAAAAAAAAAAAAAAAAAAAATCTTTCAAGTTGTGATTTTATATAGGGGCACAAAAATTGAAATTGCATTGTTTATCAAATTCTCTCATTATCATATTTTGGGACTAAAATGCAAATAATTTTGTGTACAAATTTCTTAAAATATAAGCCACTTCATTTTTCTATGAGTAAAACCACAAATCAATCTTTCAAAAATCAATGACACTTTTGCAAACAAAACTTTTGGAATAAAAGTGGACATTCGATTGATGGTCATGGATTGATTATTTTAATGATGTCTTCTCTTATAATAAAATCATGGCGAAATACTAAAACTTCGTAATAAGGATTGTGGGGCATGTATCGTCGACTCGATTTTATTGTAAGAAGCGACCTCATTGAGATATCATTTTCTCTCATTCACGTACTGACATTGTCGTCTTTTTGCAGGTTATGCACGATGCTCCTTGACATTCTCATGGTGACCACATAAAGAAGTGAATTCTAGAGCTAGGACAAGAGTTGATTTTTACTTTTATCTGTGCAAGAGTTTCTTATATTTTATCATTGTCTTTATTCTTGTTAAGAACCATGTTTTCTGTTTTGGGTTTTGATTGCGAATCCAATTGATGCTTTTGTAAATCATACGACTCGCATTTTTTTTAATGATGGAATTCACTTCAATTTCGTGTAAATCATCATACGTTTTAAATGAACCTTTATGTCTACCTTCAAAATGTTTTGAAAATTAATTTCAAGAAAGATTTGCTGAAGGCCCTCTCTTCACGTGGTCGCTTTCTCGAGTAGAATGAAGAGTTTATTTGAGACCGGCATCTGCCCCTTCTCAAAGATAAAAGTATAGGCTCGTAGAAATTGAAGAGTAAGCATGCGTCAAGGCATCGTCGGCGCCAATCTTCCAATAGAGGCGGAACGAAGCTAAATTCCATTCTAGGAAGTTTCTTTATTTGGAGATTGGGCATCGCCATCACCAGATTGTTTTTTATGAGTTTTATCAAGAGCTGCATCATATGTTACTAAAAGGCTATCATTAGGGCCCTCGCGCATTTTGGCAATTAAAGCATTTGAACATTTGGCTACAAGAGTTTTTTGCAGTCAAAATTAGAGATTCGTGTTGCAAAATGCTACTTTGTTATATACTTTATCGCAATGAAATGAAGCAAATGCCTTAGGTGCCAAAATAGCCCATTGATCTCATTCACTTTACATGATGAGACAAATGAAGGGAGTTGCCAAGTATCCAAAAAGGCGAATTCGAAAACACATGAAGGGTAAATTGTGTCGATTCCAATTGTGACATCTTGAAAATTCAGTTCTGATTTCAATTTGATAAGTTGGGCCTTTTATCAATATGACTATAGTGTTTTTATCTGAGATAGCCACTCACGAGATAACTTACCTATCAGGTGAAGCCATTAAGAGATTTTAACGCAATAGACTTAAGAATTTGACCAGGAATCGACTACTCGACCGTGCTGGTCTGCAAATGTCATTACGGCACTGTTGACACCTAAATTTTGATTAGGTTTTTAATTAGGCTTTAGTTTCTTTATTTATGGTTTTTGCCTCTTTTTCGAATAAATAGATAATAACAAAAACAACAAAATAAAAAATAAATAAATAAAAACAAAAAGAAAACAGAAGCAGCAACCCATTGGGATTGGGCCTTATGCCCAGCCCTCTTTTCCCTTTCACGCGGGCCCTCAGGCCCATTCTCTTTCTTTTCCTCAGCCCAGCCCCTTCTTCCTTGTCTTCTTTCTCCTCTGTCTTCTTCCTAGCTGGATAAGCAGCACACATCGGAGACCAGGACGCGCGTGACACCAAAATTGAGAGGGAGATGGCAGCGTACAATGGAGTGGACGCGTCTTCAATGCAAGGCGGCCTAGCTAGAGCCACCTCGATGGATGGGATGCCAGTTCGGCCGGTGAAGGCCGTTCGGCGTGCGAAGACCGACGGTCAAAGCTCCATCGACCGGCCGCCCCTCGCCTATAAATAGGCTTCTCCCGATGATGGCGAAGAGCACAACGAACTCCGAGAGCTTCCCCTTGAGAGACTTCAGGGGGAAAATCGAAGAGCGAGCAAAGGGGACGAAGGATCGGGTCGCAAGCTAAATGACCTCCCACTGAGAGACATCGGGGGAGGCCAGCGGCGAGCAAACCCAGATCTACAAGCAGGCGAGCTCGAGGGGGAGAGATCAGAGTGGGTAGAGGTTGAGAAAGAGAGGAATCGGAGGATAGAAGGCCAGATCTGGAAGCTGAAAGGCCGTCGTAGCTGCCTCGTCATCGTCACACGCACCTGCACCCCCCAGATCCGCTGCTGCTCCAGAGCTCAAAGAACTGCCGCGACTTGAAGTCCCGTCACGGAGTTCCCCCTACACTGGGTCGTCACCATTTCTCACGCGCTGCGCCATACCCTCTCCACAGGCAGGTATCAACTTTGCTTGGCCATTGTCATTTTTGCCCGAAACCCCGGTCGCATACCCCTACCCGTCGCCGTAGCTTTGCTATTGCTTCCCCCCTCAAGAATCCAGCAGCCGCCCGTCGACGTTGCCACCGTCTTTTTTGAGAAAACCAACAGTCGCCACCCGTCATCGCCCTAGTTGTTGTCGCCACCAGGCCTGTTGTCGCTGTCGTCATCGACACAAGACGCCGTCCCAACCAACCCTCCCTCAGTGCTGCGGATCGCCAAATCTCTAGGGTTCCCACGAAGCCGGGTCGTCGGGTCGGGTAGGGTTTCGCTAGGATCAAGTCGTCGAGTCGGGCCGGGTCATTTTCAAACAACGGGCTAATGGGCCACGATTAAGAAAAAAAAATGAGTCGGGCCCGCTTTCGGGCGAATGGCTCTAGTCGGACCCAACCAAGGATCCGAGCCGGTTCGTTTTTTTTTTTTTTTATATTATTTATAATATAAAATAAAATTTAAAAAAATATAAAATACTATAAAATAATTTATTTTCTAGAAAGTCAAAAAAAAAAAAATATCCCATATTTTCCAAAAAAGCCAAAAAGTCAGAAAAAAAAAAAAAAAAATTTATATTTTCCAAAAATACCAAAAAATCAAAAAATTTCCTTTTATGTCAAAAAAATGAGAAAAAGACCAAAAAATGTTTTTCCTCCACAAAATGCATGGAAAATCCCTCAAACATCCAAAAAGCCTTAGGGTTTAAACAAGATTAGGTATCGAAGGGGCATTAGTGATTAATTAGTGTAATCAAGTCCCCGATCCTAATTTCTCTGGTTGCTCAGGAGCGAGTATTTCTCCTGGTATTTCGCTTGGATTTCCAATCGACCCACCCCAAACTGATTAGTGGTGACTCCGTTTTAAAATTAATTTATAGGTTAAAAAACTTGGACCATTAAGTTGTGAATTGGTGGACTTGGGAGAGTCCGGGTTAAAATAGACCTAGTCAAACCATTAGCCTCTGCAAAGTGCCCGCCCCTGATCGAGCGCCAAAAAAAAGAAATCGCGACAGCTTGGCGACTCCGCTAGGGACAATTTTTGAGGACTTAGGCCATTTTATCTTGTTTAAGCACTTTATTGACTTGTTTTTGTTCTTTTATGCAGGTCAGTAGCTTAGAGGTTTATTTTAATAAAATAATTTGTGATTATAAATTGCTATGCATGCTTTACTGTTTTAGCACTACACATGGCACACACAACCCGGCCGCCATAGGAAATCTAAGATGGTGTTAAGAAAGATAGGGCTTCGAACGTGAGACTGCGTTGTAGAGGTTGCATTTCTTTTCCCCGAATTTCTTTAGCCGAGATTAATAGGGTACGCTGCTAACGCGAGACTACGATGGGCGAATACCTTTTTAATTTCAACAAACATTCTCAGTTAGAAATCGAGCTGCACATCCCATGCGCATGTCCTTGTGTTTGCCATTTTCTTTAAAAGCAAAGTAATTTCTTTACTTTTACTTAGTCTTTTTATTAGCCCATGGCAATTTAAGGTAGGTTTTTCGAGTCCCAGTTTATATGCGATGGGAGAAGATGATATCCAGTTTATTCCCGCTCCCAAAGCAGAGCTCTTCAAATGGTGGGGTCAATTGGACCAATATGCCCAAGAGCGCGTGAAAGCCAAAGTAAGTCATCTTCTATCGTTGATCCAAATCCCTATTCATCCTGAAGTCACACAAGCCATGGCACATTTCCAGTGCCTGAAGACAACTACTTTTATGTTTGGTAGATTTGAGCTAACCCCAACTCTGGAAGAATACCATCATCACTGGAATGCCTCTCGAGAATAAGCTTATCAGGCCATCAACAGACATCATCCCATTGCGTGGGTTAGCGTGACTTTTAAGAACTGAAGTTCATGTTATGAGGTAAATTCTTGAGAACAACCATAATACCTGCCCACTAGAATTTATGAATGCCTGTTTTCAAAATCAGCTATGACCCAAAAAAGTGAGATTTTCCTCCTGGCCTTTTCGGGTTCATCATTTTCCCCCATCAAAGAAACGTCATAAGTCCAAAGATGTCATGGATAGTTGATCAAATCTCAAGGGGGAAAAATTATGTCAACATGACTTTAACCGAAACATTCTTCTCCCTTAATCGTTTTAAAGAAAACACGAAAAAAATCATGCGGGTCTCCCCGGAAATTTTACAGGTTTGGTTCTTTTCTCACCTAAGCGAATTTCGATTCTTCATGCAATCATCTGAAACGAATGATTTTGAAAATCCATTACAGAAATTTATGGTTTTAGGACCATACATTCACAATCAAAGATGTTTAAATTGGATAAACTTCCTAAGAGACCCGGCTCCTGAGGCATTCCAATGGTGTTCTGGTTGGTTCCATGAAAAGAGAGCTCGCTTTGCCTACAAACGCTGCCATCCAATTCCATTGCTCGGCCTCACCGACGCCATTTCTTATTTCCCATATCGGGTGGCACAACAGTATGGAGCATTTAGGAAATCCCACCACCTTTCAAAAGGAAGGTCCCTCCACTCCTTTTCACCCATCAAAGTCATGAATACGCATTCGAGATTGACATCATCGAGGAAGCATGGAGCAGGTGCCATCGTAAAAGAATCATGGTACCTGAAGGGCTTGAGGGACAGGAAAAAGCCCACCACGCCTCTGAGTCCTACATCCACAACCATCATATTCCGACAAAACTGAAGCCATCGATCCCTCACCCAATCAGCGAGATTAGCCAGCATGAGCAAGCAGAGCTTATGCAAAGGGATTTGGGAATAGACTAGATACATATCTCAAAGCCAGTTCAAGGAAGTAGGCATCCTCGCAAGAACAAGGCTCCCCATCGCATATAAAATAGCAATCATGTGCCCCTTAGTGTTAATATCGTGAAATTTTTGTCCCATTATTTAGGGGCTTTTGTTTAATATCTAGTATTTCCTTCTGTCATTTCAATTTCAAGTTTTAGATGTCAGAAGTCTACAGTCTATAAAATCCTCTTTTGATAAATAAAAAAGCAGTTAGACCATTGCCATGGGTCAATCTTTGTTTACTTTCGTGCTCATTCATTCTTTTCACGACGACAAGTAATTATGAATCGCCAACTACCAATCGCCCGCGAATGGCCTCATGCAATAGGGCTTGATCAGAATGATGTACAAAATTGCCTCACCAACATTGAAGATGGTGTAGGACAGATGTTCATTGTCCTTCGACAACTCTCGAGGCAAATGGAATCCACTCAAGCCGAACCCAACTCCGTAGCTGCTTTAAGCACCGTCATGACACCTGCAAATTTGCCGGAGAATAACCAACACCATAGACAGTTTGAAAATATCATGAAAAAGTTAAACTAGCTGCAGGGGCAGAATCCCATGGACCTGTCCAATTACGCCGGCATTGAGATCCCTGAAGAGCTCAAAGCACCTGAATGCGAAAGGTATGCTGATACCTCTTGCCCAAAGACCTACTTGCAGGCCTACCTGGTCCGAAGGATGATTCAATCGTACCAATCAAGCTTGATTGACCCCGCCTTGTGATGGTACATTGTCAGGAAGATTAATCCCCTTAAGTCCTGAAGGGAACTAATTCATGTTTTCCACCAAAAATATAATATTGACATCAGCCTTGACATTGCCTTTCCCTACGAAGAACTGATGGTCGTGGAGCACGAGGAGCCGTTAGTCACTGAGATAGGAGAAGAAGATGTCAATAAAGCCTTGCATGATAAATGGGCGACTGAGCAGCATCCTATTGCTAAAAATTTCCCACTAGGAAAGGCAAGGAGCCTATGTACGAGGTCAAAGACATAGAACCCGTTCAAGACCGAGGCGACAGGACAGCTCCCCAAGCTTACTACAAGAGTTAGGGTTAAAGAATACCAACCCCTATCAACCTAGAGAGGGAAACAGAGAGTGAAGCTCCACTATCTCTCACTCCCCTTGACAGAATCGAACTGGCAAAATGAAGGGCCTTACTTAAAAGGTCTGGACCAGGAGCCAAGAAAAGAAAGCCTAAATAAATCAATTCAACATCTACCACTGAGTATAGGCGAAATTTGATAGCTGATGAGCCGCCGCACCAAAACTTCAAGCATTCCCTGGAATACAACCCTGAAGACTTCCAGTCCCTAGGATACAATCCCAAGGACTACCAGCGTTATACAGATGAAATCGGCTATTCATCGTATAAATGCTTTCTACCCACACACAGGGTCGAAAGCCTGTCAGAAGAGGGAATATTCGTCCTTATCCGCTATGATCCCAATGAACTACTAAGCTTGTCACCTAACCATGAGGATAGCTTAAATACCCCATCCTCATTTGGTGATTTTGACCCGGAAGAAAGCAATGGGATAATCTCGGTAGAGTCTAGTTTCCTTGAAATAGAAAAATTCACCACTACGATGAATATGCAATGGGAAAACCAGTTGCCTAACCAAGACACACCAGGCCCTTCTTGCCCTCATAGGATCATGACCCCCTAGAGAAATGTGGATACCTAATCTCCGCAAGTATAATGGCACGACTTGTCCCGTGGCTCATTTGCAATATCTCTACACTAAAATGAGTCAGTACTATAGCCCGATGTCATTCACAACTCGGGCATTCCAAGAAAGTCTTATAGAGCCTGCATTGCAATAGTTCATCACAGCAGATATCTACCTCATGAGAGATTGGAATGAGCTATCTTCTACATTCCTGCTTTAGTATCAAAGCCAGATTGGAACTGAACTGCCTTGCGAGAACTTGGTTCACTTTAGAAGAAGACCAATGGAAGATTTCCAAGCATATGCAAGGAGGTGGAAGGCTTTTATGATGCAAACCTACCCTCAACTGGCCGAAGAAGAAATGATAAAGTTGTTCATAGGAGCTTTACCTTGCAAGCATCGTTATGGTTACATGGTTTGCACTTTCGTAGCTTCAATGAAGTGGTCCTCTCATGCGAATACTTCGAGTCTACTGGAGGCGAGGAACTCTCAGGCGCTTGATTTCAGAACCAAAACTATCAAAGTGCTCCTTTCTCATAGGAGTTTTCATGGGTTTTTACTTGTTTTTATAATTTCATGTTTCCTATCCTATTTAGTGTGCTACTGTTGCCTTTTCCATTCCAATAATCTAATGTATAGTTTTAATATTTTGTTTTGAGAGCATGAGGCGGTATTCCAAACCAGCTCGGTGATGCTATCCAACCATGAAAAGAAAATATCATCCAAGGAGAATACTGAGAGCTGGGCTTCCTCATGCTTTCTTCCCTCCAAAGATATATACTTTTAAAAAAAAAAAAATGTTTCATTACCAAAAGCTTTCGTTAAAACAAGATGTTAAATTATATTTGTTTTTCTGACTCACTCCCTTCATGTCTCATAATATCATCCTCGTCCCCCTTGATTAAGTGTGATAGGGGGCATTTGAAGCTAGCACATCATGTGAACTTGCCGAATTCCAAGACACTCTTCCAAGAAGGCAGTGAGGCAAATAGAAAAGATCATCCCACTTCAAATAAGGTAAGTTTTATTCTCTAAATATAATTTTGAAAATGATGTCCTCCCTCTTCTATTTACAGGAAATGAAAGATAGGACGTAATAGGTACAGGCATACGGTTGAAATCAAGCCGTCCCCAGGAGCTCTGTGCACTCCACCTCGCTCCCGCCCAACTCCTTCTCAAGCCAGAACAATATCTTTTTCCCACAAAGTGCCCGACCAACTAGACATTGTGATTTCATCAACGGAATTTCCAGCTTCGACAAACCCAAAAGCACAGGGAAGGGATCTCTTATTTTTCTTTGAATTGGCTACTGTCAACAGGGAAGAAATCCATACAGTTGAAGCAGTGCTCTAGCCCCCTATTCAAAATGAGGACCTAGAAACCTCACTTCGTGCTCCAGACACATGTTCTCCCAAGAAGTAATTGCCATCAGAGAATTAGAAGTTTTGATTGTCCATATCAGATTCCATAGAAGCTCGAAGTACACGACTTTGCTCAATGCTGCTAATGGTCATATGGTCAAAGATAGAATTCCACAGAAGGAAGGCATTGCAAATCATCAATCGTGTACACAGGGTCACAAATGAAGAGGGCTAATCAAAAGAGACATTGAACTGTGTCAAAGACAAAAGGCCGTCATCGATATTCAAATATCTCTAGGAATCAATAAATATAAACTCCGGGAAGAGTAATTTGGTATCGTTTCCAATACTCCCAGTATCTGAACTCACTTTTGACATATTTTCCCCTATTAACAGGAATCATTGAGATTCAAGAACCAAGCTTAATGGTTAAATTGGGCAAATCAAGTGACCCATATCGATTTACCTAACTTTGTATGAAAGGACGTGTCGTCCAGAATCCAGTTTGGTTAAATAAAAAAAGAAACGCCCTAAGGACACCACCAGTGCCTTAGCCTAAATGGAGAATAACTTACCTAACTAAGCAAGAGACATAGGACTTCGTGTCCCACTCGCGCTTTCGGTCCATCCAATCATCTGCAAACCAGTGAAGGGTAACGTTGTATCGCTTCCAAGTTATTCGACTCTTGAAAAAGCTTATGACTAACATGATCCCTTTTATCTATTGCAGGATCACTTGACTGTAAAAAATGCGGATAACAAATCAAGGAAAGACATGTCAAACTCTTATAGGCTCTCTTGAGCGAAATGACATCTTGAGTAATCACCAAAGCAAATGACAGAAAATCTTCAGGCCTCAACTCACATTTGATCTTGGCCAGACTAATTGATCTACTTGTACATCTTCTCTTCTGCAGGGCCAAAAGCAGAGATGCTCGATTAGATTCACAATCCTTGGCTGATCATTCATGTGTCATATTCCTAATCAATAGGGACACATGACACCCCTTGTGAACAACCCTTTTGATATTCAAGATTTAACATATTTGGAAACACCACTATGTTAGCCCCTAAAGTTGTCAATATTGTCTTTTTTGAGTCAAAACTATTCATTTGTTTTGAGAGTACAAACTCCACCACATTTAAAATGATGTGTGCCTCTTCCAAATGGATTTTGCATGATTTCGTCTATCCAAGTCACTGATTCCATCAAATATTATTAGAATAAACAGCTAAGTGAAGAATACAAGATTGATTGAGCATGTTGGATGAGTCGCGTCAGAATGATGACAGGCAAGCTATATCCTACACACAGTCCCCGATCTATACACTTGTGAGATAAGCACATAAGATTCCGTGGCTGCAGGGTAAAGAGTTCTCTCGTGAATGATACAATAACCAAAAAAGTGAGAGGAATTTCATTGCTCACCCCTTTGAACTCCTTACATTGGTGAAGCTTCTCTCATACCCCCATCAAGAATCACCCCACACTGGGGCAAATCGGAGGTGAAGCAGCATCACAAGGTGAGGAGAGATAGAAATTCTTGCTCGCGCTTGCATCAATCTTCAGGTGTCTTTATTGCATATGAACACTCTCGTTAATTTAAGTGCCTTAGAATGACGAAGAGCAATTCATTCTTTACCAATTGTATTCATTATACAACCCAATTGAGTCTGTAATTTCACCCTCACATGGAGGCAAAACAGAAGTTACTGCCATTTAAGCAGCATAGCCCAGAGCGCTAGCTGAAGATGAAGACTCAAGAGTCTAACAACAGTGTCGTGCCTGAACTTGCCTAGGTCAGTTCCTCTAACAACAAGAATGAAAAAAAAAACATGGGCATAAAAAAGCAGTGTACCTGGTAAAAGCAAGGTCAAATGCCCATAAATGAAAAGTTGGGATAAAAAATAAAGGCATGAAAAAGCAGTGTGCCTGGTAAAAGCAAGGCCAATGCCCCAACAAAAATACAATCAATTGTATTCCCAAGAGAAGTTGTTGTTGTGGTTCGATTGATAAAGCCTCCATCTGACAGTGAGAAGAAAGACTGGTGACAAACGCCAAGGCAATCACCAGCTTTCACCCTTTTACACATGAGTCAAGCCTACATTACGTCCCATTGTAAAAGTCTCTTCAAACTAGGGGCACTTCAATTAACATAGGATTTCATGTATACATAAGTATTGCTCGAAGAAGTACGAGCAAGATTATTCTATCTCTTTTCGCAGGATTCTTGACTTGCAAACCCGGGAATGATTGTGCGGCACTTCGTTCATGAGCCTTGACCTCGACGGTCCCATTTGATGAGCCATTGACTAAGTCTTCATCACAATTTCAACAAAGACCTCTCACATTGGTAAAGTCGTATCATTTGCGAGAATACTCGGACCCCTGTTGACATGATGATAGTGAGATAGTGTGGTTCTTATAAATCATACATCAATGATCAGGATAGCCTTTTCCATGAGAGTGAGCGGAAAATCCTTTCAGATTGAAAGTCCCTCATCTGGCATGCTTAAGACATCTATATTCTAAATGAATGATGTCTTTCAAAATCTTCCCCAGTGGAATTCAGATGATGCAAAACTGACAAAATTGTCATGCATAAAATCACATTTAAATTCTTGAATTTACATCATATACAATCATGTGTGCATATTGTGCAAATAGCAGACATACTCTTAGAGATCAGAGATATTGTCAGGTAAGCATATCCTTGTCCCCATTTTTCTTAAAGTACCTACCACTGTCCAGGTACTCTCTTCTTGACACTCGACCTATTCGAGTCGTCCCTTGAGTTTAGGTGCTTACAACTGTCTCAGTATCCCATTGTCTTTGAGTACCCACCACTTGCAGGGTACTCCCTCTTATCGACACTCGACCGATTCGAGTTGTCCCTGGAGTATTGATACTTGTGACTGACCAAGTATCTCTTTATCGTTGAATACCCATTGTCTTTGAGTACTGACCACTATTTGGATACTCCTTTTTCCTGACACTCAACCTGTTCAAGTTGTCCCCAGAGTATTGCTACTTGTGACTGACCAAGTATCCATTTATCTTTGAATACCTAATGTTGTCTAGGTATCCCCACATCGTCAAGTATCCACCGTCGTACAGGTACTCCCTTTCCATGACACTCAACTTGCCCAAGTTGTCCCCAAATAATAGTAGTTGTTCAAGCATTCCACTGCTTTGTGTGCCCGCGCCTACCCAGGTATGCTTTCTTACACTTGGACCAGCTGAGTGGTCCCAAGTCGTATCATTAAATACTTGTGTTCATCCAAGTATTCCAGTACTTTGTACACGGCTACCCAGGTGTTCCACCCCTTTTAAGTGCTTGCGGCAATCCAGGTAAGCCTCATACCACATTCAAGTTTATAATACCAGGAGGTGAGAGACCTTCACAAATATGCAGGGCACGCCCTTGATATTCCCAATTACCAAGAGGTGAGAGACCTTCATGAATATGTGGGGCAGGCCCTCGATATTCTCAATTACTAGGAGGTGAGAGATCTTCACGAATATGCGGGGTAGGCCCTCGATATTCCTAATTACCAGGAGGTGAGAGACCTTCACGAATATCCCAGTTACGTCCTCGATATACTCCTTTACCAAGAAGCGAGAGACCTTCACGAATATCTCAGGTAAGTCCTCAATATTTCATTCCCAAGAGTTTGTACTTGTGATCATCCAAGTACCCCTTCGATACCTGTGATCATCCCAGGTGTCCTCCAAGAGTTTGTACTTGTGATCATCCAAGTACCCCTTTGATACTTGTGAACATCTAAGTATCCTCCAAGAGTTTGTACTTGTGATCATCCAAGTACCCCTTCGATACTTTTGAGTATCTAGGCACCCTCCAAGAGTTTGTACTTGTGACCATCTAAGTACTCTTTCGATACCTGCAAGTAATTAGGTATTTTCCAATATCTAGTACTTGTGATCATATAGATACCTCTCTTATACCAGTGAACATCCAGGTATCCTCCAAGAGTTTGTACTTGTGATCATCCAAGTACCCTTTCGACGCCTGCAAAGGTGTGGCACCCCAGAATTTCAACAACCCTCGGATATGCGATGGACCGAGATTGAGTGACAGGAGTATTATTGGATTATGATATTGGCATTCTACACGAACAATAGTTCGTATCGTCATCAAACCAATACATTTCTTTTAGTAATGGTTGAATCGTCAAGAAAACCACCATTTTGTCGAAAGGCTTTCATAGATTTAAGTGAGACCAACTCCATCCGTATATTTTGCCGACCTCACGAAAATAATAACATGTCACGGATTAACGAATTTGTTATTGGACTTCGTCATCAACACCAATGATTGGATCTTGTCGTACCAACATCATATTCGGCGCTACTTTGGACCCCGCTGATGTATGTACATGTTCCTTTCGGTGATGCCACACGACTATATTGTTTGAGTGTATATGGAATAAGGGAAGAATTTGGATTTTTATCAATTGAATTTCTGAGAATCGAGGAAACGGAATTCGGCCATACGAATTCACGTCAATGTGCGACCATACATTCACGTACGAAATCCCCCCATGTCCATTGACCTACCATGCACGGTCATGTGACCAATCTCATCCTTACGGTCACAAAGTTTTTGTCTTAGAGCAATGAAGAAAATTAATCATCATGCGGCACTTTGAGCCCGCCGAATGAGGAGTGGAATTAACTGGTCAACAATTGAGGAAAATAGTTGACCAAGGGGCTCCTACCATTGGACACATCACGGCATGCAGAAGGAGAGGTGGCCATCGAAGCTTTTTGGGGATGGCCACGTCTTCAACAGCTGTCCGCTCCTCCTGCAGCCACCAAAGAGATTAACATACAGTTGACAAATTAGTCAACTAATGTGTGGAATTGTTGACCGAGGCTTGGCTAATGACGTCCACGTAACTTGATGTGGGGCTGCCAACGGATGCCAAGGGGGTCTTCAACGGAGGACTCGCCATCCCCACCTGTTTCTCTTTACTGCTTCCACCGAAACTCCTGCATGCATAGAGAAATCATTAGCTTAGTTAATAATTTAAAAAGAAACAAGTGCTCGGTTGTTTTGAGAAAGAGAAGGAGGATTTTGAACGAAAAAGCTGTGAGTGAGAGAGAATCCATGAGAGAGAGCAAGCGAGCGAACGAGCAAGAGAGAAGGAGTAGGACCAGCCCTCTGCCGTTGCTGATCGTCCGACCTTTGCTACTGCTGTTCGCTTTAGCCGCGTCTCACCTCACGCCGTCGACCCGCATCGCCGGACTGATCCTGTTTTGCTTGAAATTGAGCTTAGGAGTTGAGGCAAGTAGAAGCTCTTCAATCTATGTTTTTCTTGCTGTTTTATCTAGCTAAGAGTTGGTAGATGTGAGAAAGATGAAATTTTAGAGCTGCATGTTAGATTTTGGACATGTAAGATGAAGCTAGATCAAGAAAACTAGGTAAAAACAGGGCATGCATTGTGGATTTCGAATTTTGTGATGGAACAAGAATTTAAAGATCTGACCATGGAGGATTTTTGGAAGTAATAAGGCTGTGTTATAGTGTAATACACTTGTATATATTTGATTGTGGATGTTGGAGGTCGAAATTCAAGGAGTAGGAAAAACTCTCGTTAGGTTAAAGGACTGTTTTGTGAAGGACAGTGTGACCCTCGGTGACTTGTTTATTTTTCTGTAATTTTCTAGCCACAATTTGACTTTGATTTCTTAATGAAAGTTGGAGAGTACATTTGTAGGTACAACATATCAAAAATTTAGAGCAAATGAACGAGATTTAATTGATGAAATGATATTTATACGGAAATGTTAAATCTGGAAATTTTACAGAACGTCAATAAGGAATACCGAAATTTTTACTCTCGATATGTAAGGAATTTGACTTAGTGTTCTTCACAAACATTTTTTCCTTAAAGTCTCATTGATAAAAATTTAAAATTTCACAATTTTCTGAGCTCATTTAGTATTTATTTCGAAATATTTACTAGAACTGTGCATGGAAAAATCGAGTTGCTCTGTTTTCGAATTTTCACAAAATGTCCCAAAAGCGAATATGTTTTGTAATGGTTATGTGATATGATGATACTGGAATTGGCATATCATGCAATATTGAGATGTGATAAGACTCAAGAGACATTTTGTCTTTGCATTGAAAAGTGTTATTTGGAAATTAATATGTTAATTGTTACCGTTTGACCCTCGGGTCAACGATGCCCCGGGAGTCGGGATGCCTAGAGGTTGAATGAGTTGATGCCCTTTGGATGCCTAATTGTATTATGACTACATGCCCAGAGGTTTTCCCCAGGAGTGCCGGGATGCCCAGTTGTATTATGATACATGCCCGGAGGGTGAGGGGTTGTATTACGATGCATGCCCAGAGGTTAGGGGTAACCATGTCTATGGTCCCCAGTGATTCCTCGTGATGCCAGGTGGGGTGTGAGATGCCCAGAGGTTCGAATGAGTCGATGCCCTTTGGATGCCCGGTTGTATTTTGAATACATGTCCAAAGGCTTCCGCGACGTCAGGTTGGGTGCGGAATCCCAAAAGGATGCAAACATTGGTCCTCTAGGGGATGAAACCTTTTGAATGATAAAACGGATGATTATATTAAGTGTGAGTGTGGTTTGGTTATGGGACTAATTGTATGGCATGGAATGAGACGTGTCATCACAATTTGGCCCCATGCACTGGTCATTGCATTGAAAAGTTATATGGTTTGGATGCATACTCATTCATGGATTGCCTATTTTGTCTACCATACTTGAATCTGGATATTAATAGTAATGCTTGATATAGTTTGATGAATATTTTACTGCTGAGTGGTTGTACTCACCCCGTTTGGGGACTAACATTTCAGACTAGACAAGATACCTCTCCACGCTCACCACCACCAACAGGTGGACCGAGTGGTTGGATATGGCCGTGAGGAGGAGGACAGCAGAGGAAGTAACCTTTTGGAATGCCGGCACTAAAAGATGGACATTTAGTAAGTGGTTGCTGAGGTCGTTAGACCACTTTTGAAGTATAGCCGGGTGTAGGAAACCACGGCACTTTTTGGATGTATCATCGAACAATGTCCATCTAGTTACATAAATAAAAGTGTACGGCTTTTTATATAAATAAAAGTGTTTAGTTGGTGTGCATCATTTTAATTTGTAAAAGGGGAGTAGTTAAATGTGCTTCCGCTATATAAACTACGCAGGGACCGATTGAGTGATATATTGTCAAGACAAGAGAAAGGTAAGCGCATTGTGGCGACCCCAACGGATTGGGGGCCATTCATGGGGTGTCACAAAAGGCCCAAATATCCTCTAGATTAGTACTTGTGAATATCCGGTACTCTTTCAAAATACCTGTAAATATCCAGGCACCCAACAAACAGATGCCCTGAGAAAGGTTGGTGCATCCCCCGAGAAAGGTCGGGTACCAACCGGTGTCGTCGACTAAGGTCAGGCACCCCAACAAATCGATGCCGTGAGAAAGGTCGGTGCATCTCCCGAAAAAGGTCAGGTACCAACCGGTGTCCTCGATTGAGATCAGACACCCCTAACAAATCGATGCCCTGAGAAAAGTCGGCACATCTCCCGAGAAAGGTCGGGTACCAACCGGTGTCCTCGACTGAGGTTAGACACCCTCAACAAATCGATGCCCTGAGAAAGGTCGGCGTATCTCCCGAGAAAGGTCGGGTACCGACCGGTGTCCTCGACTGAGGTCAGACACCCCAACAAATCGATGCCCTGAGAAAGGTCGGCGCGTCTCCCGAGAAAGGTCGGGTACCAACTTGTGTCCTTGACAGAGATTAGGCACCCCATAAATCGATGCTCTGAGAAAGGTCGGCGCATCCCCCAAGAAAGGTCGGGTAAACAACTTATTGCTCTAACAGGTGACCGGAGAATGGTTTGGGTCTTGCAAGAGCAATTTCTTGTCAAGGCGACCGAAGAAAGATTTGGATCTTAGAGGAGCAACCTCCTCACGTTACCAAGTAAGAGCATGCCTTGATACTTGCCAAGCTCGAGATTCGCACCCTTATCTCGCTCGTGCCCGGTAAGTAATTACAAGTATCTTCTTATCTGTTTTACTACATATAATATTATATTGCTCTTTTCTACATAGGACAACAGGTCCCAAATAAGATATAACCTACTTTATAGACAAAATTTAGGTATCGGTTTGTCTTTGAATGCAACCTCTGTGAGCTCACCTTCAAAGAGAGGTAGCTGTTGACACCTAAATTTTGATTAGGTTTTTAATTAGGCTTTAGTTTCTTTATTTATGTATTTTGCCTCTTTTTCAAATAAATAGATAATAATAAAAACAACAAAATAAATAAATAAATAAAATAGAAGCAACAACCCATTGGGATTGGGCCTTGTGCGAAGCCCTCTTTTCCCTTTCGCGCGAGCCCTTAGGCCCATTCTCTTTCTTTTCCTCAGCCCAGCCCCTTCTCCCTTGTCTTCTTCCTCCTCTATCTTCTTCCCTAGCTGGACAAACAACACGCACCAAAGATGAGGACGCGCATGACGCCATAATGGAGAGGGAGACGGCAACGTACAATGGAGTGGACGTGTCTTCAATGCAAGGCGGCCTAGCTAGAGCCACCTCGATAGATGGGACGCCGGTTCGGCCGGCGGAGACCGTTCAGCGTGCGAAGATCGGCGGTCAAAGCTCCATCGACCAGCCGCCCCCTCGCCTATAAATAGGCTTCTCTCGACGATGGCGAAGAACACAGCGAAGTTCGAGAGCTTCCTCTTGAGAGACTTCAGGGGGGAAATCGAAGAGCGAGCAAAGGGGGCGAAGGATTGGGTCGCAAGCTAAACGACCTCCCACCAAGAGACATCGAGGGAGGCCGGCGGCGAGCGAACCCAGATCTGCGAGAGGCGAGCCCGAGGGGGAGAGATCCAAGCGGGTAGAGGCTGAGCGAGAGAGGAATTAGGGGACAGAAGGCCAGATTTGGAAGCTGAAGGGCCGCCGTAGCTGCCTTGTCATCGTCACATGCACCCGCACCCCCTAGATCCGCTGCTGCTCCGGAGCTCAAAGAACTGCCGCGACTCGGAGTCCCCGTCGCAGAGTTCCCCCTGCACTAGGTCATCACCATTTCCCACGCCGCTGCGCCATACCCTCTCCACAGGCAAGTATCAGCTTTGCTTGGCCATCGACGTTTCCACCCGAAACCCTAGTCGCCACCCCTACCAGTCGTAGTAGCTTCGTTGTTGCTTCCCCCCTCGAGAATCCAGCAGTCGCCCGTCGACGTTGCCACCGTATTTTCTAAGAAAACCAACAGCCGCCACCCATCGTCGCCCTAGTCCTCGTCACCATTAGGCTCGTTGTCGCTATCATCGTCGACATAAGCCGCCGTCCCAAACGACCCTCCCTCGGCGCCACAGATCACCAAATCTCTAGGGTTCCCACGAAGCTGAGTCATTGGGTCAAGTAGGGTTTCGCTAGGATCAGGTCGTCGAGTCGGGCTGGGTCATTTTCAAGTAGCGAGCTGATAGGCCGAGATTAAGAAGAAAAAAAAAATGAGTCGGGCCTGCAATGTAGGCCCATCCGCATTTTGGGCGAATGGCCCAAATCGGACCCAACCACAGGATCCGACCCGGTTCGTTTTTATATTATTATAATATAAAATAATATTTAAAAAAAAAATAAAACAAATCATTTATTTCCAGAAAATAAAAATAAAAAATATCCCATATTTTCCAAAAAAAAGCCAAAAAGTCAGAAAAAGCTGAAAATTTTTATATTTTCCAAAAATACCAAAAAATCAAAAAATTCCCTTTTATGTAAAAAAAAAAATGAAGAGAAAAAGACCAAAAATGTTTTTCCTCCACAAAATGCATGGAAAATCCCTCAAACATCCAAAAAGCTTTAAGGTTTAAACAATATTAGGTACTGAAAGGGCATTAGTGATTAACTAGTGTAATCAAGTCATTGATCCTAATTTCTCTAGTTGCGCAACAGCGAGTATTTCTCCCAGTATTTCGCTTGGGTTTCTAATCGACCCACCCCAAACCGATTAGCGGCAACTTTGTTTTAAAATTAATTTATAGATTAAAAAACTTGTACCGTTAAGTCGTGAATTGGTGGACTTGGGAGAGTCCGGGTTAAAATAGACCTAGTCGAACCATTAGCCTCCGCAAGGCGCCTGCCCCTGATGAGGGCGCCGGAAAAAAGAGGTCACGACAAGCACAATTAAAAATTGATCAGAGATCATAAATAAGTCAGTTCGACTAAGATATGTGGCTAAACGTGGGTGATTTCACTAATTTGCAAAATTCTCGTCGATCGGTACTAAACTAATTTTTCTATGAATTTGGCGCCCTGTGTCTGTATTTGAAGCCTTGAGGTTTTCACGACAACCAAGAGTCGCCAATATGTCGAAGAGGTGTGGGTGGCTCGAAGAAAATTGACCAAAGGTCAATTGCACTAAAATTCCTAAAAGCTATCCGGTAGATTAAGTCACACTAAAATCGTGTTAGATTGAAATTAACCGCGAATTTGAATTCGATTTCAAAAATTGAAAGCTCTGTCGTGTCATGAGTCATTCTAGGAATGTTGACTCACCTTTTGAAGAATTTCTGGCGAGTTCAAATTTTTATGGAAAATCGAATCGGACGATTTGAAAACGAACAAAAATTCTGATTGGCCAATTTGAAGGGATTTTTGGCATCTGGTGTGAGTGAATTAGTGACAGGGAATTTTGTTGACTTTTTCCACATCAAGTCAGACCCCAATCGCAAAAGTTTGTTCAGAAAATTGGACTCCAAGAAAAATTAAATGGAATTTGGAATTGAGGGAAATTGAGAGATTTGAGAGACCGTCTTATCTCGGTCTTCTTTTGGACTTCAATTGTTCAAGTTGGCAAAAAAATTGGCCCTAGGATGACCAATTGTCAAATTGTTTGAAGTTGGGCCAAAATTAAGAATTAATGAACTTTGTTTAAGGCATTTTGATTTTGATTTTATTCCCCCCCGCCTTTTTCCACTTTTGGCCTCTCATTCCCGCACATGCTTTCCCTGTTGCGTGCGTTCCTCCCCCTTTTCCCTCGTCGGTCTCTCTCTCTCTCTCTCTCTCTCTTTCTCTCATGTTCTTTTCTTTTTCACCCTAGCTGACATTCCTCACAGTTGGCTTCCTCCTTGCCTTTCTCTTTTGACCTTTATCTCTTTCTTATCCTCTTTCTTTAATCCTTTTTCTCTAGCCAACGACAACCCCTCTGAGCGCTTCTATCTTGCTTTCAATTTTTCTTGTTCCCTCGGTTTTCTTTCATTTTCACTCACCTACATGTGTGTTCTGCCTCCACCAGCACCGATTCCCCTTCTTCTTTCACACCATTTGCTCACGTCCCCACCTCTTTTGGTCAGCACTTCAGCGAATCCCTCTTCCACGTTGATGATGTGGTCCCTAGTAGCTTCAACAACAGCCCTCATCTTTTCAATTGCTCGGCCCGTTCCATGGCTTCACCGATTCAGCATTAATGAAGCCCCCTAAAATTGATGAAGGCAGCCCATTGTTTTCTCATCCTCCTGCTCATGAGCTCCAGCCTATTAAGCCAAGGCTGCGCCACCACCGCGACCATTGAAAACTAGTCCAAACCACCCCCGTTCGGCCACTATTTTTCACTGCACAGAACCGAAGCAGCCCTTTCAGATCGTTGTGGGCTTTGCGAGGCCATTTTTGGGCCCGTTCCGGCCCCATTTGGTAGGTCCGCTTTGGAGATAGTTGTTCCCCGTCGTGTCCCCGTCGATTTGCACCGATTGATTTGCCAATCAGGTGAGTTTAACTCACTAATCTTCGCTTAGTCAGTTAATCACGCTTAAGGATTGATTAGATTAATTAAACATGGTTTAAGTGGATAGATTAGATTAGATTAGATTAGTGAATTTAGATAATTGCCGATGTATGTTAAGTGGTTAGATAGTGCCATTAGTGAATAGACACGTGCTAGTATTTATTTAACGAGCCTTGGAATTTTTCCGAGTCCGTTTTGGCGTCCAATTAGGCATTACGGGCCTAAATTGAATTTATTGGCATTTATTTAATATTTTCTGTAATTATTTAATTATTTATTTATTTTCCGGAAATTAGGTTGGGATATTCGACAACTGGAATTTTATGCTGGTTATTGTGGTGTAGTCTGTTTATTTATTTGAGCTCTAATTTGTGCTGAATTAATTTAATTGTGATTTTAGAATTTTATTCCTAAATTAATTAATTTCAATAATTGATTGGAAAATAATCGAACATTGGTTTACAACGCAAAAAAATATTTTGGTGAACCATATAAATGGTGGGATTTTCAAGGGTGAAAATATTGTATTTTGGCTAAAGCCAACCGTGTGCCCACACACGATATTTTATCGAGTATAATAAAAATGGGAAAAATGTTGGATGAATTAGATGGTATACTATATCGGCCTATGGGCGATATGTCAGCTTTGGGTGAACAGTATACCGGTATACTATATCAGCTTACGGGCGATTATCAGCTTTGGGCGAGCAGTATATCATATTATCAGCTTTGGGCAAGCATATATATAGTATACTATGATGGCCTTGGGGCTCTAGTCTATCAGCTTTGGGTGAGCATATATACAGTATACTATATTATCAGCTTTGGGCGAGCTATACTATCTATCTTCATCTTTGAGTGAGCAGTCCTGATTTAGTAGGACTTTATAGATAGTAATGAATGTACTAACCAAGGGAAGGTCGTGGTAACATGTAATTGACTGAGTCGATTTGATCAATAGTTCGATATGATTGGGTGAATTAATGTGGTTTGTGTATATTTGAAATATACTGACTTGCAGGAAGAGACTGAGGCCTAAGTAAGTCTTCTGACCCGTGTTGTGCCGAGGTAGCCCTTAGGGCATATTTTTTTTCCTAATTGGGTCTTAGGGGGTTGAATTTGCTAAGACATTGTCTCATTGGTTATTGCATAATCATTTTCAAGTTCATAAATGCAACTCCCCTTGGTTGTCTTGTTCGTCCCGTGAGAATAACCGAGCAGGTCTCTGTTTTCCCTAATCCCAGAAGTGATTGGACTTACGAGTTGATTGTGACCATAGTCTAGGTTGAAGAAGTCCCACACCAAGAGGTACCCAATCGATTCAGTGCTTGGTTCCACACCACCCCCTATGGTCTTAGGATAGGTCCTCTTAGAAGTTTTAGTATCCCTGATGAGGTGATTGATGCTATCCAGGATGAGGATCTAGCAGACCCACTTGATGGTGTATTGGAGGAACCGCCTTCTCATCCAAATCCTGTGGACTCTGAAGGTTCGATGATTGGGTTTGAATAGTTGGTCTTAGGACAACTAGTTTTGGGAATCGACCTTTTTGGTGAACCTTGTAAATAATGGATAGTAATATATATATAAATTATCCTGATATGTGAAAAGGTGTGTTGTGGTTTTCAAGGAAATGTGGCCCTGCTTTTCTATCCCATTGAATTGTTGTCTAGTGATTTATTAATTGCTTCCGTATGTGCATTAAAATGAATGGGTCGACGATGCATCTTGAGATATCGCTATTAATCGGCCAAGAAGGGATGAGCACATACTCGGAGGATCGGGGCGTGACACCAATTGCTCATTTTGATAGCGTCTCTAACATGATACTTTATTTCCTTTGATAGGAAGACATCAAACACTTAAAGGCAAATGCAAGTGAAGGGTAATGTCAAGTTACCAAATATCCAAGAGGATGAATCCAAGAAATGTTAGCACTCAAACGATAAAAGCGAGTGAAGGGTAATAACGTATCATTTTCAACATTTCAATCCCTAAAGACTTTTGCACTAACATATTTTGTCACATTCTTTACAGGGTTACCGAGTCACCATGCCACAGGTAAGTACCCTTCTTCTCAAAATTTTAAAAAAGAAAGAAAGAAAGAAAGAAAAAATGGAGAATTTCCATTACAAAAAAAAACCTTTGGCACTTTCCTAGAGACAAGCACAAAAATGAATAATTGAGAAAAAATTTCTACAAACTTTTTTAGCATCATTTTTATCTCAAAATTGTTTTCTTGTTTTGTGGGTTATTCATTTTGAATCAAATTTCCCAATGGAGATTGATCTACTTAGATGATCTCAGCAGAGTGAAATGGAGACGTTAACCATGCCAAACAAGAAGTGCTTAGGATGAAGAAAGGAAAACCGTTTCCAAACACATCATTCAAACACTTTTGAGAGTTGAGTGAAAAGCGATATTCTCTTAGGACGAAAGATTCATGCGCATTGAGCGCAAGAATCGAAATGATAAAGGCATTTCCTTCATCAATCCCAAGCAGTGCACTAATCTCTTGCTACCCCTTTGGGATAGAATAAAGATGATCCTTCAAAGTGCCCCTGTTGAGAACGACCCTACTTTGGGGCAACATAGAAGGTTACGGTCTTGTTGTAGAGCAAAAGATTCAGAAAGATTCTATTACTTTTACTTGCATCAATCTTATGGTGATAGTTTCAAAGGAATTCTCATTAGAGCTTGACTTATCCCACTGTGAAGAAGATCATTTCCTTCTCTACCTAAACACCGATACCATTGCTTTAACTAATTTGAGCCTGATTATTCATTTCTGAACACCAAGCGGTGATCATCTCCCTTCACTGAGGCAAAGTATAAGAATTGACCAAATACAATTGACAGTTATGAGAAAATGTGAAAAGTATCTCGAAAGTCATAAGAACTACAAAAGTTCAAATAGCAAAAAGTTCAACAAACTAGGGGGCATGAAAAAACAGTGTGCTTGGTAAAAGCAAGGATAATGCCCATCAAGAAAAAGAGCAAAAAAACTGCATCTTATGTGAAAGAAAACTTATCAAAGTCCAAGTGCTTGCGTAAAAAAAAAAATCATCGCAAGTGCAAAAGAAATTAGAGAAAGAAGCAAAGCTCCCATGCTGAAATGATTAGTCAAGGGACTTTCGAGATGTGTTGTGTTTCAAAAGCCGAATGTTTTCGAAAGATTGAGTGACCTGGTCATGATGTCATGATGATCACTGACTCTTAAAAACCCTCTTGAAAAATTTAAACCTTTCGAGCCGGGATAAGTACACTAGAAGTGCCAAAAGTTATGTATAGGGTTCACTTTAGTGCCAAAAGTTTTCGCCGGCTCACTTAAGTACTAAATCGGAGGAAAAATGATTACTTTAGTGTCAACGACGAGAAATTACGGCCAAACTGATTACGTGTCATTTATAATTAAAATTTTAATATGACTTGGCAAAAATTTTAAAATATCCAGTCCACATGGCATTTCCATGTGGCGTGCTTGGCACTGAAGTGATTTTTTTTTTAACAATGACCAACATTGAAGTGATCACTTTAAATAAAATTTGGCACTCATACGATTACTTTTAATAAAAATTGGCACTTAAATGATCACTATTTATAACTTTTGGACGATGTCGTTTAGGGGTATTGAGAAATTAATAAAATATAGCCACGTCGGATTTCCGGCAATCCGAACCAGAGTTGACACTTAAATGATTGTTTTTTTTTAAATAGCAATTAAGTGATCCATAAAAAACTTTTTGCACTAAAGTGAGCGCCGTACACAACTTTTGGCACTTCTAGTGTACTTACCCCCTTTCGAGCCTCTCCCAAGCCAACATTACAACTCTCTTCCGAAGTCTCTTCTGATTGGGATGGTTCAAGTGAAAATGAAAATGCCACAAAGAAGTTACTGCTTGAAGGAGTTGAAGCAATTCTATCTTGTCTTATCTTCCAAGTTCTTGACTTGTAAACTCAATGAAGGTAATGACAAATGTTCCTTTATTGGCCTCAAAACAATAATCCCTTTGCGTAAGCCCATGACCAAACCTATATTGCAATCCTTTCAAAAGACCTTTTTAATCGATCAGATTATGCTCATCGTGAATGTTTATGAAAGCCTTTGACATGAGTTATGTGAGATATCCTCAACAATTAGTTACTTTCCACATGAATGGATGGGATCAAGTAGCCATTTTATTGAGAATGTGTAAGAAACCCTTTCTGACTAAGAAGCTCTAGTTTAGCATGCTTAATGAGCCTTTTTTCACCAGTTGTAGCCGTTCTGATAAGAACTTGACTCCTAGAGAATTTGATGATTAATGATACATCCCCAAGTAAGAAGACAATTTTGCACCACATTATGCTGATTAACATCGAATGTTTTTTTTTTTTTTTTTTAAGCAGTCAGACTTAACTTGATTAGCTTGTTCAATTAATGTGGCAATATTACCAATATGTCTCTTGATGACGTCCCTAATGACATTTGTTCAAGTTAAGTTTGACAGGATTCCTCAGTGAAACCATGCAATTTTCAAGGGGTTAGCGAGTGCTTCCCTAAAAACCAAAGGTTCATAGTTAGCCTTAAACCATGTCATCTCCAAAGGTTCATGATCAGCCTTAAACCATGCCGTCTCCAATGGTTCGTAGGTCTATCCTTAAACCATAAGGTCCGTGGGTCTATCATTAAACTACACGGTTCATGGGTCTATCATTAAACCACAAGGTTCGTGGGTCTATTCTTTAATCACAAGATTCGTGGGTCTATCCTTAAACCACAACTGTTCGTGGGTCTATCCTTAAACCATAACGGTTCGTGGGTCTATCCTTAAACCACAAGGTTCGTGGGTCTATCCTTAAACCACAAGGTTCATGGGTCTATCCTTAAACCACAACGGTTCGTGGGTCTATTCTTAAACCACAAGGTTTGTGGGTCTATCCTTAAACCACACGGTTAGTGGGTCTATCCTTAACCATACGGTCGGTGGGTCTATCCTTAAACCACGCTTTTAAAATGTTTATGAGTCTATCTTTAAACTGCGATTTTCAAAATGTTCATGGTCAACCTTAAATCATATCATCTACAAAAGTTCATTAGTTTTCCTTAAATCATGCATTTTCCACCCGGTCGAAACTAGTTGTTACATAGTGAGACTTCATCTCTCTTTCTTCTTATGACACGGCCAATTTCTATAACCTGGAGTCATTCCCTTTCTTCCTATGACACGGTGAGCTTCTGTAGCCCGAAGTCCTCCTCTCTCTTCTTATGACACGGCCAGCTTCTGTAGCCCGAAGTCCTCCTCTCTCTTCTTATGACACGGCAAGCTTCTATAGCCCGGAGTCCTTCTCTTTCTTCTTATGACATGACAAGCTTATGTAGCCTAGAGTCCTCCTCCCTCTTCTTATGACACGACGAGCTTCTGTAACCCGGAGTCCTTCCTTTTCTTCTTATGACACGGCGAGCTTCTGTAGCCCGGAGTCCTCCTCCCTCTTCTTATGACACAACAAGTTTCTATAGCTCAAAGTCCTCCTCCCTCTTCTTATGACACGGCAAACTTCTGTAGCCCGAAGTCCTCCTCCTTCTTCTTATGACTTAGAGTGCTTTTGTAGCTCGGAGTCTTTCTTTCTCTTATTAACAAGACACACTTCCATAGTTATGAGTCATTTCCGTCGACCTGATACATGCCCATGCACCCAAGGTCTCTCTACCGTCGAAATAATTTAGGTGTCTTCTGTCTTTGAATGCAACCTCTTCAAGATTACATTCAAAGAGGGGCAGTGTTGACACCTAATTTGTGTTTTCAAGTACCTAAAAATAATTAATTAGTTAAAAAAAAATTTAAAAATAACTTTAGAAAAAATAACAAAAACAAAAACAAACAAAACAAAAAAGAGAGAGAAGAGAGAGAGAAAACCGCACTAAGGGGTCGAGTTGGGCCAAATCCGACCTTGGCCCAACCCGCCCCTCTTTTTTTTTCTTTCTCTCTCTCGCACGAGGGCTTGGCCTAGCTATTTTCCTCCCCCTCAGCTTCCTTCACACGCAACCTACAGGAAAAGCAAAAAAAAAAAAAAGCACAACGGTAAGGGGTAAGGCAGAGACCACTAGCATGAACAGAGAGCTCGAAGGGGCAGAGAAGAGAGTAGAGCAGGGGAGGTAGAGAAGTAAAGAGAGGAGAAAAGGAAAGAGAAAATCAAAGAGAGGGAGAGAAACCAGGGGGAAAGGAGGCACCGTTGACACTACCCGATGCCATCCCTGTGCCGAGCCGTACCATCCCGGTCATCCCCCGACACCGTCGTCGTCACCACACCAAATCTCCGCCAAGTCGCTATCATCCACCACCATCTGCTTCAATGTAGTCTCGATGCTAAGCCAGTCGAGAGAGGAGGGAGATCGGAGGAGGTCTAGAGATCCAGATCCGAGAACGGGGGTCAAACAAGGGCCAGATCTGGCAATCGATCGAGCTCCGCCGCAGCCCTAGGCCAGCCACCGCTACCACTCAACTAGCCACCTCAAGTTGTGCTGCCCCCCCTAACGTCATCGCTGCACCAGATCTCCGTTGTCACTGTCACAGCATCAGTCGCTGGGCCCGACGCCTCCACCACCAACGACGTCATTCACTTGCAACACCGCCGCCCACTTTTTGGATCCACGACGTCCCCAATGCAATCCTTAATGACCTGCTGAGATCCCCACCGTGCTAAGCTGCTGTTGCTCTCTGCGGCCACCATCCGACATGCCACTGCTGCCATTCCGCCACCAGTCGCCTCAAGCCGAGCCACCGTCCTCCGATCCGCTTGCCACATCGCTGTCATCATCGCCATCATCACTGCCATCGTCATCGCCGTCCGTCTGCCCAGCGACGCCTCAACTGCGAGCAAAGAGAGGGACGTCCATCGGGTCGCAACTAGGTAGGGTTTCGGCCAAGAGCATGGATCTCAATTAGGTAAGGTTCCAGTCATAATGGGCCAAGTCAGTGGGCTCGGTTTTTTTTATTTTTTTTAAAAAAGAGTAAAAGAATCCCGGGCTAGGCTGCGCCACAGCCCGTCCAAGTCTCTGGCAGATGACCCGGGTCGGTCCTAACTCGGCAACTCGACCCGGTCATTTTTTTAAAATATATTATCTTAATATAATAATAATATAATATTTTAAAAATAAATAAATAAATAATAAATATATAAAATGTTTTAAAAATTGAAAAATCTAAAATTTGCAAGGTTTGTTTAGAAATTGCAATGTCTTACTTTCTTAGTATAATTAGCCATTTATTTGCTCATACATTGATTATATCCTGTGTTTAATTTGTATATTTAATTATGTTTAATTGTACTTGTTCAATTTTACTACAATTAAGATCTTGGTAGCTGTGGTTATTATTTTAATGATTGTGCACCCACATGATCACCTCACATGTTAGTGGATAGGTATAAAATCAATCCAAAATGCCTAATAAAAATATTTTCTTTTAAAATGAACAAGATTAGGTATCGAAAGGGCATTAATTGATCAATTAGTGTAATCAAGTCCCCGACCCTAGATTCTTTGGTTGCGTAGGAAGTGTGGCATACTCTCATGTCTCACTTGATTTCTAGCCGACCCCAATAGGCTAGTGGCGACTTTTTATTGCGAAATTCTAAAAAGGATCCCAACGTCACGCGAGGTATAGACTTGGGAGAGCCTGCGCCTATTCATGGGCCTCCGACCTATCTCTTAGGTAATACCCCTAAACCTGTTCCCTCCCCCCGAGGCGTAGGTCGCGACACATTTCTTTAACATACCAACTTTTTATTGGGTTATTTTTCCATTTTTACTTTGGTTTTTTTTTTAGTCGATCCTGCTCTACTACTTATATTCTAACTCTCACTCTCAAACTTTTGTCATGCCTTCTTGTAGGGCGTGGGAGTCGAAACTCACACTTGAAACTATTCATCCTCACCCCAACCCCCCTAAGAAGGTGGGTATTTGAACCCCTCACCTCCTCCTTCTATGTTGGAAAGGTGGCCACTGGGCCAAACCCCAATGATTTTTTACCTTGGTTGTCAACTCCTTTTACTAACATTTTTTAGAGAGTACCAACTTTAATTGCAATGATCTATTAACTTTTGTTCCATTAAGTTATCAACTCATATATATATATATATATATAATAGAGAGAGAGAGAGAGAGAGAGAGAGATTCTTTCATACATATGTCAACTAGTCTGATGATTTTCTGAAGTTTATTTACCTCGTTTACCAAGTTTCGATTTACAAATTCTTTTATGTAGTGATAATTTTTCGATGATTTAATTTTGAAGTAGTAAGTATTATGTTATTAACTCTTATTTGGAGTTTGTTATCCATTCAAATTTGTTTTGCTTACTAACAGTTGAAGTTTATCAACTCTTAGTGAAATTACCTTCTTTTTTATTGGATGTAGTTACAACTTTTTTCCATTTAACATATGAGTTAATTTTAGTTTATCAATTGATATTTAAGTCATTTACCAACGTCTATTGACTCCTTTGGAAATTATAAATGTTACGGATATCTTATTGACTATTATTTGCCTTGTTTATCAACGTTTTGAATCTAGTAACTCCCATAGGAAATCACCATATTTTATGTGACTGAAAATGATGAATTAACCTTTAGCCAATTGAAAATATTGCAACTATTTTCAGACATTTCAAGTTTAAAGTACTTTTTTTTTATGACCCAGGGAACCCGCGCACCGTACCAACACGGACAACCCGAAAGGCCCGGGGTAACGGGGTAAACCCTGGGGGCAACACGTGCTAGTCACCACACACATGCCACCAGGTAAGTCACCCTGCGACGCCTGGGAATCGAACTCCTCCCCTTGCGTTAGGGGGAGAAGCTCTCTGCCAGCAGCGCCACCCAAGTGGGTGGTTCAAATTTAAAGTACTTTGTGCTTGCTGATATGATAATGTTGAGCTACAGGAGTTACTCAAGCTTACTTTGATGGTTACCCAACCTTGTAAGGACTTTTTTGGTTAATTCTAGGTATCCAACCGGTTGATGAGATTAAGCACTAATACAAAAGTTGAGTGTTATCAGTGATTTGAGTGCTTCATGGACCTTTCCTTGGACTTAAATTAAACAAAAATTAAGTTCAATGTCTCAAATATGCATTGAGATTCCGATTTTGGGATAATGATAATGGCCCAAGAAAAGAAGGAACAATTGAAAGAAGAAACACTCTTATATTTATTGAAGAATCTCGTTTATTCCATTGCTGTAATGTGTGCCGTGTGATGTTTCACAAGTCATAAATGAAATGCTAATTGTTCTTTTCCTTCTAGTTTTGGCACGTGGTGATAATACATGAACGAATTACATTATCTTATTGGAATTTATGGTACGCAATTTATTTCCTCACAATGGAATAGTCACGAGTCAAAGGAGTTCCCGGAATTTTCACGAAGTGATCATTGTTTCGGGAGCAAGCAGCAAATGCCGGGGACATCGCCAAGAGGGAACAAAATGCAAACCTATCAACAAATCCAATTAGACCTATCTTAACTCAAAATTTTAAGCCAATGAATTATGGGCAAACTTGGATATATTAACTACTTTACACCATATCAATTATTTGAGACTTCTCTGACACAACTCATAAGTGCATTTCAGCAATCTCCCCCTCACGTATATAATGACCTCTCGAGTTAACCACCTAAGAGATGGTTGGCTAATGAATTGTTAGAGTTACGCTTTCTCTTCCAAGCCCATACCAATTTGCAACTTTTGGATTGATTAACATGCAAGGTCAATTCATATAAGAGTCACTACTAACTGGTTTTTGGTAGGTTGATAGTCTTGAAATATAATATGCAAAAACAATAAGATATTGCAATTTACGTCAACGCAAAATCATTAGAGAAATAAACGAGAAATAATAAGGGCACCAGAAATTTACGTGGTTCGATCCAAGTATTAGTACCTATGCCATGGGGAGAGCTAGCAGCAAATAATTCACTATAATCGGAGAATCATAGTTTACATTTACTCACACATTCAAGTATTTCCCATACATAAATTTAAGCCAAAACCCAAAGTATTTATAAATAAATAACTCATTTAAACATAAAATCACGTCACAAAATCACCACGCATTTAAGCTCAAACAAAACGCTCTACGTATGCCGAAAACAAGAACTCCAACGTCTATTTTTCTTTCACATGTGTATTGCTTCGCGTTCTCCTTTTCTTGATCACGTGGGAGGCTCCTCTCTCAAGCAGCGCTCTCTGGACGTGCTGCTCCTTCTTCTTCGTAGGGCTTCACGTCTCTTTTCGGCTAAAAGTACACGTCTTTTATATATTGTGTGTGTGTGCCCAAGGTCAACAATTTGACCTGGGCCCACCAACTTTAGTTTTCAACGTGAACAAGCCTTTGCAGAAGAAAGAAATTCTTATTTTATCTTTTGTTTCCTCTTTTGTCTTGTAATGATAGGTTAACTTCCTTCTTTTTTTTCCTGCTTATTTTGCACGTCCGAAAGAAAGTCCAATAAGAAGAAAGACTTCTTCATCCGATTTGTAATCTGCTTGGGAAATCTTCCTCAACAAAATTCGGTTTAACAAATAGTTATCCGAATTCAAACTCGAGACATTAATTTAACAGATAAACACTTAAGTAAAGTGTGAAAGATTACTTTACTTCTATGAACAAGATATTGTGGACTTGGGGATTTGATTATGTCTAACACCCTTTTGATATTTTTTCTCTTTTATTTCCAAGAATATTATGCAAACAACTTGGATTGATTTTAAACCTAACCATTAACATGTGAGGATGTTTATTCAAGTGTGCAATCATTAAAAATAATCTTAAATAAACTAAATACAATAATAAATTACTAGAACAGGGAAACAATTTAAATACCTAAATGCAAGAAAAGCACATCAATTAATTTACCAAATTTGCAAAGTATTTATTAAAATGCAATGACTAGCCTGACATGATTTCTACGAACTAATTAACAACTCTAATTATTTCTCTTTCGTTTGGCTTGCCTTTTATTTATGAAGATAAGCTATTTGCATTGCATGTGATGCAAATTCTAAATTATGACCTTATTTAATATTGTTGACACCTAAATTTTGATTAGGTTTTTAATTAGGCTTTAGTTTCTTTTTTATTTATTTTTCTGATAATAAATAATAGATAATAACAAGATAAAACAACAAAAAAAAACAAACAAAAACAAGAAAAAAAAAAAAAAGCAGCCAAAGGGGGTGGGCCTACAAGCCGAGCCCCTCCTTCTTTTTTCTCGCGGGCTCCCAAGACCCAGCCCGTGAGACCCGGCCCCCTTCGCTTGTCTTCTTCCTCCTTGGCTTCTTCCCCTGTTTGTTTATTTCCCCAGCCGACTATGCAACACACGCCAGAGACCGGACGCGCGTGATGCCAAGACACAAGAGGAGACAGCAATGTACAACACCATGAAGGGCCGATCGATGCCGGTTCAGCTGGTGAAGGAAGGCCGGCAAGCGCACCAAGGATCGCCAGCCTACCCTCCGCCGACCACCCCCCTCCCCCGCGCCTAAAAATAGGACATTTGGGGGAGGACAAAAGCACGACAACAAAGAGAGAGATCACCGGTAGCGAGCTTCGAAAGCCTTCCCCAAGAGACTTCAGGGGAGACCCAGGCGTGAGTTGCCAAAGATCAAAAATCTATCCGGAGGAAGGGTGGTCAGAGAAGAGATGCCAAGAGCGATCACCAGCAGCAAGTCTCAAAATCCTTCCCCGAGAGACTTCAGGGGAGGCCTAAGGGCAAGCAGCCGGAGATCCTAGGTCGGCCGAAGAGGGAGGTCGGCCAAGGTCAAGATATGGGGTTTGATCGAGCTTCGCCATAGCACTGACGTCGTGCCGAGTTGTGCCACAATTCCGACGCCATTCCCGCTACTGCTGCTGCTACCACCCGATGCTGTGCCGCCATCCCCACCCCCCTAACGTCGTTGCCGTGACCAAGCCGCTACTTCCTCGCCACCATTGCTAACCACCCAACGAAGACGTCCCCACGCCGTCGTGTCGTGCCCTCATTGTGGACAGGTAACGCAACCGCTCGCCCATGTCGTCACTATCACTTCGCCTTCCCCCGAGAACCCAACAGCTGCCCGTCGTCACCGAAACCCTAGCCGCCATCCACCACGTCGCCGCTATCAAGTCACCGCCCGGTGACATCCTAGCCAACCCTTCCTTGGCGTCGCGAATTGTCGGACTCTAAGGTTCCAAAAAATCGGTTCTACAAAGAAGAAACTGGGTTAGAAAGCGGTTCGAGCATGGGTCGACGATCGGGTAGGGTTTTCTTAGGACCTGGGTCATGGCAACGGAGTCAGGTCGGACCCAAGTCGGCATCCGGGTAGGTTTTCGTGTCATGACCCCAACTCCATCCCTAGGGTTACGAGCAACAAGGGTTATTTTCGCGACGTCCTAGGCTCGTCGCCGTCCTAATTCTTTTTATCTTGTTATCATGCACATGCGGAAATGTGAACAAACAACTCCTCAGACAAACAACAGCTGGAAGACTAGGACATACATCACACAGAACACACTGACTTATATTATAACAATACTTTTACAAGTTCTTCCTCTATGACTCTCTTTTCTTTTTACATCACAATACAAGCTTTCCACATAAGCTAAGGAAAATCCTATCTTCTCTAGCATGACTGCAGCTCCCAAAATTGATGAGAGACTTCCATTCCTACAAAACTGAGAGATGAAGGATGAGTTTTGGGGAAATTTAGTAAGTAAAATTCCTAATTCTCTATTAGGAAAGCATCTCATCATCAAAGCCTAGCAAGTACAGCACTCGCAAACAGTATCAATGGTAGATCAATTACAAATCATATGTCATGCTTTATCAAAACACATGTGATCCATGCCAAAACTACCATCGACTTATTAATTATCATATCAACATATCATGTTCATGCATAACCGGCATTCATGCAAATTCATTTATCATCATCCTGGCTCAACTAGGCCCTCCCCACTCGATCGGGGCTTTCAACTTCTTGCTGGGTTTCCTGGCTCAATTAGGGCATCTCGGCTCGACCGAGATTTCTCAAGGCTAGCTTCATGAGGCTTCCGAATTCAAAACTAAGGCATCTTGGCTCAACCAGGGCATCTCAAATCAACCAAGGCTTCCCATTCAATGAACGAAGCATCGCCACCAACGTTGTGTGGCAACGTATGCTTTTTCCTCTTTAAATGCATGCATAAATGCATCATACAAGCCGGTTCTTATCTTGTCTCTTAGCCAACGCATGCATGGCCCGAAGGCATGCTCATTCATTCGCGTGTGTCATGAATTTCTTATACTTGACTAGCAAATATTTCAGGAATAACCTTTGATCCGTAACTTGAATCAATCACTTAGCACCGATCCCCACACTGAACAAGACTCAGAAACGGTACACCTCAATACTAATCCAAGACCTCGAGGCTTGGGTACACCTTGCTTAAGTGACAATCCCAAACTTGACGAACCTCGGCTCCAACCCGATGTAAATACACATGTACGCTCGTGGTTTCATTCAACGCCAAGCACAAAGTCCCCGCATCCATTTGAACTATGGAAATCGACATGCCTTGGTGCCTTACCAAGACCTCACGGATTTGGGCGATCCCCGTACCGAACAAGGCATAGAATCGACACGCCTCAATGTCGATTTAAGACCTTGTGGCCTTGGGTGATCCCCACTCCAAGTGAGACTTGGACCCGGCATCCTATTTTGCCAAAATCAAGGCTTTATGGCTTGGGTGACTTTGTCTTGCGATGAACTCAATCCGAACGAACCTCAGCCTCATTCCGGGTGTGAACAAATCAAGCATAAACATGAGCAAATCATACAAAATATCTAACATCCTACCCACGACTTAACGGATGAGCACCTAACTAGACTCGACAATGGAGACTACCGCCCTAGAGAAGACATAGGATCTTATTTACCTAGATGAACCCTGAACTAGGACGTGAGTTACAAAGATTGGGCGGTTTGGCTTGGAGGCTGAAAGAGAGAGCATGAGGAGGGAGGAGGGGCGTTCTAGGAGAAGGAGGGTGGAGAAAATGGAAGGCAAGTGAGGAAAATGGAAAGTGCTCATTCTATTTATAGCCCTTGGAGTCATCATTACCAAGCCAAGCGGTCCTCTCCAATGTTTCCAAGTGTCCCACCTAAATTCCTTGGGTGACAAGGCTATGGGTCCAATAATTGTGGCTTAATTCACGAGTTTGAAGTTTAAAAGGCCTTACTTGGCAAATCTAGTTCCTAGGCATCATCAATGACGGCACATTTTTCACTCTCCCATTGGTCCACCAACACCCCACATTTAATGGGCAATAAATGAAGCCTAATGATAATAGTGCCAACTTGGTGGTTCTAGAATATTCTGCCCATAATAAGGGCTCACGTATCGCTCTCCAATTGGTCCATGTGTATGCCACTTTTCTAGAATCTCCAAGATATTTTGGACTACAAGCATGACCTTTAAAAAGTCAAGGGACACCTCACCTTCTTCATGAAGGAACTCTAGAGTTTTCTTTCTACTTTCCTTTCCTTCTTTAAGAAGGCAAATTTTCCTTCCTCAAGAAGGAAAATTTTCCTATATCACATACACCGAGGTTCGGCCACCGCACCTCATACTCACCCAAACTATTCCTTTGGACGGTCGGTTGGCCAATAAGATCGGTTGTCCTTTAATTGGTTCGAGACCTATCCTAAGGCTACCTATGGCCTAACACAAAGCCAAGGCAACCATGGACCTTAGAATAAGTGACATAATAGTGGGTCTATCTCTAGGCTCATTCCGGTCGACACCCAATCCACCGGTAGGGTTCATGGTCGGTGCATTACCAATCCATGATTGGACATCACCAATTCAAGATTCCATTCCAATCACTAAGAATTAAACATGGAATGATACATTTTTGGTTGGAAGGAAATTGTATTTGGTCAATTTGGATCATCCGTGTATCAGAGCATAACCGGGCGGAATCACCCACAACCAAAAACTACGACCGGTCGGATTGACCCATGGTCATCCTCCGATCCAAAATCATCCCGTGACTGATTCTTGTGATCAAAAAGTCATCTTATAAGCTGATGATCCTATCTCATCAGTATAGTTGGTAGAAATTCATGATCGACAACTTGACCAATTTGTGATTAGTTGGTCGGTCAGTCGGTCGGTCATGACCTATCCGTGATTTCTTGCCAATCAAACCGATCAATCCATGGCCAATAGACCATGATCGATCATTTTAGGATCTTATGGCCGATCCTCACGGGGTCAAAATCGAGGATGTTACATTTCTCCCCCCCTTAAAAATTTCGTCCCCGAAATTTCATAACATACTTGGGTATTCAAAATAAGTGAGGGTATTTGCGCCTCATGATTTCTTCACCTTCATAGGTAGCCTCTTTTGTTCCATGGTGCTTCCATAGGACCTTTACTAAGGGAATAGCCCTATTTCTGATTACTTGCTCACGTCTATCCACAATCCGCACTAGCTCCTCAATATATGACCCTTGGTCGTCCACCTCGATCTCTTCGAAGTTGAGCACATGTGCCAGATCTGGCTCATACTTTCTTAACATGGACACATGAAATACATTGTGTACTTGAGCAAGTTTTGATCGGTTTTCCCAACTCTATCCTTTGACCAATTCTCGTGATCAAAAAGTCATCTCTCATTCAAGCTTGTCCTGCCGTGAATCCTCCATGCTTTGCAAGTAAGAACTTGAGCCACAAACTCTACTCCAATTGCCACTACTAGCCAAGCCTTGAGCCATGTAACAACTGTCCATAATCAACATTAATAAGGAAGAAACAATAACATTTGAGCCAAGGGAAAGAAAGCAAAATAAATGGAATATAATAGGAGATTAATGGTGCGTTGGGTTCAGTTTTGAGAAAATACAATGGCCTTTGGGTTAAAATGATTTTATGGAATGCAAATATTTTGATAAAGTGTATCTTGAAATAATGTCATTTGAGAAAAAGTTACACTTTGTAAAGGAATTTTACTAATTTTTTTTAGTAAAACCTCAAACTAGACGCCCGTGGAACGCCAGTTGCACGAGAATTGCTCGTCCTGCGCACAGAATCCTCCATGCTTCATAAAATTTTCTTCACTCGTTTCTCCATCTGTGTAATCATTATGTTTTGGAATAAGACTAAACTAGCGTTACCCATTAATGCATTTGTCCATTACATGTACTTCTATGCTGGCTCTTTCTACACCTGGCTAAGAAGTAACCAGACACCAGAAGTGTTGCCACTGCTGAAATTAATGACAGAGTGACGGCTATGATCTTAATCGAGTTTTTTACTCCTCTCTATGGTTGAGGTTAGGGGCGGGCTCGCTAGCCAAGGCTTGAACGCTCCTGCCTAGGCCCCATCCTAAAATTAATCAGGTCCAAAATCTGGGCCAAGTCTGTTCAGACGGGCCTAATTTCTTTGCCAAGCCAGTCTTTTCGGTGGGCGGCCCCATACACCCCGCCACATCCATGATAAGATCTACTTAAAAAATATTTAGTGGCTTTGGATGAAGTACATCAAAGAAGTTATTAGCTTCTTTTCGCAGAGCATAGCTCACAGTTTCAGATAGTCTAAAAAAGTTGCCAAATGAAAAAGGAAAAGAATAACTTCGATATTTCATATCAACGAAAATTATGCATTCTTCTATTCATTTGTTGCAAACTCATGGTTCGCCAACTTTGAGTTAAACTAAAAAATTAGGCAAATTGAGTTTATGAAGTTCTCGTTCATTAGAGTGACAATTGTGGTGGCATGATGATCTTTCATTTCCGACGAAGGACCTCTTACATATATAGTGAGCTTTACGTCAAGGACATCCAAGGGGTTGGATTTGGGTTGTCTGGATCTACTCCACCTGCAAACTCAAATAAGAAATACATGAGAGAGAGAGAGAGAGAGAGAGGTAAGCATTTCGACCACAAACTACATATGTAACTAGTGAAATTTAACGATTGATTATTTTCAATACCTCACATGACAACAGCTAACTGGAAAAAGCCAATGACTGTGAGACCCAAACACAAGGTTTATGTTCGATGACGCAGTTCAAAACTGTAAAAGACACGCACCTTTTCTGCATGACTTGCCAAGAAGGATCACAGCCAAGAGTAGGCAACAAAATCTCACCAAGGAATGATAAAAGCTGAAAGAGGAAGAGGACGAAGATGAAGCAATCTGTGCCATCTTTCTCTGATCAGTCCTGAGAACTCTTCGGTCGTGTTTTATAAAGCTGTTCAAAAGTCATTGCTCATGAAATTCCACATTCCAATCCCACTTTCTGGCCAAACAGCACTTTTCACTTTGTGGACTTTAATCATATTTTAATACGCCATTCGTGAGACCAAGGAAGAAGTAATTTAAGCGGAAGGTGAAGGTGGTATTCCTGCGATTTTCCTAATTTCTAAATTGTATAAGGGGCATAGAAAGTGAGGTTGGTGGACTTTACACAAAATTTTAAAAAAATATTGCGAGATCAATCGAAATATTCACGGGTTTCATGATATATTTTGGATTTTGTCATTGTAGCTAACTAATAAAGTTCTGTTTCATCCTTGTGCAGTTAACTTATTTCCTTAAGTCGGGTTTGGATAATCACACGAATGTTCTTCAATTTTAATAATTGCTTTTAATTTCATTTAAATTAGTTTAGTAACTCAAACTTATACGAGCATGGGATTTTCATGGCTTGATGAGGGATGAATGTACTATTCTAAAGTTATCGTATTCAAATGCATTTGTTGTATCTCTCATAACGTAAAACATTTTAAGAATTTCAATGAAAGATTTGTTCTTTCGTGATCCAATTGTCACTGATCCTCAAGAATCTAATCTTAGGGGCTTGATGGCCCTCGCCGGTGGCCCTCCTCCTCTTCCTCCCCCTCCTCCCTGCCCCTCTCCCTCTTTGTATATTTAACTCTTTCTTTTCAATTTTCTACTATTTTTATTCGGGTAACACAAGAAAAATATACATTTTAACTGCTAGTTCAAAGTATCATTTCCTTTTTCTTTTCTTAAAAATGAAGGCCAATTCAAATATATATTTTAAGAACCCAATTGCACAAGAAAAAAGTCAAAGGACATAATTTACCAATTTTCAATAGCTCAAAAACACACAGTGCCTTTATCCTTTTTATTTTTGGCTAGGTTGCATCTTCACTTGTGTATTATGTGGAGAGGTTTTCCAAAACAACTCTTAAATATCAAAATCATACTAATTTAATTCTTTCATTCTTATGGGGACTACCTCAAAATTGTGCTCCGAACATTGCCAAATAATTATTTATAGATTGAGTATTCTCAAAATTCTGAAAGAACTATTGCAATTCAAGATCAAGAAATCATATCGAATTTCTGCAATTCCGTGCTACCAATGAAATTCATTGGTTGTAGTTGCACCAAGTCACTTTATATGAATGAAAATACATGTGGATCTCACTGCAAGGCTAGTGCAATAACAATCTAATCGACCATTTTTACATGGTTTAAAGACCATGTGATATTTACTCGCGAGTGCATGGGGCCCCTATGGAATGCATACAATACTTTGGGGAAAATATAAAAGAGAAAAACAATTCAAATGAGATTTATAAAATTCTAATTAATCAACTGGAGCCACAGCTGTTGATTGCACGACACCCTTCATTCTGATGACGGACCTCCTGCAATTAATAGTAAAAAACATAATTTGGTCAAAGTAAAATTTTCGGACAATAATAATCTGAGATACAAGAGAATGTGATGTAAATGCATAATGATACAAATTTTCCCCGACACATTTATATTTAGGTGGCTTACATGCATCAACGACTTCCGGGGCTTGGAGGCAGATTGCGGTTTGGAATTCCGTCCCCTACATTCTCCCAAAAAAAAAAAATGAAAAAAAAAATTCTCTTCCACAACTAGTTGAATTTTAAAAAATTATTGCCGCTAAGTCTCACGTGACAAGGGTTAATTGAATCAGCCAAGTAATTTTCTGGACGCATTAAGATACAGAGAACACGCACCTAGTGTTTGCTTCTTGTATGAAATGGCTTCAAGGATTATTAAATCAAGAGAAGACAACAAAATGTCACAAAGGAATAATATTAACCGAAAGAAGAAGAAGAAGAAGAAGAAGAAGAAGAAGAAGAAGAAGAAGAAGAAGAAGAAGAAGAAGAAGATTTAGGACTTAATCACATAAAAAAAAAACTAGTGGTTAATTTCTAACACCTAAACAAAATAAATTTCACAGATAGACATTAGGAACATTTGCATTATTAGTATGAATTATTATAATTTAAAATAAATAAATAAATAATTATTAATATTATTATTATTATAAAAAAAAAAAAAAAAAGAGAGGACAAAACAAGACCGGGTTAGGGCTGGGCAGCCTTCTTTCTTTTCCCTTCTTCTCCCTCTTTCTCATTTGGGCAGGACCCATTTCCTTTATATCTTCCCAAGCCTGACCTGTGCGCCTATCTTCTTTCTCCTTCCTCCCTCATGCGACGCATACTCCCTCGCGGCGACAAAGATGTACAATAGCAGAAAGCAAAAGCAACCGTGATCCGTGAGTCGGGATCAAGATGATTGGTAAGCTGGCAACGGCAGAAGCCATGGGCACTTGCCTGTTGCCTTTAAGAGGGAGAGAGGGGACTCATTTCAAGGGGGTTTTCTAGTCGAGAGACAGACAGACAGAGAGTATGAGATTGAGAGAGCGTTTTGCCATCGCCTAAGGTCTGCCCGTCGCTCGCCGTCCAAACTAGGTAAGCCTACCTGAGCCATGTGCTCTTTTTTTGAGGTGTCGGGCCAAAGCTCACTGTCAACCAGTTCGCACGAGCTTCGGCCTCACCGATCCTCCATGAAAGCTCCTAGATGTCCCGGTACATGTTTATAGAAGTCTAGGTTTGTACTTGAGTCCGTATCAAGCCGAAAGTCCTCTGTTTCGGTTGTGTATGCTAACTTTATGTTGAAATGCCTGAAAGAGATCTGAGTCCGTGGGTATGTTGTGGCCGAAGATACTTGTTCTGCATTCACATCTTTTCTAAGTGTCGTTAAACTATCCCTATGTCAGCCTCTGGTGTCGCTCGTGCACTTCGTGTTGATCTCTGCCCAAATCCAAGCCTCGAGTGAGCCCCTATGTCCCTTTTAGCCGTTGCATGCCAAGTGTTAGACAAAATGCCCCAAAGAGAGCCAAAATATAGTTTGTGTTTTTAACTCAAAATCGACTAGTGCCTGCTGCTATCTCTATTAAATCATGTTATTTTTATTGCTTACACTACGTTTTTGTATGATTTACGTGAAATATTCGTGTGTTATCGAATCGCCAAAGTTTTTCATCGTGCCAGAAATGGTTGCTGGAGTAGGTGGTCGGCGGTGGTCGGCATTGGTCAAAATGGATGATCAGTGGACGGTGGTGGTTCGGTGATGGAAGGGCTGGTGGTTGCTCCCACCGGTGTTGTCGTGTGTGCAAGGTTCGGGTTGAAGCATGGCTTCGGTGAAGAGTCGGGCGTGAGAGTGCAATGAAGAAGAAGGCCACAGGGAAGAGGAAAAGAATAAAAAAGCAAAAAGAAAACGAAAAACCAGAAAATTAAAAAAATTAAAAAAGAAAACACAAAATGAAAGAAAAGAGAAAATGGGCTGTGGTTTGTCTGCTTGGGCTGGTCGATGGGCTGGTATGATATGGGCTGTACGGAAGTGGCTTAAACTCTAAGTGGGCTGGGGGCCGCCCCTTTTTTCTAAAAAAATTTTACATTAAAAATTCAGAAAACCATAAAAATATTAAAAATTCAGAAAAAAAAAATTTAAAAATTAAAAAATCCATAAAAATCCTTGGAAAATTTAAAAATTCAAAAAAATAAATGTAAAAAAATAAATATTAAAAATAAAAATTTCCTAAAAATCAAGAAAATCATCAAAAAAATTTAAATATCTTGGAAGTGGCTGAAGAAGTCTTTTTGGCTAGTCTTTTCTTTAAATGTGTGAAAATCCTTAGTGAAAATCATACTCAATTGAATAAGCTTTTATGGCTCTATCATAGGGTTTCGATTAGAAAAAATACCCTTGATTAATATAAGTTCCCTTTAGCTTAGTTAGGAATGATGCTTAATTATCTCTTAGTTGTTAGATGTTCCTTTTCCTTGCAATTTATTCAATGCCTTCTTCAGTTATTGTTGGTTACATGATCACCTCGCAAATTAGTGGGTAAGTTTAAAATTAATCCAAACTACCTAATAAGAATCTCCTTTAAAAAAGACAAATTAGGTATCGAAAATGCATTAATTGGTTAATTAATATAATCAAGTTCTCGACTCTAGATTCCCTAGTTATGTAGGAAGTGAGGTATATTTTCATGACTCATTTGGTTTCTAGACAACCCCAATAAATTAGCGGCGACTCCTCATTAGAAGATTTTTATGAACATCCTAATGTTGTATGAGGTATGGTCTTGAGTGAGTCCATGCTTAATTAGGGGCTATAGGTCCATCTTTTAAGTAATACTCCTAAACCCATGTCTTTTCCCCTTTGGACAAAAAAGGTAAGTCGTGACTCTATTACATTCCTTGCTGTATCTTCCTATCATATTAGTTGGAAATTTTCCTTACTCCTTGACTCTATTCACATTGGTATAATGGAATTGGTGATGATTGAAATGAGTTGATGAATGAGGGAAATGGTCATTCATTGACATTCTTGAACTGTTTGTGTGGTAATGCATTTTGTGTAGCTACGACAAAATGCACTAGAGTACAACAAGTTTAGAATGGTATTGATCACTTGAGAAACTAGAGAAATTCTATACTTACATAAGTTTATATCACTAAAATAATTTTAAAAGAAAAAGCACAATTATTTCGTAAGGACACAAGTTAACTGCTCATGGATGAGAAAATAAGTTTTAATAAAAATAAAATAAAATTAGGAGGTAGTTTTTTCTACTCCATTTGGTCAGAAAATTTCATACATGACGCTTTACAAAAATCATGTCAATCAAATTCTAAATAATCATCCTGATCCCGATTTGTCTCTTTAACCAACACCAACCCCAATTTCTACGCCCCTTGCTCGTACTTTTTTTTTTTTTTTTTTGGGGGAGGGGGGATCGAAGCCCCTTGAAAAAGTTAGAAGTAAGGAAAAGGGCGCGAGTACTACCCTCATCTTCCGCTTCAGTTCCTTCTACCTTGGTCGTCAACGGTGGCGTCTATAAAAATAGTCAAAGACCATATAGTACAAAGTGCCGCTTGGCCAGAAAGTGAGATTGGACTGTAGAATTTCACGGGCAAAGACTTTTGCACAACTTTATAAAAGCCAATTGAAGAGTCGTAAAAACTGATGGCGGAAAGATGGACGAAAAGGACACTTATAATTTCACAACTTTCGCATTACGTTTATTTTAGTGTCCAAATTTTCAAAGTGATCTTTTAAGTGGCACAACTTTTGAAAATCTTGATCATTCAAATAACATGTGGCCTTAATTTTGAATATATAAACATGTCTACTCAAAATAGATAACTTTATTTGACAACATAAATTTGTCTAAAATGGAGAAATTAGGTTCGAACTTGCCAGATGCATTTACACTTTGGTAATGCACTTGCTTCAACGACATATAGGGCTCGGCCTTGGGTTGCTTAGATCTTCTCCACCTGCAAACTCATAAAAGGGAAATGCCGGAAGAATTGATAATTCTACGACATTCTTCATCTGATACACAACGGCATCCCCAACTTTCCAAATATTCCAGCAAGAATAAGAAATCCTCCTCAGCGGAGCTTTCAAGTCCTCCTGGCTCAACCGTTGTCCTTCCACCTGCATTGAAAGCTACTTATCAAAAGTTTGAGTTGATGTTCATTAGTTTCAGTTTCATCATAGAAGATACGTTGAGAGGATTCTATGATCTTTCTTCGATATGAGTCTTCAGCAGTAGCTAATGCACCAGAACACAAATCCCAGATAAAATGTCTAATCTTCAGCTGAAAATCAATGATTCGGATTGGCTTCCACACCTTACTGTCAGTCCTATGATTAAGAACATGAAGGTTTATTTTTCATGTAAGTTTCATTCTTAGGTCTCATAGCTATATTATAAGCAGATTTAACAGAAAAAAAAAACTCCATTTCTATTCCATGGCCACATCATGTTGTCTTTCTCCATCCTCCTATCCCAGAAAATCGCAATGCGGTATAATATATATGATGTGCTAGCTTCGAATGAAACAAAAACTCTAATGCTAATCCAACAAGCCCTAAAAGAGGAAAAGCGTGATCATACTTGAGAAGGAGAGCATATGCTCCTCCATTATTTTAATCTCATTGAACTCGGCTTATACCTGAGACAAACATATGGGATTCCACAGCTAAATTATCATTGTACTTCATCACATTCAGCTCTTTTTCTTTTTTCTTTTCTCTCACCAGATCTATTTTTCTTCACTAAATAATCATATTCCTCAATAAAAAAGGCAGGGTCTTTCTCTAATCTTACCAAAGAAATCCTCACGTCTGAGACAAGGAGCTTCTATCTTTGGCAGCGTCAAATCTTTTCTTTCTTAACCCTTTACGCATTTTGCATATGGCTAAGTCTACGTCCCCAACACCTTACTTCACAATGGTGAACCTCTCCATTCCAACCTCGAAGAACATTTTGAACAGCTCGATTTCGTTTAACAATGAGGCCGTGAAGGAAACGATAATGAGGCCGTGAAGGTCACGTTGCTAAATCTCCTCTTGTTAAAGAGGCCGGTTATGATCAAACGTGTCCAAACTCCTTTTGAGAAATTGGACCGTGCAAATACGGGCCCAAATAATAGCAACAAATCAACCGAATACTTAGGTGATGCTTTTTTAATTATTCCTTAGGCATTTCAAATTAAAAGTACGTTGTGCTCGCTGACGTAAGAAATCTCGAGTGGGAGAATTACCAAAAAAGTCCTAAACCTATTGTAATTGTGCCAATTCAGTCCTAAACTTTTTTTTTTGGCCAATTTAGTCCTAAACCTTTTACAATTATGTCAATTCAGTTCATCCGACCAAAATTAGCCGACCGGCGCTGACGTGGACCGGCGAACGCTGACGTGGCATTTTAAAATATTTTTTAATATTTTTTCGAATTTTTAATATTTTTTGGAATTTTTTTTTTTTCTTTTTAATTTTTTCCATCATCTTCTTCGCCTCTGGCCGGCGGCGCGCCGGGAGGCGAGGGCGGGGTGAGGTCAGCCTCGCCGGCCAATGGCAGGCTCGCCCGCCGGCCGGAGGCAAGGGCTGGCGAGGGCGAGGCCCCGCCAGATCTGGCGAGGTCAGCCTCGCCGGCCGCTGGCGAGGGTGAGGCCTCGCCAGATCCGGCGGCCGGCCTCGCCAAGGCTGGGGCGGAGGCGGGGAGGCGGTCGACCGGGCGGGGAGAGGGAATCGGGGGGAGGCGAAGCCGAGCTGAGGAGACGATCGGACGCCCGATTTGAGGGCCGGTCCGAGGGACGTCGAAGCTCGCTGCATCGCTCGGTTGCAAGCGGACGCCCCCATTGACGCGGAGGTTCGGCTGATGGAATCTAAGAGCTTCACGGCGGTCGGAATCAAGCTGAGCCGTTCATTTCGGTGGGGCGAATCGGGGGAATTCGGCGGAGGGACTCGTCTTCTTCGTCGCGGCGCGCGAGGGCGTCCGGTCGTCTCCTCAAGTCGGCTCCGCCTCCCCCCGATTCCCTCTCCCCGCCCGGTCGACCGCCTCCCCCGCTCCGCCGCTTCTTCTCTTCCAGGTCTCTCTCTCCCTCCCCGTCTCCGCCCCAGCCTTGGCGAGGGCCGAGCTCGCCAGATGCCGGGGGCCTCGCCCTCGCCGGCCCTTGCCTCCGGCCGGCGGGGGGCGAGCCTCGCCATTGGCCGGCGAGGCTGACCTCGCCAGATCTGGCGGGGCCTCGCCCTCGCCGGCCCTTGCCTCCGGCCGGCGGGGGGCGAGCCTCGCCGGCCCTCGCCTCCGGCCGGCGCCGGCCGGCCGGAGAGGTGAAGAAGATTATGGAAAAAAAAAGAAAAAAAAGAATTAAAAATTCCAAAAAATATTAACGAAAAAAAAAAAAAAATATTTAAAAATGCCACGTCGGCGCTGGCCGGCCAATTTTGGCCGGATGGACTGAATTGACACAGCTGTAAAAGGTTTAGGACTAAATTGGCTAAAAAAAGTTTAGGACTGAATTGGCACAATTACAATAGGTTTAGGACTTTTTGGTAATTCTCCCAATCTCGAGCTACTTAGGATTTACTTGAACTTAGTTTGATGGTTACCCAACTTTGTGTTGATTCTTATGGTTGTTTCTAGGTATCTAATCGGATGATGAGATTAAGCATTAAGGCTCCGTTTGTTTCGTGAAAAATGAATAATTTTGATAATATTTTCCTAAAGACAAATCGCTCGTATCACCTGAAATAGTTAGGCAATTAAGAATATTTTCATTATTGACAACAATTCAAGTTGAAATATTTTTGTGAACGCTGAAGATATTATTTTTTAGTTTATTTTTTGTAAGCGACGCAAGTAATCATATGTAGGAAAATGTTTTTCAAATCGTTTATTTTTCTAAAACAAAGGTAACTTGATACTAAAGTTGAGTTTTAATGCACATCATAAGTAGCTTGAGTGCTTCGTGGACCTTTCCTTGAACTTAAATCAACAGAATATTGAGATCAACTTCTGGAATAGGCATTGAGTTTCTAATTTTGGAGTCACGAAATGGATCTTGACAATGGCAATACCAGTGCTTTGTTCTGAATTGAGATCTTTATAACATGGTGCTTCTACACGATTGACCCCACTGGACTGATATGCTGGCTCTGTCCCTGAATTTACTTATGCACGCATTCCATCAATTTCATTTACAATGTTCCATACTGAAAAGGAACTTAGACATATGATAATGGCAATAAAACAAGGAAAATTTGAAAGGAGAAAACACTCATATCTATCAAGAAATCTTGTTTCTCCAATGGCCGCAGTGTGTGGTTTGTGATAAATGAAATGGTAACTATTTTTTTCATTCTATTTTTGACACGTGATTGATATGTAATCGATAATACTAGAATTAATCTATACTATTCTTTTCATTTTTTTCCCTAAAAGTCCCCCTAAATACTTTTTATGAATCTATACTGAAAATGTGGATGTTAAGTTGTTGCAAGTGATGAAATTGATCCTAGTTGGGGCTGTCAATTAGATTGTTGACAAACGCAGGAACGATCAATTAATAATTTGTTTTAAATTGACATTTCCATAAGATTTATGATAATTATGCGATGAAAGAAATTAAGTTCTTATTGAAAATTAATCAAGGACTAATCCTATAACTAAAACAAATTATAGGACGGAAATGGAACACTATTGAAAGCGGGAGGACCAAAAGCAGAATCTATGGGCACCATGTGTCGATTTGCTAGTGCTGACCGAGCACATTCCGTGCACATTTAGAGAAAAGTGGAATTATTACGTAGGAAATGCCATTCCTTGGTCGTGGACCCATCTAAAGGGTGTCAATACTGTTGCTTATATTAACCTAATAAATATGAGGCTTCTTACGGCACTTCCCATCGATTCATCGATTAAAAAAAAAGAGAATAAAAAAAACATGCGTTTATCACTTGTGGAGAGAGTTGACCACTCCAGAAAATGTGGTTGAACCCTTCACCAGTTATAGCATACAACAAACTCCTTTTCTGAATTTCATTGGCTTACTTCTCCATGTGATTCTCGTTCATCATCACTATTTGGATCCCACTCCAGAAAATGTGGTCGAAACTGCACCCAACTACTGAAGCAAAACAATGTGGGATTGTCCACTCACTTATATTTAACTATGTTAAACTGCACGTGGGGACAAAGCGTGCATTAACAGGCCCATGCTTAGCCACGACAGTGGTTGGCCCTAACGGTAGATGAGACACATTTTGGTCAGGGTCATGAATTTGATTCACTTCTTAAGCAAACTTCTAACGACTCGATTGCATTGTTTAGTTGTGGCATATCTTGTATGGAGAGATTTATGAATCGTTAGCTTACATTTTGAAGAGATTGCAATGATGTGCTAGCCAACCTCGAACCTTTGAATCACGAGTGGTGTAGAGTAGTCATGGCTCAAATGGAATAGTCCGTATTAGGTATCGGACTCATATGACAACTCTTAAAGGGGTTGTAGCACCAGTTGCCTTTCCTTGCTCCATTAGTTTATAACAGAGAAAATTAAGCCGTGCCAAAATAGCTTCTAGCTCTATCTCCTCTCTCATGCGATGTCCTGCCATTTGAGAATCTACAATCCAAAAATTTTAAGCCATTGGATGATAAGAGTGTTTGCGTATATAAAGCTTATATTAATCGTCATTAGGTATTTCCTCTTTTTTGTTTTTTTCGTTGCTGTCATATCTTGGCTATAGCCATGATGATGGCTGACTTGGTCAAGTTAGCATTTTCCTCAGTAATGTTGCAAAAAATTAAAGAAACTATTTTTTTTTAAGAGTATTGAAATATATCACATTAAGCATTTTCCATTACTCAAATATGACGGAATTAATGAAAGTTTATGACTGTACAAATTGATCAAGTTTTAGGATCTGATTTTACTATTTTAAAGTTTCAAGATGTGAATAAATTTTTGTGACCTTTACCAAAAAATATATATATATATATATATATATATATATATATATATTTTGTGACCGGTTTTAGATTTGCTAGTACATTGATCCTTTATTTATTTTTCAATTTACCATCTCTTTTATGGTTTTTTTTTTCCTTGGTTACCACTCCATTGAGCTTATCAACAAAATATCAATTTTAATTGGAGTTACTTACTTGCATTTTTAATCTCACTTGATCGCGACAAAGATTTTATTTAAACCTGTGTAAAAGAGGCTATTCCCTCTACATAATTTATTATATTCTGATCAGAATTGGGAGGCAACCGCAAGTGGGAGCTGACGCAAGAACTTACAGGTTGAGAAAAGTTAGAGCATAAAACCTTTGTTAATTTTGAACTTTTTTGTCTTCTGAAATGACAAAGTGGACGGTGTTTGACTTGTGAGATTTACTAATTTGAGTTTGATTGGCCATCAAAAAAGAATTTTACTAATTAATAATTACGGAGGTGCTTTACTCATTAAGGACCACATGCTTCAATGGATCTTGCACAACAACGGTCTTATCCCATGACTTTACTTTAAGTGGGGCCGTCTCCCCCCTTTATGTAGTTTTTAGACCCTAACCTTTCTTTTGTCGGAAGAAAACAATTTCATATATTAAATCTAATCATTAAAGAAGACGCACTTAGTATATACACACATTAATTAGTCAGCCACTCAACAATATTTTTGATGAAAAATTTAAAAATATTAAGTAAGAGCATGCGAAGAGAATACTGTCATGTGACCAAATCAGTATGTGCAATTTCTTAAGTTTCTAGAAGAAAGTCTCAAATCTGGTTATTAATTCACCTTATGTGTATAATGAGGTGTCAAATTATCTCACATTGATTGTTTATAAGATTTTATACTCTTTGTATACTTTATATTATCTCTCTCTCTCTCTATATATATATATATATATAGAGAGAGAAGAGAGAGAGAGAGAGAGAGAGAGAGAGAGAGAGAGTGAGGAGGTTGGACATATTAAGTTTTTCAGTAATCATCACAGGTACTACCAATTTATAAATAACATATCATTTCTTAAGAAATTTTCATGAAAAGATCATTGAATGCCATTAAAAATCAACATAAGACATTAAAACAAACAAATAATTAAGCAAACAACCTTCTCTAGCTTTCGTGGGAAGTTTGTTCTTGCTCTTAATTATTTGAATGAGGTCCGTGTCAACATTCTCACATGATGCTTAACAAATTTATCTAGACATGATTTTATTATTTTAAGTTACCAAGTCTAATTTGAATTACTTATCAAGGTGTTTTTGGAATTTTCCATGCACATATCAGCTTTTATATTGCTTTACCAAATTTTATTAGTTTGGCTAATCAATGTTTCAATTTACGAACTCTTTTATGAAACTATCACTTTCCTTGATTTTTGGAGTCGTTAAGTAGAGCTTAAAATGGCAGCATAAGTGCTTCGTGCTGAGTTGAAAACTTTGTAACACGATGCTTCTACATGATTGACCCTTCTTAGTCGATATTGTGGCTCCATCGCCGTATTTGTTTATGCAATAATCTGATTATTTTCATTTACAATTTTCCACATTATTTTTTTTATCTATTATCTAACTTATAATATGATAATGGTCCTAAGAAAAGGAACATTTGAAATGAGAAATGCTCCTACATAAATTAAGAAATCTTGTTTTTCCCTTTGTCATTGCATGTGCTTTGTGATGTTCCACACGTCATAAGTTGGAATGCTAATTTTTCATTTCATTCTAATTTTGACATCCCTAGTTAATATATCTTAAAAAATACATTATGATTGTAATTGTCATGAGTGAAAGGAGTCCCCGGCGTTTGCACGAGCTGATGCTGGTAGCCTAAATGCGATAATATTTTTCTATTCTAGTCATATGGTATTGCCCTTTTTAAATCGAAAGGCAGGCATGTTTCCAATGTCGGTGGTTACAAGTTTCCGGTCTGTTCATTCCCATGAATCAAAGAGCCGTGACGCACCCTGCCAAGCGTGGACCCGATACATTGTTACTAGTCAGTGTTAAGTCCTCAGAATTTTTAATTATTCTGGTGCGTCCGCTTTCATAAAGTAATGTTTGTAAGTCTAGTATACTTGTGGGGAAATTACAAAAATCGTCCCCGTACTATTAGCCAACTTCAGTTTCGGTCCTTGTACTATACTTCATTATAGTTTAGTCCCTCAACTTTTCTGTGGCAACGATTTTGGGATTAAAATTTAATTCAGGGATAAATGCATTGGAAGTCTTAAAATTAGTTATGAAAGTGCAATTAGATCATAAAAATTTTAAAATATGTTGTTAAGTCCTAAAGCTCATTAGTATTTTCTGTTTGCCAAGTTAAACGGAGCAAATGAAAGACTTGATTGCACAAACTTGACAAATTTTAATGTTTGATTGCATCTTTTGAAAAGTTTTAGGATTTGATTGTATTTTAATAACAAATTTTAGAATTTATAGTACACTTATCTCTTTAATTTACAATCAATGTGTGAATGGAATATGCTGAGTAAGAATTGACAAATCAATATGTGGCACCTACATATAAAAGTTTCAATAAAAATTAGACTTTCGATCCACGTGCTAAAAGAAATATTTAAATTGAGTCCTTGTACTTTGTTTTTGTTACCAAAACCAGTCCTATTTTTTTCAACAAAAATTTAATTTCTTTCATCTTAATCCAAAATATCATAGGAAAGTCAAATTGAAATACGAGTGTTAGTTTAAAATTAGTTTAAAAATTGCTATATTTACAAGTTCAACCAATTTAATTGAAAGACTTATTAAGATAAATGCCATCGTTAAGCATTTTCCATCACTCAAATTTGAAGAAGTTAAATGATTGTACTTATTGGTCAAAGTTTTAGCCATGATTTCACTTTTTAATAGTTTTAGAACTTAATTACACTTTTGCGACAAGTTTTTAGTCACTCGGTACATTTATTCCTTATTTATCCATTAATTAAAAAACTCTTCTATTGTATTACCATTTTGCATTTCTTTTTTGCCTTGATTACCGACGTTCTTGAATTTATTCACATGTTTTACAAAGTTCCACAAATATAATTGAAACAATTTAACTAAGTCAGACTAATAGAAGGTCGTAATTTTGTATAAGAATTGATATATTTAAGGTGTTCATAAAAATATCAAAACACCCTCAACTATATATCAATCATAAGAACAAAACTTGTTCTATTCAGAACAGTAGAATTCTCCTCTTATTTAAAATCCATGTTGGGGCCTCACAATTGAATACAAAGAACGAATCCCCCTTCTTCATCATAATTCACATACCACACGCACAGCAAAAGAGTGAGAAGATGCCAATGACACTTTTTCTACTTCTTTGCACGCTCAGCTTTTCCACCATCAATGCTGCTGAATTCACACTCACCATAAGCAAACATTACTGCTCAAACTCAAGCACCATCGCTCCCAATAGCACCTACCAAGCCAACCTCATTCGTGTTCTTCACGATCTCGTCTCTAGTGCAAGTTCCGACCGTGATGAAGGATTTTTCCTCACATCGAGCGAGGCCGTCTATGGCAGCTTTATGTGCAGAGGAGATGTCTCGAAGGCAGAGTGCATGGAATGCATCAAGAACGCGAGCGTTGAGATAACCCGCTTATGCCAGTTGACCAAAGTCTCTATCCTGTGGTACGATCAGTGCATGTTGCGCTACGCTGATGCGAATTTCTCCTCAACTGTGGAGATGGAACCTCTGTTGGACGATTACAACGGAGAGAACACAGAAAATCCAGATGACCTCGTGAAGCTACTGAACAAGACCATGAATAGCGCTGCAAGAGAGGCTGCTTGGCATTCTTCTAGGATGTATGGCCATCGCGAGGCCAAGTTCACTCGGGAAAAAAAGTTGTACACGTTTGCACAGTGTGTGCGTTACCTTTCCAAGAACGATTGTTGGGAGTGCCTTCGCAATGCAACATCTAACCTCTTAAGCATCCAAAAGGGGAAAATCGGGGGCAGAGTGTTGCTTCCGAGTTGCTTTGTCCGGTCCGAGATTTACCCGTTTTATCAGAGAAGCTCAAAAGGTAAGGTAGCCCCTCATATTTTATTTTTTGAAGTTCATCATCATACTTGTTGTTTCTTCTAAGATAAACAGAATTCATGTTGTCCGCTTAAGCTGAGTCTTTGCTCTTCCAGATGTCCGCTTAAGCTGAGTCTTTGCTCTTCCAGATGTCCGCTTAAGCTGAGTCTTTGCTCTTCCAGATGTCATTAGAGTTTTCTGCCAGCAAAAGAAATTTTTTCTTTTCAATTCAGCTACAAATAAAATATTTACAGTTATATCACTCACAGCTCGTTTTAGTTAAGTACAGTCCATTTAATTGTCTGAAACAGCTTTCGAATGGACTTGGGGAATATCCTGCTCTTATGTATGTGCTGGAAGATGAATTTTATAACTGGAAGAAGCCACACTTTCTTGTATGTCAATGACACTATTAGCTGCGACAATGCAGGGACGGTGCCCTTTCAAGTGAAAATATCTGCCGCAACTTTCGCTGCTATTGTAGGATTGACGCTACCTATTTACATGATAGCTCAGCATTTACTGAGAGGAAGAAGAAGAAGAAGAGGAGTTCTAAGAAGGGACAGCGAAAGTTGCATAGAAGAACATCCAATTGGTAACTCGGCAAAACAATGCTATTGCATAATTACAATTTATTGATTTCATTTCACTAGAGTCTAAAGATATGTGAACCATTTAACTGCCAGTTCAGAGGCAAATTTCTGAGCTCCATTCCCTGCAATTTGATCTGCAAACAATAGAAGCTGCCACAAATAAGTTCTCAAACGACAACAAGTTAGGGGAAGGTGGATTTGGTCCAGTTTACAAGGTAATTAGGATGTTCAAAAATATCATTCAGCTTTTGACTTATCAAGAAGCCGACACTCGCTAACTCTCATGTATATTCATAAAGTAGTATTGTCGTTTACAGTGAAGCCTCTCGAAGCACCAGGGGATTTTTCTCATTTACATTAGTTAGATAGGAAAAACTTCGAGATTATGCATCTGGTTATCCTATTTAAATGCCCAATCGCATATACGCAATAACCAAAAGTACAACAAACGAAGAAACAATAAGATGTGTCTATTTTGGTAAATTTGATTTTATGTCTATTCTGTTATCAGGGCACATTGCCTGGTGGTCAAGAAATTGCAGCAAAGAGGCTATCTAGGAGCTCTGGACAAGGTGTGGAGGAATTCAAGACCGAGGTTGAACTAGTAGCCAAACTTCAACACAGAAACCTGGTCAGGCTTCTGGGGTTCTCCATGGAAAGAGATGAAACAATACTGGTCTATGAATACGTGTCCAACGGGAGCCTCGATCGCTTGTTATTTGGTTTGCCTCTCTTTTATCTCCTTTTCACCACGTTAATTCTCCAGAATTTCAATCTAAATGATATGTTTCGTTAAGAGAAGATGAGACGAAAATGTTATTCTGGCTAAATGAAGACAAAATAGATATATTAGTGACAGCTGGACAACGTAATACAAATAAACATCTTGTTATTATTCTACTTAGTTTCTCCGTCACTTCATTTCTACATGCACGAATGCCACTTTAAAGATAGAACACAGTGAAGAAGTAGATAGGGAAAATGAATTACTTGATAATGAGAACATTGATCCAAAGTTTATGAAAGCAACTATATGTGATGATTTGGGCATGAGCATTTTGCCAGTATTAGTCGATGGAACTTACAGATTAATTTCTTGACTGATGAATAGATCCTGAGCTCAGGGGACAACTAGATTGGTCAGTACGTTACAAAGTCATGGTAGGGGTGGCACGTGGACTGCTATACCTTCATGAAGATTCTCGGCTTCGAATTATTCATCGTGATCTCAAAGCTAGCAACATTTTGCTAGATGCTGACATGAACCCAAAAATATCTGATTTTGGTGCAGCCCGGATCTTCAAATCTGATCAGACTCAAGCAAGCACTAAAAGAATTGTTGGAACATAGTAAGTACAACATCGGTTAACCTGACTTGTTATTGGCAATGAACAATGTGCCATTGGCATTGACTTGGAGCATCTTCTTGACAAGCAAGAAAAGCAGACTCGTCCTAATTTGTTTCTGGCAGAATATGTCCATAGTTAAACATTCTCTCAACTGTGTTAACATATTGTGTTCGATGTAGTGGCTACATGTCCCCTGAGTATCTGACGTTTGGACACTTCTCCATAAAATCTGACGTCTTCAGCTATGGTGTGTTTATGCTGGAGATTATAACTGGCAAAAAAAACAGCCAATTCTTCTCACTGGACTGCGATGAGGACCTGCTAGGCTATGTGAGTATCTTAATAAAGCCATTCCTTTTTGGCTAAAATCACTTTTAATAGAATTACAACAGTACTTTGAACAAAAATTACTAATATAACTATTCTTTTAGGTTTGGAAGCACTGGAGCAATGGAATGCCATTGAAAGTAGTGGACCTAGCTTTAAGTGGTGCTTATTCTGTGAACGAAGTGATCAGATGCATGCACATTGGCTTACTCTGTGTCCAAGATGACATGGAAGACCGCCCTACCATGGATTCAGTGATTCTGATGTTAAACAGCGATTCTATTAGCATACCAGTGCCTCAAAGACCTTCGTTCTTCTTTCCTGGTAAGAAGTGCAAACAGGCACCTTGTGGTCTGAACTCAGATCGATCAAACAGCAAAGTGGACCAATCTGTTAGCAACATAACGTCGCCGGGGTCTCCGAGTGATAGCAATCATGCTGATCCAGGTCCATGGTAATCAAGATTTTGAGGCTATCATTTAGACGATTCATTGTTTAGATTACCAGATAAATTGTGTGGGTACGCTTCATAGCACATCATTGCCAGGATTCTGTTAAAGGATTGCAATGGTGGATACCTTTGATGAAAAAGTGGATATCACTTTTGCAAATAACGTTAATGATGGTAGCCTCTAAAAGGTTTTCCAGAGCAATCAGTGGACTCCGATATCTATTGCCATTACCGAATCTGTCATCATTTAGTCAGAGATCACCATCGTCTGAGTTTCTGGAAATTTTAGAAGCTTTTTCACGTTATGGTGTTAGCATATTGAACTTTCTCAATAGTTTCTCAAGAAGTCTGCCTGTACTTATTGGCTGCTAAAATGTTTCACGGAGGATCTTATTCACCCTGCGCGTAAAGTATTTTCAGCCAATCACTCACGCAGAGTAATGCAAACCTGCTTTCGATATCTTTCTTCTAGCTTCTTGACCTCGAACAAATATACACAATATTCCAGCAATTAAAAGAGATAATCCAACAGCTAGGATTATGATAACGAGGGCAATATGACCTGAGTTTGTATTTATCCCGAAAAAGGAAGAGCTCTCATGTTAGATAATAAACTCATAGACATCAATCAGTGTTGATAACCAATTGCCAAAACTAGTTTTTAGGAGGGCCTGCACATTGAAAGGAGGACATAGTGTTATTCTATCAGTTTCCAGATGAAAACTTCAGACACCGGCATATTAGCGAATACAGATGGACAATGTCTAAGGTGGAATATCAGCTGGCAAGTAGACCTCAAGTTTCTTGTGTTATATTAGGGTGACCAAACTGAAGTCGGACAGATGAAATCAAAGTGTTTCAAAACTAGATGAGGATTTGATAATTATTGCTATCCCATTCCTCCAAACGTTCCACAACTTTGTCCTCAGTTTCACCGGTAATATTAGTAGGTGACGAATATCACTGATAACATATCGCCAAATCTACCTCCTCTCAAAAAATCAAATGTTTTATGAGCCCAGAATATATAGTTTGATTCATTGTGAAATGGTCTGAATTTAGACTATCAGTTTATCTACTACGTGACTTTGCAGTGTAAAATTAGTAGATTGGAAGAAGAGATGTGAAGAAACCGGAACTTAGAGGGCACACGGGTAGAAAATAAAGCCGAAAACAGACTCAGCACATTGAAATGCCTTAGCAAACGATCGGAAAACGTGGGAACCGATCGGTCCATGGTCAGGCCGGTCTAACTGAACTGGTCAACAGTCGACAGTCAATAGTTGGGCAAGGTCAACTGACGACGTGGCACGATGATGTGGCGGTGACGTTAGTAGTAATTGGCTAGAGCATGCACGTGGCTGGCAGGTGAGAGATGACGCCCGCAATGCCGTAGAGGCTTCTAGCGTGTGACGACGCGTAGATCGCAATTACAGCGGCGCTCGCTCGGTGGCATGTGCGGTGGCGATTGGCGATTTGGTCCCCGAGATTTGACTCGTCGGAGGACGGCGAGACTGATCTTGGAGTTGATTTCAAAAACAAGCCACCAAAAGCATCAAAATATCATTCAAAGGCATTGGCTCATTGGAGGCGCATGAATTCTATTCGCAGTGGCGCGTGTATGCGCCTGAGAGCTTGTGTGGCGGCAAATTGTTGCAAAATTTCAGGATTTGGCTTTCTAAGGGTAAAAATTCTGATGGTGATGGTGGTTTTTAGAAACAAGCAACGGAAAGTGGCGAAACAACACTCAAGAGCAGCAGCTTTGGTACTGCCACTCTGTAAAAGACTCAAATGGGCATTGCTCGGACAAAAAGTGATCGAATAAATAAATTATAACATTTAAGTGAATATCGTATAAATGTTATGACACTTGTGATATTTTTATCTCCACATATAAGGTTGGACTTGTTCATTCGGAGTACACCTATTATGAGTAATGTAGATTTGAGTTACCCTTATTTTTCATTAATAATTTATTTTTTTAGGACATATTTCAGTATTTAGCACACTAGCGAAACTGAAAAATTTCTTCCGAGCATCACCCCATAACTTAAGTTGATGTATTTACTAGAGGAAAAATGCATCATCTATTCACGCGAAAAATTTGTTATGCCTCGTCTTCTAGTATAGCAAGACAATCAGTAACCAAGCCTTATGTCATTAAGTGATCAATTATTCATGAACTGCTTCAAGCCCATGCACTCTCTCTCTCTCTCTCTCTCTCTCTCTCTCTCTCTCTATGTATATTCTGCGTTTTTTTTATTTGTTTATTTGTTGGCTTAATTTGGCTCTTTTTGTTTTGTTTTTGGCACCGTGGTAACATTTGTTCAAGTTAGCATTTTCCTTAGAAATATTGAAAAACCTATTATTAAAAAAAGTTGAAAAAATAGACGTTAAGCATGTTGCATCACTTAAATTATATTGGGTGATGGAAATTCATACTTGTACTAATTCGTCAAGTTAAGGATTTGATTGTACTATTTGTAAGTTTTAAGACTTAATTATACTTTTGCAATAAGCTTGAGGTCTTATACATTCATCATTTTTTTTTTGAATGTACTATTTGTAAGTTTTAAGACTTAATTATACTTTTGCAATAAGCTTGAGGTCTTATACATTCATCATTTTTCTTGAATGTACCAACTTTTCTATTGGGTTATTTTTCCATTTTTACCTTGGTTATCGACCCCTTATATTTATTAACATTTTTTTAGAGAGTACCAACTTCAATTGCACTAACTTACTAACTTTTGTTCCATTAAGTTACCAACTCTATATATGTATATATATATTTGGTTTTTTTTTTCATACATTTGCCAACTAGTCTATTGATTTTCCAAAGTTTATTTGCCTCGCTTACCAAGTTTCGATTTATGAACCTTTTTATGAAGTGATCACTTTTCAATGATCTAGTTTTGAAGTCGTAAGTATTATGTTGTTAACTCTTATTTATGCTCCGTTCGTTTCACGGAAAATGTACCATCTCCGGAAAACATTTTCCAGAAGTTATTTTCCAGGAAAATGGCTATATTTTCCAGTGTTCGGCTAATACTTAAATTTTGAGGGGAAAACATTTTCCACCGTTTGTTAACTAATTTCTTTCTTTTTTTATTTTTTTTTATTTTTTCCTTTTCTTTTCCTTCTCCTATCTCCTCTTTCTTCCTCCTTCCTCCTTCCTCCTTCCTCTGCCACTGCTCATCCTCCTTCCTCCGCCGCCGCTCCTCCTTCTTCCTCCTCCTTCCTCCGCCGCCGCTCCTCCTGATGGCGAGCCAACCAAGATCCGCCGCCGAGATCTTCCGAGCTCCTTCCTCCTTCCTCCGCCACCGCTCCTCCTTCTTCCTCCTCCTTCCGAGCTCCTTCCTCCTTCCTCCTTCCTCCGGCGGCGGAGCCTTCCTCCCCGATCAAGGCGAGCCCGACCTCCGCCGCAGATTCGGCGAGCTGGGCACGGCTCGCCTCGACCCCGAGCTCGCCAGACCTCGGGCGAGGCCCGAGCCCCGCCCAGCTCGCCGGATCTGGTGAGGCCGGAGCTCCGCCCCAAGCCGGCGAGGCTCCGCCTCGCCCGATCGATGAGGCTCGAGCTCGCCGAGCTCGGGCGAGCCGGGCTTCCACGGATCGGGCTAGGCGGAGCCTCGCCGGCTCGGGGCGGAGCTCGAGCTGGCTCGCGGCCGGCCACCGGCCAAGCTAAGAAAGAAAAATGAAAAGGAAAGAAAAAAAAAAAAAAAAAAGACAGAGGAAGTTGTGGAAAATGTTTTCCACTTTTCAGAAGTGGAAAACATTTTCCGGAAGATTGCATATAAATTTTACTGTTGATGGAAAATATTTTCCTTAAGTTGTTGATTTTTGAAACGAACACCGGAAAATCCGGAAAATATTTTCCTGGAAGTTATTTTCCGTGAAACGAACGCAGCATTAGAGTCAGTTATCCATTCAAATTTGTTTTTCTTACTAACACTTGAAATTTATCAACTGTTAGTCAAAATTGCCTTCTATTTTTATTGGATGTAGTAATCAACTTGTTGACACCTAAATTTTGGCGACCCGATTAGTCATTTATTGCACAAAAATTAGAGGTTAATTTTAACCCCTACAAAAAATTATTATTTAATTGCATAGCATATAATTTTAGATGCATTTATTTATTATTATTGCATTTGCATTGGTGACGAATGGACCCGAATTGGTGGTTATGAGCTTTAAATTGACAAGTTAGGCTAAGCCTATGAAAAAAGGGAATTAGCCCGAGCTCTTTATTTTTTTTATGATTGAGAATTAACTTATGAGGTTGGCAATTTAGCGTTAGAGCCTTAATTTTAAAAAAAAAAGAACATATTCAAAAGGCTAGAGCTCTCAAGGGCCGAAGCTCTCTCTCTTCCTACGTGGTTCGGACGATTCCATCTCGGTGCTTGGCAGTTTCCTTGATCATTAGCCGTTCCTTGTGTAGCCCCTCGTCGTGAAGTGTGACACTAGTGGTTCCTATTTGGTGTATATACGCTTTGATCAACATCACAGCAGGAGACCACAATTGAATCAAGAGCAGACGGTGATTGTTGGTTTCGAGTGGGGGTTTCTGGTCATGATCTCCACGGCTTGGGCAGCAAATTCGGTGACCAAACATTTGGTCAAGCACACGCACGTGAGAATAAGTTCTCCCTATCGCCATCGTTTCTCCGCAATATCTTGTCCCCGCACCTTGGAGTCTTGTTTGCAAATTTCTCAAGCCGCGAGATACTGTCACTTATAGCCTCGCGAAGCTCCTCCATGTACGACGACTTTCCCTGCAAGTTGTTGTCCCGGCAATGCTCCGCGGCTTAAGCGGAGTAGCTATTGGTGGATCGCCTTGGAGGTTATACCGAGCTAGTTTCCAGTTTTGCAAGATTCCCCATTAACTACTAGGCCGAGTAACCATCGGACAACCCCTCCTAGTTGACGAAGTCGAGAACCACTGCTGGTTACTTCCACGAGCCATCACTGCAAGCTGCACCTTCCTTGGTTGAGACCCCATAAACGGCCACATGGAGAATCGCCAACCGTCTACCTGTTTCGATTTGAAATCAAATTCTTGATTAAATATTCGTGCAATCTATTCAGGCGGGAAGGAGATATTGCAAGCCCATCTTTGTAAGGTTCGGAATCTAGGAAAAAGTCTATTATAATCTTGAATTTTCGGGCTGGTATTTGGTTTAAAGAAATAAAATCGGCGGAGAATATTCATCATGGCCGGATGTGGGAAGATACGAGCATATGCACATAGGAAATTCGAAAGATCAGCATGAGCAAGGAATGTTGGGCACGTTCTACACTGCGGGCACATTGATTTGCAAAAAAAGATATATTCCTGCAGAGAAGGCATTCGGTCAACGAGAAAAAGAAAAGGAAATAGAATATATTTCAAAGCATGCACAGAAGAGGAAACAAAATATGCTGTTTTTCTTAATAAGTTCGGACCCTCTCCCTATAAAAGGGACCTTTCGCAGACTAGAGAAAAGGGGGGATTTTCGGAGCAATACACAGAGAACACACGAGAGAGAGTTGAGGTTTTCTTCCTTGAGAGTGAGTCTTCGTAGCTGCAATTGGGGTCTACCAGCTTCACGATTCAGCGCTGCAAAGGACGTCGCTGACTTTTGCTGGTGTCACCCTCCACTGATCCGAATGGTGCCGAGACTCAACCTTTCGGGCCGTCATCTCCAGCTGCATCTGTGACGCCGAAGCTTTTATCCCGACGTTGTTGCTGACTTCGTTGCGACGTCTAGGCCATGCACGTCATACCTTCTCCCTACCGCAGTGATCAATGAAGTCTGGCGAGTCAATCCCTACGAAGCCACATCTCGCGCTTTCATGACGTGAGTTGGACCAGCGTACAAATAGCAAGCAACGGCCGCTATTCGCATCTTGTACTCCACGACGCCCCGGCTACTGTTCAGAACCGTTCCTTAGTCGAAGCAAGCACCACAGCAAGCTGTCCTTGCGCCATCACATTCGAGCCCCTATCGTGATTCACGAGCCGCCGTTCGAAGGCCAAATTTGGAAGCAAATATTTGGGATAGGTAAGGATTTTGTCTATGTTAATTTCCGAAAATTTTGTTTCCTTATTTGATATATTCATCGGTGCACATGATGAAATCTCCAATATGCCATGATATTCGCAACACGATTAGCCTTTTAAATTGGGAAATCTTCCTAATTTTGCAACGTACATATGATTGACGGTCTGATTTCACGCTCGAAAAACGACCTGCAATCGTGCGGAAAAATCGCCAATCAAATCTCACACTCGAGATATGATTCGTGATTTTATTTAAAAATTGGTCAATCCGATCTTATGCGCGGGATATGATTCGTCAATTTAGTTCCCAAAATTAAATGGACGTGGATGATGTCTTGCTTGATTTGGTGCCGTGTTGTTCTTGATGCTTTATTTGTTTGCTCCCGTAAAAGAAAAAAATATTTGAGTTAGATTAGATGCATGTTAGGATGTTACTTGTTTTAGATTATTTTGCATGTCTAGAATAGGAAATTTATTTATTTTCAATTTTTGAAAAATGAAAAATATAAAAAATTAGGATGTTAGATTTATGCTTCACTAGTCTAAATTGCATGTTTAATTATTTGGCAATTATTAATTTCGAAATTTTAAAAAAAAAAAGAAAAAAAGGAAAAACACAAAAAGAAGAAGAAGAAGTCATTATGCATATGTCATGTAAAATTAGGGCATTTTTTTGCACGTCATTGCATATTATGGTGAAATTGCATTTAGTTTAATTTTAGATTATGTTTTTCTTAATTTATTATAGGTTTAGGTATTTTATCAAATAGATTGCATTTTAGGATTATTTAGGTTAAGATAATATTTTAGTTTAAATTAGGATTTGGCTCAACCTAATTCCTAATATAAATTAATTAGGATCTTAATCTAATTAGGTAATTTTCACATTTCACCTAATTTCGAATTTCATGAAAAATACAAAAAAAGTCATAGGTTAAATTAGTTTTATTATTTAGGATAAAAGGCATTCTTTTAGGAAAAAAAAAAATGCCATATGCATGTCATTAGGTTAGATTCATTGAGATGTATGTCATTTAGTATTTTTGCTAGGCCCATTTAATTAGAAATTACATGTCATTAGAATTAGGTCATTTAGTTAATATCGCATTGCATATTACATGATTTTCATTAATTAAGTGAAAATAAAAAAATTGCGTGTTAATTAGAAACCATATCTAGGGTTGTTAATGTGGATTTTAATTTAACATTGCAGATGCTTTCGTTGCTTGGAGGTAAGTTTTTGCAATTTATTTATTGTTTATCTGGGTGTTAAATTGGTGGTTTGCGCACCCGTATAATCACCTTATATGTTAGGGAGATAGTTTAAAATCAATTCAAGCTGCCTGCAAAACCTTTTTGTCAAAATAAAAAGAAATGGTACCGAAAGGGCGTTAGAGAAATCTAGCGTAACCAAGTCCCCGTACCCAAATCTCTGGTTCGTAGGAGTAAAGTAAAACTCCCATTACTTTGCTTGAGTTTCTAATCGACCCACAAAAAATAGATTAGTGGCGACTCCTAATTGAAAATCAATTGCATGTTAAGAACTTGAACCTAAAGTCGCGAATTGGTATGGGCTTGGGAGAGCCCGAGTTAAGTCTAGGCTTAACAATCCATTAGCCAAACCCTAGGTGGTTCACCCCAAAAATTTGGGTCGCGACACAACTTTTTCCATTTAACTTATGAGTTAAGTTTAGTTTATCAATCGATATTTAAGTCATTTACCAACATCTATTGACTCCTTTAGAAATTACCATTGTTACCGATATCTTTTCGACTATTATTTGCCTTGTCTATTAACATTTTGAATCTAGTACCTCTCATAGAAATCACCATCTTTTATATGACTGAAAACGAAAAATTAACCTTTATCCAATTAAAAATATCGCAACTATTTTAGGACATTTCAAATGTAAAGTACCTTGTGCTTGTTGATGTGATAATGTTGAACTACATAAGATTACTCAAACTTAGTTTGATGGTTACTCAATCTTGTGGGGACTCTTTGGGTTAATTCTAGGTATCCAATTAGTTGATAAAGATTAAGCACCAATACTAAAGTCGAGTTTTAATGCATGTTATAAGGGATTTGAATACTTCATGGACCTTTCCTAGAACTAAAATTAACCAAAAATTAAGCTCAATGTCTCAAATAAGCATTGAGATTCCAATTTCGGGGTCATGACAATGGTCCAAAAAAAGAAGGAACATTTGAAAGGAGATCCACTATCATATTTGTCGCGATCAAATTTTCGGTTGTAAACCACCTAAAGTTTGGCTAATGGATTGATAAGCCTAAACTTAACTCGGGCTCTCCCAAACCCATACCAATTCGCGACAAGTTTATAACATGCAAATGATTTTTCAATTAGGAGTCGCCACTAATCTATTTTTTGGTGAGTCGATTAGAAACCCAAGTAAAGTAACGGGAGATCTACTTTACTCCTACGAACCAGAGATTTATGAGTTCGGGGACTGATTACGCTAGATTTTTTTAATACCCTTTCGGTACCTTTTCAAAAATGCTTTTGCAGACAGCTTAAATTGATTTAAATCTAATTCCCTAACATGTGAAACGATCATGCGGATGCGTAAACCACCGATTTACACACCCAAGTAAAGCAGTAAATAAATTACAGGACTTACCTTAAAGCAACGGAAGCATCTATAGTGTTAAATTAAAATCCACATCAACAATCCTGGATATGGTTTCTAATTAACACATAATTTCTCTTCTTTTTTTCACTTAATTAATAAAAATCATGCAATACAATATAACTAAATGACCTAATTCTAATGACATGCAATTTCTAATTAAATAAACCTAGCAATAATCACTAAATGACATGCATTTCATGAATCTAATTCTAAATGACATGCATATAATATTTTTGTATTTCTTATAAAAATTCGTAATTAAAAATTACTAACAATAAAAATCTAACTAAAGTGAGATATTATCAATTTTAAGTTAGGAAATAGACTAATCTGAATTCTATCTTAACTTAGAAATTTATCTCGACATGCAATTTAATTCAAAGATATTATCTAACCTAGATACCCCTCTAAAAGTGCATTATAATATAATTTGAAAAGAATCTAACTATTCTATCATGCAATTCTATCTAGGAAATCAATTCTAATCTACATGATATGCAAATGCAATATTTTTTTTTGTATTTTTGGGATAAATAAAGCAATTAAAGCAAGATAATCATCAAATCATTCGCGGTCATCAAAGATATTATCCATTGTTCGAATTTGGAAACGATATCTAATAAAATCGATAAATTGATCTTAAGCCTTAAAGATCAAAATATCAATTTTATTCCCGCGGAATCAATAATTTCATCTAAAGCCTTATAGATGAAATCAAAGATTATATGCGGTTGCGAATTATGCAATAAATTCTAATTAGAAATATGCCTATCATTCAAATATGCACGCAAGATAGTGAAAGAAAAACATATATGTTCGGAGATTCAGTCAAGATCACAATAGTTCAAACGAGGAAACAAAATATTCAAGAATTAAATCAGAAAGGATTTTAACCTACCTTGATTATTTGTTTCCAAGTTTGGACAAGTGACAGATCGCGAAAGTCATGGATCGATGACGCTTCATAGTGGCGATGTGTGGACTCCACAAATTACAGCTGGCTCGGGATGCTCGACAAGGGTGCTGGCCTGCTGTGTTGCTAGCTACGCTAATGGTAGATCATGGACGCTGCTGCCATTGGGCTGGAACGGAGGTGATATTGCATGAGCTATTGAACCGCGTTGAGTCACGACAGCAGGGACTGATCTGAAGTGTTGTGGTGCCACCGGGCTCGCTGAATCTCGTTCGCTGGTCGCCAGCAACCCCGAGAGTTTGCTGCTGGGGTGTATCGATGGAGGAACGGGGAGGTGTAGTAGCTTGGGCACTTGCTGGCCACAAAAATTTGTCGAAATCAGCGAGCTTTCTCGGCGAAGGAGTGGACATCGAGAGAGAAAGTCTTCGTGTGTCTTTCGTGGACTTCAGGAGGCAATGCGTCTTAGGAAGAATATCTATGCCCACGATTTTTCTCCTCTGTCTTCATGTGTGGATTTTATGAGTTGGGTGCTGCAGAGAAGGGAAGGAGGCATGCGTCCTCTCCCTTTTGTTGACTATGATCTCTGGACTTTTAAAAAAAAAAAGAAACCTCCTCCTCGATTCCCTCATGAACCGGCGTGCTCTCATGATGCGCCACCTGCCTTTTTGTTGCCTTCTTTCCTTTGGAGTTCTCTACTTCAGATCACGTGGCCATGGGTTTCCCTGATTTGGTATTCTTGACCTTGGCCGACAGGTTGTGGTGATGGGACAAACGAGCAACGGGAAGCAGCAGCAAAGACACGTCACGGCCATCGGTGGCGCATGGCGAGGGGCTAGGAGACAATGCGAAGCTGCGACTGGCTTCGATCAAGAGAGCCTTGACTGTCTCTGCGGTTCACTCTTTCGTTCGTGTATTCTCGATGTGCGCTCCAAAATTCTGATTCGCCGACTCTCACCGTGTAGAACGTGAGTTCTCCCTTTTTTCGTGGCCGTGTGTTTATATTGTGTGGCCCCCGTGAAGAAACCTGGACTCGGGTGTGACGCGTGGATGCCCATGTGCTCCTTCACGGACGTCCTTTGCTTCGTATTTTATAGTGGGAGTTGGGCTGGAACTCTCGATCAGCAAACGACGTTCGGCAGCTTCATCGTCAGAGGGCTAGTGCAGCATCATTACACTGGACTTCTTAACGGTGCACTGAGCTCGTTGGGCCCGGATGGCGATGACTTGATGGCAGATCACGAACAGCAGCGGCTTGGCGTGGGCAGCTCCGTCATCATAGGATTGGTTGGCTCGTGGCTGAAGGAGGGGCGATGCAGTAGTGTTGTCGATGATGAGGGCACAGTGGTGGTGTCGTGGCACGCCAAGACGAGCGTCTCCGCCAAGGGTTGACCGAGAGAGCTTCTTCTCTCCCTCTTTTCTCTCTATTGTGGCCTCCAAAACTTCGTGACTGTTGATCACCGCCAGACGAGGGGGTGCACGCTGCTACTTTATCATCGGAGAGGATCGCGACAAAGCTGGCCGTTGTCAATGCAACGGACGATTGGCAGCAGGGTCGGCGTCGAGGCACGGCCACGAACTTGACAAATTCATGGCCGTGAAGGGGTTTCAACCGTGACTTGTTCAGCTCTCGCGAGCGTGCCCTCTCTCAATCGTCTCTTCTCACGTGTGTCTCTCTATGCTCTCAGAATTGTAGCCATCCCCCTTTTGTCTATAGTGCGCCCATCTTTTATAGGTCAAGGACGTGACCGAAATCTCCCGGCCTATAATTTATTTCTTTCCTTTCTTTTTTGCTCCAATGGACGCACAAAATCCTGTCTGAGAGCATCCATGATATATATTGAAATTCCTTTTCCTTCCTCACGCTTGCGTATCATGCATTTGTAAGCCAATTTTTCTTTATTTCCTGTTTCTTTTCTTTTCCAGCTCACATATGAAATCTACCATGAAATATTTCTTGTCTTGAAACATTGAATATATCACTCAAGATATGCCCCACGTGCGATATCCCCTCTTGATATTTCATCCTTAAACTTACAATCTTTAGTAAAATATATCACTTAATGTATAAATCACGTGAATATATGATATATTTACCGAATATTAGAAGAATAATATGAATCATTTATGAAAATACCGAATTGTCAATTCGTAAAATTGAAGTTCATCCGCTGATGATCAAATGCAAAAGTAATAAACAAATGAATAAGTGCAATTAAAATTATATGCTATGCAATTAATATTTTTTCAGGGATAAAATTAACCCATAATTTTTTTAATGCAATAAATGACTAAATGGGTTGCCAAAATTGAGGTGTCAACAATATTTATTGAAGAATCTTGTTTCTCCCATTGCGGCTACGGTGCTGTGTGATGTTCCCAAGTCATAAATGAAATATTAATTGTTCTTTATCTTCTAGTTTTGGCAAGTGGTGATAAGATATAAACGAATTACGTTATCTTAACGGCATTGACCGGGATGCAATATATTTCCTTATAATGGAATAGTCGGGAGTCAAAGGAGATCTTGGAATTTTCACAAGTTGATCATTGTGTAGGGAGCGAGTTTCCCTCACGGTACTTGTACGCCGTTGGTCATTGAGGAATACTTAGGCTTAGAGGGTGATCCCCCTTTCTCGTGTAAAAGTGACTTTGAAATCCCACTATAGTAATGCCTATAAAACTAGAAAATGAGAGACCCAAAGTAATGAGAAAATGACTTGTAACTAGCCATGGAGCTTGGATACGGTTTCCCAATCAGAGGTCCATGGATCACAGACGGTATCTCCCCATGGCCTTTTGCCTCTGAAAGCATCCTTCCTTCTCAATGCATGGGCATCCATCCAATGCATTCTTTTCATTCTACCCGCTTGCTTTGCATAGGCTCTGTCGCACCCCGAATCCTGAGCGCGCAAACATCCCTCGATGGCCGATTAAAAATGCGATGTCCTAAGACACATCACCGACTCATTCTTTTTATCTTTCCACATATGCGGAAGCAACTAAAATAAACACCAGTCAACCAACAAATCAGGGATAGTAAAACACAATAGGCGGTTTCCCAAAAGCGGCACCTTTATTTATTCACTTGTTAACCCTAGGAAATTTGATATTTACAAGCTTACCTAAGAAGAAAACTTCCTAACAACTAATAGGCAAAAAAGGTTAAAGAGGGTTGGGGTTAGCTTAAACTTCACTAATGACGAGGCCAACCGAAAGTAACACCAGACATGCCTGCATCTTGGTCCATCAAGACCTCAAACCGCACGTTACGGTTCTCCATACTACGGATCTGAAAATATTTAACAACAACGGGATGAGATATAAATCTCAACGAGTCAACTTCCTAAACCTCAATTAGGAAGCTAATTCGCCTCGGAGGCAGCCTAAACACGTAACGGCATACAATCTTACCTCACCTTCACACACCCCTTCATTTTAGTACATCACATATGCCATTATCAATAAGTACATTAATCACAATTAATTAAGCTAATTGCGATTAATTAGGATAATTACAATTAATTAAACTAAACTCAATTTAATTCGCCTAACTATAATTAATTAAAAAGTAATCGACGTTAACTAAAATAATTACGATTAATTAAATAAATAACAATTTAATAAATAAATCACGATTAATTAAATTAAACTCAATTAATTAATCTAACCACGATTAATTAATATAATCGTAATTACTTAAACTAATCGTACTTAAATTTAATCTAAATCATCTTTGATTGCAATTAAGGCTAAACTAAAATTAACAAATAGTAACCGCCATTAATATTAAACTAATCACCCCTAAACGTAATTAACACCTTAATCCACAATTAGGAAGTTAACTCGTAGGTTTCCGGCGATGGTGAGCTCGCGGCGATGGTGGCACGACGGCTTTGAGAACATGAGACTCGTGACTCAAACAGAAACTTCACGGTGGCGGTTCGGTGAAGTTGAGCTCACGTTCAAGGGGGGCTCGGCTTGGCTGGTGGCTCGACTTGCGATGGCGAGGGTGGCTTGGGGACGGTGATGATGATGCAGGCGGCTTGATGGACGAGTGGCTTGAGCGGCAGCAACTCGAAAGCTCAGCGGTAGAGATGGTGATGATGGAGGTGCGGTCAAGCTTGATGGGGACTTGGCGGTGGTTTGCCGTGGCGAGGAGTGGTGTGGGTGGTGGTGAGTAGTGGTAGCAATGGCAGCGATGGATGGTGTGGTGGATGGAGATGGTGGTGAGGGGATGAAGATGATGGTGAGGGGGAAAATGGCGTGAGAAGAAGAGAAGGAGGGGAGATGGAGGTTGGTCGGCAGAAAGAGGGGAGGGAAATGGCGTGGGGGAGGAGAGAAAAGAGAGGGAAGGGAGAAGAAAGAGGGTAAAAAAGAAAAAGGAAAATAAAAAGAGAAGGGGGTGGTCGAGGGTGGCGTGAGGGAGGAGGGAGAGAGAGAGAGAGAGAGAGAGAGAGAGGAGGGGAGTGGGTGGGTTTGGCAGAAGGGGGAGGAGGGGTTGGACGTGAGAGGAGAAGGGGGAGGAAAGGAGAGAGAAAAAGAGGGAGAGATAGAGAAAAAAAACTTCTTCAAGATTTTCCTAAAATCTTGATGATTTTCCCTTCCATCCACTCTCCAAAATTTCCTCTCAACTAAGAACTTTGTTCCCTCAAATTTCTTTTATCTTTAATTTTATAAAAATAGTCTTTTTGGTCCAAAATTTAAATTTTGTCTCTTGATCCGAATTTCTTTTTTTTTTTTTTTCTGATAATTTATTTTCTGAAAATTTCAGACTCATCGATAATTCGATGGACGATGTGACGACGTCCAATAATTTTAAAATCTCGAAACCTTCGAAAGTTCAATACCCGAAATCGAATTAAATTTCATGATTAAAATTGATAGAACGTAACTTTAGTACGACCTATTCGATCGATGGGCTTTTAGAGGTTTTCGTGCAGTTGACTGGTGGCCGATTATTTTCGATCCACATATGTGCATCTTCGAATTGCGGATGACCCTTGGTTGTCGTGTAATCGCGAGAGTTCACTTACGTACTTTGAATATAATATCAATAGAAAATCGATTTATCGTGGTTTGACGCGAATATTGTAATCGTGCATAATCACCTGCGAATCGACTACGCACTTATGTCGAATCGATTTATATCCATTCGCTAATTGATTTATATAGAGTAATATTGACCCTCGTCGATTCTTATGGTCAAGCGGTCTATTCATGATCGAATTCTTTAGTCTTTCGCGTTTTAACCCTATACGGTTTTGCCCAATAGATCAGTTAACTCGTGAGTGATCAGTTTAGAGTAAAGTGACTATAAGCGCATCAAAAAAATAACAATTTCATATATTTTGAAATAGGGACCCATTTTCAGGATATCATAAGCTCCATAAGCTTTGGTGCAGTACACTGAAGACCAAGCCAGTCTTGATAAAGAAAAAAAAAGTAAAAGCAGCTACATCTCCTTCGAACCCTGAAGTGAACTTTTTAGAGTTTACCAAGCAACAATAATGAGAAAGCTTTTTTGTTTACTCAGGCAAACAAAAAAGGTTTGGAATAAATGCAGGCTGCTTGCTAGGCTAGAAGGGATCCAACGTAAATGATTGTTTAGTTTAGTTTCTCTAGCTTTCTTCTTGAGCTAGAAGATAAGTTGTCATAGATGGAGGAGGTTTTTTGCTTTCAAAGCGAGTCATGACTTGGAACTCAATCTGTGGGTAGTCAAGACATCAAGTAATCAATGAATCGAGTAGTAAACATTTGCAAATAAGACAGAGAAGACCTCTTTAGCTGGGGAAGACCCTTACTCAGAGAATAACCTCATTGACGAATAGGGCAGAGCTAATCCTTTTGATTAATAATGAAACTCTAACAGCTTAACTTAGCATTACTCAAAAGAATGAAACTCCAAAAACCGGCTATGTAATAGCATAAGCCATAAGGAAAGCTACTTCAGGAGCGAAAGCAACTGAACTAAAAAGGATAGGAGTTTAGCTTAGGACTCAAACAACTATTTAGATTTCATTGCCAAATGTCCTTCCAATTCTTACGAGTAGTGGATATATGATACCTTTGCTTAGGAAGATCGTAAAGAGGGAACTTAAGTCCGAATACATCAACACATCTAGTTGAACCCATCTTGACTCAAAAATTTAAGCCAATAATTTATTGGCCAATTGGATATATTAACTACTCCATATCATACCAATTTTCCAATGTGAGATTTTTCTAACACAATTCACATGTGCCTTTTAACAATTTCTCCCATTGTGAACTTCCCTCCATTGAACAAACTAGGGGATGGCTAATGGATTACTAAACTTGCACTTTTTTCCCTCAAATCCATACCAATTTATAACTTTCGAGTTTATTAATGTGCAAGTTCAATTCATTTATGAGCCATCACTAATCGGTATTTTAGTAGGTTGATTAAATATATAGGCTCAATTTGTTTCATAGAAAATAACTTCCAGAAAAATGTTTTTTGGATTTTTTGGCGTTTGTTTCATGGACAATGAACTAGTTAAGAAAAACATATTCCACTATTAACAAAAACACCTTCAAAAGTGGGAAAAATATTTTCCACTTTTTAGAAAATGGAAAACATTTTCCATAACTTCTACTATCTCACTTTCTTTCATCAAACACATTTTCCTTTTATTTCTATGTTTTCATTTTCTTTTTTTAAATCGAGTTTTTAATATTTTTTTTCTTTTTCCTTTTCTTTCATTTTCTTTTTCTGATTGGGCGATCGCTGACCATGATGGTGGCTAGGGGTGACTATGGTGCCAAGGTAAAACTTGGAACCTGAGAATCGGATTGGTGGAAACATGTAGGTTTCATATTCCAAGGTATGTAAGGTAAGTTCCAGGTTTCAAAAAATAAATAACCTATTTCGATGGGTAGTTTTTAGGTTGGTAGTTGGAGGAACTTGGAATCTAGAACCTGTAACCTAGAACCTGAGACCTGGGACAAGTTTTTAATGTTTTTCTTGGTCCACGTTTGGGTGCAAATCTCCAATATTTCATACCATTCGATGATGAGTATATAATCTGAAAGCACTAGTCTAAGAATTCATTTAATTACTAAGATTTTTACTTTATTAATGTTCATATTTATCATGTGTTTAAATATAAGTTATGGTTAGTGAACTAATAATAATATAAGTGAAACTTGGGTAGACCCTACAACCGATCTTGGAACCTGTGACAAGGTAGGGTCTTAGTTTTAGGATATATATGGTAGGTTCCAGGTTCCAAAAAATGAGAAATCTATTATAATGGGTAGATTTCAAATCCTAGTTGGAACCTACACAACCTAGAATTGCTCACCCCTAATAGCAGTCGGCGACCAATCATAAGCCAGCTCGAGTCTTGCTACAAGTCGTCGAGGCTTGAGCTCACCAAATATCGACCAGGCTCGAGCTCATCAACTTGTGGCGAGATGGGCGAGGCTTCGCCTCTCCTAATTCAGTTAGCTTGAGCTCGCCTGAGGCTAAATCCAAGGAGCTGGGGGAGGCTCAAGCTCGCCCAACCTACCTTAGGAGAACTCGAGCTTGCTTGGATTTGGCAAGCTGTGAGCTTGATGACCTAGGCAGAGCTCGGGCCTATTAATTTGCATTTTGGTAGGTCACGGGGCAATTGGCCATCGCCAAGGCATGCGGTGACGGAGGAAAAAGGAGAAAGAAGGAAGAAGGAGGAAGGAAAAGGAAAAGCAAAAAAGAAAATAATAAAATAAAAAATATTAAAAATAAAAAATAACTAATAAATATATAAATTAAAATTAAAATTTGATTTTTTTGGTAATTTTTCCCAAAAAATAAAATCAGATACCACACAATGGAAAACATTTTCTGCTTCTTTTTTAGGTTTAAGCCGAACATTGGAAAATATCATCATTTTTTTGGAAAATGGCTTCTTGGAAAATATTTTCCAAAAACATGAAATTTTCCGTGAAATAAACGAAACCTTAAGTAGACTATAGGAGATTACTTACTTTTATGAACCAGAGATTATGGACTTAGGAACTTGATTCAGATTACTTTCACGCCCTTTTAATAAATTCACTATTTTATTTTCAAGAATATTTTGCAAGCAACTGGGATTAATTTCTAACCTAACCATTATCATGTGAGGAATGATCATATAATCATAAAAAATAACATTTAATAAACTAAATACAATAAAAATATTGCTACAATAGATAAAGAGATTTAAATTCCTCAAGGCAAGCAAAGGACATAAATCAATTTCCCAAATATCTGCAAAGTATCTATTAAAATGCAATGCCTAGCCTAAAGTGTTTTTTACTAACTAATTAACAACTCTAATTAATTCCCTTTTGTTTGGTTTTTCTTTTATTTATGAAACTAAGCTATATGCTTTGTGTAAAATGAAAATTCTAGATTATGACCTAATTTGACATGACATGCAATTAAAATAAACCTATTTTAATAAACATGCATGCTAAGTTAAATGACCTTATACAATCACTAAATGACATGAAATTGATGATATGGCATAGAAGGTGATATGGCATACGTGATACATGGCATGAATGACATGGCAAAGATGACATGGCACGATGACATGGTTCATAACAATGACGCAGAATTAAATGACATGGTGAGCTATTCCTATATGACATTCACATGCTCCCTTTTCTTGGATTTTTTTTTATTAAAACTCATAATTAATAAATAATTAAAAGAAATGATTTAAAGTGAGATATTATCCAATTCAAACTAGGAGAAAAAAAAATAGATTTTTTTTCTTTTTACTTAGAAACTTATCTAAAAGTATTAGATAATATCTAACGTGCAATTTTATCTGGAAAAACCATCTGAATCTAACATGAGATGCAATCTTCTTTTTCTTTTTCTTTTTTTTTGTATTTTTTCAATATAATGAAATTTCACCAAATTGAAGCATGAAATATATGAAACCCACATCAAGTTATTCATTGTAAATCAAAACGAAACATCAAAACAATCGAAAAAATATTATAACATCTCGCGTTTCAAATTAACAATTATCATAATCTAAATTCAATAAAAAAAAATCCAAATAATAAAAAAATGATCCGACATCTCGTGGACCAAATTAGTGATTGTAGTGATTTTTTTTTAAACTTAAGATCTCCTAATTGGATAATGCCAAAAATATCTCAAATTATCACATTAGTCCAAGATATGTTCAAATGAGGCAATAAAACATTAAATTCATTTATTACCTTCTACCAAAAAAAATATTAAATTAAAAACCGATAAGGAAAGTTACATATTGAGAGATTTAGGGCCTGCATGGTTGCGTTCTTTTTTTCTATTCAAGAACAGATTTTCTGTTTTTTTGTTTCCAAGAACAAAAAAAGAACAGAAACACGTTTGTTTGCGTTTTTGTTCTAAATCTGTTTTTTTGTTCCCGGAACAAAATTGGAAACGAAACAAGAAACAAAATAGAACTTGTTTCTTGTTTCTGGAACAATTTTTAAGAACAAATTTTCTCTCTCCTTTCTTTTTTTTCTCTTTTTTTTTCTTTGGCCGGCCGTCGGCCTCGGCCATGGTCGGCGATCGGCCATCAAGGGCCGGCAATCTCGCCGGAGCATCGATGGCACCCGATGAGGCTGAGTGTCGTCGGCCCGGCGAGGCCAAACTCGCCTAGCCACCGGCGAGGCTCGGTGTCGCCGAACCACCGCTAGGTCGACGTCGCCGGGCGGTGGCTTGGCGAGGCGGAGCCTCACCGGTGGCTGGGCGAGATCGGCCTCACCGATGGCGGGCGAGCTTAGCCTCGCCGGATCTGGGTGAGCTTGAGCTCGCTTAGCCAAGGCAAGGTCGAGTTTCGCCCGCGCCGGTGACGCTCGGCCTCGCCTTGGCTAGGTGAGCTCGGGCTCACCCAGATCTGACGAGGCCAAGCTCGCCCAACCACCGCCGTGGCACCGCTAAGCGATCGGTGGCCGGGCGAGCTCAGCCTCGCCGGATCTAGGTGAACCCAAGCTCACCCAGCCAAGGCGAGGCCGAGCCTCGCCGTGGCTGGGCAAGGCCGCCGGCCCTCGTCGATCGGTCGCCGGCCATGGCCAAGGCCGGCGACCAGCCAAAAGAAGAAAAAAAGAAAGAAAAAAAGGAAAAATAAAATAAAAAATATTAAAAAATTAAAAGAACACAAATTTAATAAACATGTTTCTATTCTTTTTTATTTCCGAAATAAGTTTACCAAAGGCATTTTTCTGGTAAAAAATTATTCCCCGGAATAGAAATAGTTTCTAGAACACTTTTTGAACATAAACGCACCCTTAGTTTCCAATTATAACAGGTGGCTAGGGAGATTTGTGGACAAGGGTCAGCGGCCAGCGGCGGTGGTTGGACAAGTGGGTTTGCCAAGGTGCTCGTTGTGGCTCAGTAATAGCTCGGCTTAGCTACTTGTCGCGACAAGGTTGCAAGCAGTGATGTCTCGCCTAGAAAGACCTGTAAAAACAAATTCAAATTTTGGTGTAGGCGGCTAGAGGCATGGCCGGCAAATCCACAGAGGCAGTAGATCGTCGCGATAATTCAGGGCTCGTTGATGGCTTCTCAGGATGACGTCATCGAAAACAGCAAGAGGCAGCGCCGGGCTCGGAGCAGGGTAGACAGCAGCGTCGTTGGTGTAAGGGAATCGAAGCAGCTCATCGTCATCACTATGGAGGGCTTCTCGGATCAGGGTAGCAGCTTTGCCATCGTCGTTGGAGAGGGCTTCTCGGATCAAGGCAGCAGTGTCGTCGTAGTGAGGCAGGGAGGGAGGTTCGTCGCGGCAGAGCAGCAGCAGCGACCGAGGGTTGGACAGCGTCGTGGAGACATTCGGCGGGGAAGAGCCGCGTCGTGGAGATGGACCCCGGCCATAAGGGTCTTGGCTAAGTCTCCCACTCCAAGCACTTTTTTTTCTCTTTTCTCTCGCGTTTTCTCTCGATAAGCTCTCAATTCAGAAATTGCCGTCCTCGCAATTGTGTAGACCTAGTGCGTTTTGGGCATTTTAATAATAAAAGGCCTAATCCTTATGGGCTTGTTAAAATTAAACTCAAAGCCTTTTATTAATTTGGGATTGGTGCACTAAAAGTGTTAAAACTTATTATAAAAGTACAATAGAATCCTAAAATTTTTGAAAAGTTCAATTAATTTCCTAAAAATTGTCACGAAGTGTAGCCAAGCCCTAAAACTTGTCATGAAAGTGTTATTGAATTCTAGCATTTTCAAAACGTGCAATCAACGAAGGGACTTGATTAGATTAATTTGGTAAGATTTAAAACTTGATTGCATTTTTTTTAAAGTTTTATGACTCAATTGTACTTCGTGACAAATTTTAAGAATTAATTAAATTTTTAAAAGTTTTAAGACTCAATTGTACTTTCATGACAAGTTTTACGACTTCTAATGCACTTATGTCTATTAATTTCAACCTTCGCGGGCTAAACCTAACTCAATTAAAACTCATAATCTTTAATTTTCTTTGTGGTTTTCGGCAACTAAAACTTTGTCCTAGACTTGGGCCGAGTTTTGTCTCTTTCTCGGGCTTAGTCCAAATGATTTAATTAAGTTCATAGTCATACATTGCCGGTCCAAGGCAATTTTATGGGTGTACATTTAGGATTAGGAATTAGTTAGTAGGTAGATATCAAATATCTCAACTTAAATCTCCATTGATATCATGTTCCAAAAAAAAAAACATGTTAAAAAAAAAAAAATCTCCATTGATACCCAACTTTATCCTTGGTCTCTTTCTTCAGACTTAACTTTAAAGTCTGCCATTGGGTTCATGTTGTTCTAACACCATTTGTTGAAAGCATACAACAAAAGCTTGATACCTTCGCCAAGGGAGATCACCGAGGGAGAAGCTAACTTTGAGCCCATCAACATATTTAGTTGGACTTACATTTACTCAAATGTTTAAGCCAATGAGTTATGGGTTAATTATGATATATTAACTACTTCACTTCACACCACACTACATCAATTTTTTAATGTGGGACTTCTTTCTCAACAGTCTCCTCTCACGTATGAGCTCAATGTTAAGTTTTCTCCACCTTAATTCGAGTATCCTTTTGCATCAATTTATCTCAACTTGAATATCCATCGCCCACCTTCATCCCTAGTCTCTTTCTTAGGACCAAACTTTGAAGGCTGGCATCCTCTTTGCTACATCACACCGCCCATCACCCAAAAACTGTGTTGGTCACCATATTTATTACTTGAGATTGATAACTCTATAAAAAATAGAGTCATTTTACCTATTTTAGGCAACAAATAATGCAATATCTATGAGAAAATTTTGGATTTTCTTATGACTATTTGAATTTTCCTTGTTTATGCAAAATAATGAAATATGGAAAAGATAAGGAAAAAGATAGCAAAAATCAAGAATTCAAATCAAAAAGCAGTCGAAGATAGATATCGAATCAAGATCCTCTGATTTACTTCCTAATTTTATTCGCAATTGATTGGAGATAGGAATCTTGGATATATCCTATAAATGGGAGAAGATTGAGAGCCTGAGAGGGCAGTTCGGTTTTTGTTAGATCATTTTTCATTGTTTTGAGAATTTTTTAAGTATTTTCAATAGAAGACCAAAGTAGTGACAGAATTCTTGTTGTTTGACTCAATATGCTGGGTTTGATTTATACTTTTATTTCTTCTTCTACTATGTTCTAATTTTCTTTTGTTAGGGCTACGATATAGTCTAACCATGATAATGTGAATTTCCTGATTTTTATGTTTTGCAAGTGATTTCATTCATGTGAGTTTTATATTATTGTGTATAATACTTTTGAGTGACTAGCCATCACTTGAATGATCGGATATGCATATTTGAGACTGAAAAGTAATAACATGCAACTGTTTATTATAATATATAACCATGAATTAAACGTAGATATATATATATATACCACATTATTTGTGTAACTTCGGTGATAAGGTGATCCAAAAGACTCATTTTAAGCCGAGAATATTAATAATTTTTAATGCACTTATATTTATTTTAATTCATATAGAGATATAGTGGATTAATAAACTGAGTAGGTTTGTTATACCTAGAGATATGATAATAAATAGATTAGGAAATTTCACCATCACATGTTTGATATTGTTCTTGTACCCACAACAATATGAAATTCATATCTAGTGGTTATCGTAAAATTGGATGCTCTAACATATTTATAATATTGATTTATTGCATTTAGTCTCCAAATTTTATTTTTAATTTATTATCAATTATATTTTGATCTATTAGATAAATTTTAAAATTAGTCTATTATAGTATTTAATTAGTTTATTAATCATCAATCTTGGTGGAACGATACTCTTTCTTATCATTATATTACTTGTTCGACACATTCACTTGCATTTAGAATTTTACGAACAGAAATGAACCAAAAATAGTTGGGTTGAGCCGGATCTAAATGTTAGCTAGGTAAGCATCCTATGATAAGAGGAGTGTTAGCACCATAAATAAGAACTAATAAAGAGACCTACAATACTGTAGAAAGAGATCACAATCCCTTGTGGAAAAATAATAATTTGTTGAGATAGAACTAAAGATATCAAATTTTACCAAAATAGCTGAAAGATCCAACTAATACGAATCCTAGTAAACCTAAATAGAATTATTTTGCTGTATCTAGACTAATATCGATTTAACCAATTTCATGAAAAAAAAATTATGATGCTTTCGCAGTAATAGGCTTTATGTACATCAATTTGAACTTGCTCGCTCTATTCAATTGTGGCCCTATAATGAAATCACATTCTTTGGTCCGATTGCTGTTTTTGTTTATGTATTCCCTATCTATCCATTAGGTTGATGGTCCTTTCCACCTAGTTTTGCTGTAATAGCTATTTTTCGCTTCATCTTTTTTTCCAAGGGTTTCATAATTGGACACCAAACCCATATGACCAAAAATTCAATGTGTAATCTTAGCATTCAATGTGAATTCCTGAAGAATCTCATTTTTCAATTATTGAACCATTTCATTTACCAAGTTCAATATTAGCTAGATTACTCAACTGGGAGCTTGACTGCAAGACTCATTTATCGAGCAGAGATGAAAGTTGGCCTTAGTGATCCAATGGTGCCAAGTAGAAGGGTTGTCGCTCAATAAATAAAAGTTACTCTAGGGGTAATGGGCCAATCTTCATTGCACCTACAATCCAAACAATTGGGAGAGAATCAATAAATTCCTTTTCAAGAGCCATTCATCATTCTCGAATGCAACATACAACTCTCCTTCGTACGGTGCTCTCCAAGTGGGGATCAAATGGTATAATTCTTTTGTTTTGTTGGTAGATTAGAGGATCAGAAACATGACCATTGCTTTTCAATTGGCTATTTTTGCATTAATTGCTACTTCATAATCCTACTGATTAGGGTACTCGTAATTGCTTCTCATGATGGTTGGTTGAATAACAAGGAATAGAGACTTTACATATAAAGCTTGAGGATTGGAATTCCATTACTGTCATTTTATATGTATATGGTTATAATTATCTATGTTCCCATATACGGTGGACTATTAGCTAGCGTGTGTCATCTTACGATAATAGAGTATGGTGTATGTCGTGACCTAATCTCAGATAAACTACTTAGGGTTTGGCTAATAGATAACTAAGCATAAACTTAACTCGGACTCTCTCAAGCTCACACCAATTCGCGACTTAAGTTCAAGTTCTTAACATGCAATTGATTTTTAATTAGGAGTCACCACTAATCTATTTTTGGTGGATCGATTAGAAACCCAAATAAAGTAACGGGAGATTTATTTTACTCCTACGAACCAGATATTATAAATTCGGTGACTTGATTACGTTAGATTTCTCTAACGCCCTTTTGTTACTTTTATTTTTATTTAAAAAAAAATTGCAGGCAACTTGAATTGATTTTAATTTACTTCCCTAACATATAATGTGATCATACGGGTGCGAAAATCACCAATTTAACACCCAAAAAAGCAATAAATAAATTACGAGATTTATCTTGTAGAAACGAAAACATCTGCACTGTTAAATCAGAATTCACATCAACAGTTTTATATATGATTTATAATTAACACATAATCATTTAATTTTTTCAAGATTTTCTCTTATTTAGATGAAGTCAGGAAAACTACATTGCATTAACGTACAAAATTTTTAACCAAAATGACATGTAACGTGCAGCCTAACACGCAAACTATATGTCATGCAACATTTATTAAATGACCTAATCTAATGATAGGAAAAGATTAATGCATCCATTCTAACATATACACATTTAGATGACGCGCAATGGATGACCTAATTCTACATGACATATGTATGATAATTTTTATGTTTTCTTTTATTTTTAATTAAATTTCGAAATTAAAATTACCGAATAATTACACATGCAATTTAAGTTAATGAAAGGAAAAACTAACATCCTAAATTAATTTTTTTTGTTATTTCAAAAATTCGAAATGAATAAATTCCCTATTCTAAACATGCAAAACTATCCTAAAATAAAAGTACTGTTCAAGCATGAACCTAATCTAACTCAAATATATTTTGAGCAATTAAAACAAGACGAGCACCAAGTCATTCAAAATTGTTGAAGATATCATACATCATCCGTATTAGGAAACAATATTCAAATCAAGCTTGATTATTTCGCTAATAAATTCAATAAATTAATCTTAAGCCTTAAAGATTAAGATATCAATTTTATTCCTGCGTGATTAATTATTCCATCTAAAACCTTATAGATTGAATAAAATTAGCGTGCAATTGCGATTTAGGCAATAAATCCTAATTGGGAAATACGTCTATCACTTATAAATGTACACATTAGGTTCCAATAGACATGTATTATGCAATAAATATATTAGACACGTGTATCTTACCTAAATTTGAAGATAATCTTTCCAAATTTGGGCTAAACGCAATTAGACCAAGATCACAATCAGCTCCTCGGGCAGAGGGCAGTGATGGCAATGACGAGGGGGCTCGGTTGCCGGTGTTGGCAGCGGTGGCAGCGGGTGCCGTAGGTCCTGTTCGGAGCTGGGATCGGGTTGTTGGCGTTGTGGTTTGCTGTAGCAAATGGAGTGGGGATCGACGGAGTGGTGGCATTGGCAATAGTAGTGGCTGATGCTGCAACAGGTGGGCGGAGACCGGCTCGGCAAAGGGCTGCGGCGGAGGCTCGGCACAAAGACGCGGCTACCATAAGAGGGCGAGCTGTTGTGGGGTCGGTTGCGGGAGCAGCGGTGGTGCTCGCGGTTTGCTGGCGGAGCAGCGGTGGTAGAGGTGCGGTGGCCGGCGCGAGGGCTCACGGGTTGTTGGTGGAGCGGCGGTGATGGTGGGTAGTGGCGGCGTCGTGGCTTCGGGCAAAGGCAGTGGCGAGAGCTCGCAGGTGAGGGGGAGCTCCGACGGTAGGCGGAATGGCGGTTGACTCGGGCGAGCTGGCAGAGGACGGTAGGCGGAATGGCGGTTGACTCGGGCGAGCTGGCAGAGCGGCGGCGATGCTCGGAGACCGGCTGAGGATGGCTCGGAGCAGCGGTGCAAGGGATCGGCCATGGCGGCGGAGGAGCTCAAGAGGAAGAAGAACGGTGTTTTTATTTTTTCTGATTTGTTTATTTTTTCTTTTTTTTTTCTCTCTCTCTCTCACGTCACTCTCACATCTCTCTCCGCTGTACCCACTCTCTGCACACCTATGTAGCACGGACACTCTCTGGAAGCCTTCGTGTCGTGTCCGACACTCCGACACGTGTCCGACACGTCCCGACACGTTCCGACACGCGGTCAACGAGTGTCGAAAAATCCGACATGTGGTCAACTCTCTCCGACACACTCCGACACGCGAGTACAGAATTTCGACACGCGATTCCGACACGCACGGGGTCAATTTTAAAAATTTCTAATACTTGAGGGGTCAAAATATAAATATACACAAAAGAAGTAATAAAAGAAGTAATAAAATTGCTATAAATATACACTCACGGGGTCAAATTTTTTTTTTTTTTTCAGTTTTTTTTTTAGAATTGTTTTAGTTTTTTTAAAAGTCTTTTACTATGAAAGAAGTAATAAAAAAATGCTATATATGATAAATAAATAAATTTAAATTCAGCATTTTTCTTTAAACAATGTTTTTTCCCTCTAAGTTTTATGTATTATTATAACAAATTAAAATAATGAATGATATTATTTAATATTTTTCGTGTAAATTAATTCTAGGCTATTTTTATTATATAATTGTTGGAACGTGTCGAAATTCTTTATTTTTAAGAAATGACGTGTCGGCGTGTCGTGTCGCGTGTCCATGTCGGTGCTACATAGCTGCACACTTCAGAATTTCAAAACCCCACATTTTGTACTGACTTTGACCCAAAAACCAAAGAAAACCCAAAAAAAAAAAAAAAAAAAAAACGAAAATAGAACCCCCTACGAAGTGATGAAAAGAGAAGCTCCCTTTGTCTGTACACGGGCCGGCTTTTATAAGCGGAAGACTTAATTTTTCAATATGCATGAAAATCAATTTTACTAGTGCATAACCTCCTAAATATATTGTCAAAATATATGCACTCACGTGTAATATTCTCTTTTATCTTTTTTTTTTATAATATTCCATTTGAAACCTTTCTTTCTATCCAAAAAATATATCCCTCTGTGTATATTGCCTAAATATATAAAAAAATCTCCTGTCATATCATTAAATATTGGAAAAATTAATGCTTTTGTATCGTCAATCCAATGCAAATGGAACAAAATAAAATAAAATAAATGCTCATAAAACTATATGTTATGCAATTTTAATTCTATATATTTTTTAGGGGTAAAATTAATCCAACATTTTTTTTTTTGGTAAAAGGTAAGAAATAATCCCCCATTTTTTATGCAATATATAAATAACTGAATCGCCAAAATTTAGATGTCAACAGTTGCCCATCTTTGAAGGTGAGCTCGTAGAGAACAAATTAAGACCTAAATTTTGATTATGCACATGTATTGAATGATTTTTTTGTTGGAAAATGAATTCCATTTTGGAATGCAATTTATATAATGCTTGGAAATGCTAATGCAAATGATAAAAGAACCTACTTGGAATAACTTACTTTCAAGAATGGTAGGTAATTCAAAATATTTGGTATTACATTTCCAAAACCCGTACCTTTTTACAGTAGCCCAAAATAGTAACAATGTTTTGTAAGGAAACTGTTTTTTCTAGGATCTGTACCTTTCTATGGTCTCTAGTATGGCAGTATTTGGTTGTCTAGGACCCAAACATTTCTTCAGTCACCTTGACGAAAAATTACTTTTCCAAGACCCGTACCTTTCTACGGTTGCCTATTGGAGCAATACATATTGTCTAGGACTCGTATCATTCTACGGTTGCATAAACAAGAAATCACTTTCTAGGACATGTACCTTTCTTCGGTCGCCTATTAAAGCAACAAATATTGTCTATGACCTATATCATTCTATGGTCGCCTAAACGAAAAATCACTTTCCAAGACTCGTACATTTTTACAGTCGCCTGAATGAGAAACAACTTTTCCAGGACCCATACCTTTCTACAGTTGCTTGTTAAAACAACAAATATTGTCTAGTGCTCGTACCATTCTACGGTCACCTAAACGGGAAATCGCTTTCCAGGCCCGTACCTTTCTTCGGTTGCTTGAATGAAAAATAGCTTTTCCATGACCCATACCTTTCTATGATCGCCTGTTAAAGAAAAAAATATTGTCTAGAACCCTTACCATTCTACGGTCGCCTAACATTGTGGCATAGATCATCTGACCAAGGCCTGAACCTTTCTTCAATTGCCTTAATTAGACTGAATATGGGGAAAAAATTTTGGGGACAGCTCGACCAAATCAAGTGTCAGTGCAATTGAGAGAGAATATCTGCACAATGACAAGTATCTAGAATATGGAAAGAGATATACTTACCTTGTGATATCTATGATTCTTGGGGATATGTCTCCTATAAAGCCTAGTCAAAGGAGAGGTAACATGCATTTGCATTTGTGGTCACAGACATACATCAACTCAAGTGAGGTTCATGCGTGATAATTTCTATCAATCTTGCATCACCTAACTTCCAATGAGAAGAATTTCAAAAGAATATTCAAATATGAACACATTAGTGTCATGAATGTGTCAAATGAAGGATCTTTTGGTCTGAAGGACTTTTCACTCATCCTCATTCAAAAGGCTATTTCATCTTTGACCTTTGATGTAGGAATCTGAGAATCACTTTATCTCACTATTATCATGCCAAATAAGGGTCTAAGCAATCTTGCAAATAATACAACCTTACCAATCTAAGAGGTCTTTAACAGGGACCGTAATGTGAGCTTGGTCAACGGCTTAACGAAGGGGACTCTTTGAGTTGAGGCTATTGAAAAATGATATTCCACAATTATCTTGGGTTTACAAGTCAAGAAGCATATGAAATGAAGTAGAAATTGTTTTACTCACACTTTTTTGAGCGATGCTTTCAAACATATGAACTTTTTTACGTTAATTCAAGTGCTCTAATCTGAAGAGACTTTGCAAGGGACGTAGCGTAGGCTTGGTTGTCACAACCTACCCCTCAAGGGGAGGGAACGATTTTAGGGGTATTGCCTAAAGGACGAATTAAGGCTCATGATTAGGCGCGAGCTCTCCCAAGCCCATACCCCACGTGACGTTGGGATATTCTTAAAAATCATCCACAAAAGGAGTCACCACTAGCCTATTGGGGTCGGCTAGAAATGAAGTGAGGCATGGGAGCATGCCTCACTTCCTACGCAACCAAAGAATCTAGAGTCGGGGACTTGATTACACTAATTAATCAATTAGTGCCCTTTTGGTACCTAATCTTGTTCATTTTAAAAGAAATTATTTTTGTCATGAAGTTTGGATTGTTTTTATACCCATCCACTAACATGTGAGGTAATCATACGGGTGCACAATCATTAAGGTAACAATTATAGCTATCAAGATCTTAATTGCAATAAAATTAAACATGTGCAATTCAACATAATTAAATATGCAAACTAAACATGCAATATAATCAATATATGAGTAAATAAATGACTAATTACACTCAAAAGGCAATACATGACAATTCATAATCAAACCCTACATTTATTAATTTTCGCAGCTTCGGGCTGCAGGGGACGGCGTTTGGAGGTCAGCGGCGTGGACGGCGTCGGGCAGCGCCGCCGCTACCCTCCTCCCCTCCGTTCATTCTCTCTCCTCTGGTTTTCTCCGTTTCTCCTCCGGTCTTCCTTATTGTGCTCTTTCTCGAGCTCTCTCCCTTTCTCTTCCTCTAGCTATGTTCTGGTTCCCCCCCCCTACCTTCTTTTCCTCTAGTTGTGTTCTGGTTTTCCCCCCTCCCTATCTCTCGGTTCTCTTCTCTCTCTGCCTCTTCAGTTCCCTCTCCCTTGTTGCCCTACTCCTTAGGGTTTTTTGCGTGAAGATGGCTAGAGAGGGAAGACCAAGGCACGGGCTGGACTAAACAGGAAAGAAGAGTGGGCCAGCCCAACGCAAGGGAAAGAAAAAAAGAGGGAGCGGCGGGCCGGGCTAAGGTCAGATCCGGCCCGACCCGCCCCTAACATTTTTTCATTTTTTATGTTTTTCTTTTTCTTTTTCTTTTTCTTTTTTTGGTCTTTTGCTTTTTTTTTTTTTTAGCGATTTAATCCTAACTTTTAATGCTATTAATTCTTAAGTAAAATGGCAAAATTTAGGTGTCAACATTGGTTCATTGGTGAGAAACGAAAGGATTGTTAGACGCAAAATATGATTAGGGGGGTCAGAGTTGGTGGTCATCTTGACGTTGCCACCAATTTTCTTCTCCACCATCGAGGATTTTCTTCATATCAAAATTCCGTTAATTGTAATATCTCAGCATTTAAGTTTTTTTTTTTTAGTACCGCCTTGCTGGGGATACGACTTACTACAACCAACGTTTGATTTTTCTCTTTGGGCATTGGCATTACTTTTACCGGGTACACTGCTTTTTCATTCTTCTTATTCTTCACACATATCTTCTTTGGACTCACAAAGTCCTCATCTTTTATCAACATTTTAAACCATGCTATTTGAATTATTGTTTTTTGCTTTGCCCTAGTGTGGGGGATGATCATTAACTGGATTTAATATGAAATGAATTCGTAGGCTCAAGTGGGTTATGCAATGGACAGAAGTGTATAAGATAAAGAAAGAACCGCTCTTCGTCATCCTAAAGCACTTAAATTTCCGTATAAGTTACACTGCGGAAGCAATACTCAAAAATTGATATAAGTATGAGCAAGAAGATTCTTACCATTCATTCTAGATTTGTCCCAATGTGGGATGATTCTTGACAGGGATAATTTAAAAACTTTTCACATGTGTGGGCTCAAAGGGCTAAACAATGGGTATACCTATAGTATTTCGGGTAGAGGAAGAAACTGCCTCTCATCACCCCAGTTGACGTACCATTTGCGAGATAACCCTTTTCCTTGTGGGCATGGAATTTTTCCACATAACTCACTGGGGATTAGTGTATGAAATAGTTTATGGAATAAGGCTTGCCTTTCATAATTCCGAAGTATCTCATTTGACACATTCAATTTATCTCACACAATTCGTTAGGGAAACCATGGCCATGCAAGATAAGAAATGTTTTCAATTCAAAATATGACATAGTTAATTCTATCATGGGTAATATTTCTCAACAGTATCAGAAATAATTGGATTGGAAAACTCACGACCATCCATTTCTACTAGGATCAATGCACCTTTAGGGAGTACCTTCTTCACTACATATAGGCCACTGTAATTTGGAGCAAACTTGCCCCCAGGATCCGGAAAAGTCGGCAACAGCTTCCTTAGGACTAGATCATTTACCTTGAAATGCCTCAATCATACCTTTTGGTTGAAGGACCTAGCCATTCTCTGTTGATATGTTTGACCATGGCAAAGAGCCTTTAGTCTTTTCTCATCAATTAAGTTTAACTGTTCAAATCTTTATTGTGATCATTCCGCCTTTGACAACTCCACTTGGGACCAAACTCTCAAAGAAGGAATTTCCCCTTCCATGGGCAAAACTACTTCCATGTCGTACATCAGAGCAAAAAGGAGTTGCCCCAATAGAAGTGTGAATCGACGTCCGGTATGCCATTAGTGCGAAGGGTAACCTATCATGCCAATCTCGATAATTCTCGGCTGTCTTACCCAAGATCTTCTTAATGTTCTTATTGGCCACTTCCACAACCTCGTTCATTGGAGGACGATATGGGGACGAATTTAGATGCTTGATCTTGAACTCGTTGAACAACTCATCAACAAGTTTGTTGTTCAAATTGGTTCCATTGTTAGTGATGATTGCTTCAGGAACGCCATGGCGAGCAATTATGTCTCATTTGATGAACTTCGCAACATTGCGAGCGGTGACACTTGCAAAGGATGTAGCTTTAATCCATTTGGAGAAACAGTCTATCACCACCATGATGAATAGATGCCCATTTGAAGTCTTATGATTTATTGGGCCAATTACATCAATGCCCCATATTGAGAAGGGTCATGGCTCGAAAATTTGGTGCAGCTCAGTTGGAAGAATATTTATCTTGTTTCCATGAATTTGGCAACGGTAACAATTTCAAACATGTTGGATACAATCACTTTCTAGTGTGAACCAGTAGTAGCTTAATCTCATAATCTTCTTAGCTAACATGTGCTCATTCATATGAGGGCCACATACTCATTCGTGCACTTCTTGCATGATTTGAGTGGCTTTGGCTGCATCTAGATACCGCAATAAGACTGAATCATAAGATCTCTTGTATAAATTCTCACCACTAATGAAAAGCTTTGAGGCCATCCTGGTGATATATTTCCTATCAGCTGAAGTACTTCCCTCGGGAAATTTCTGTTTTTGAATGGAATTCATAATGTTGTAATATCATGGTTTCTCATCAGGTTCTTCAGTCATGATCATACAATAAGTTGGCTTTGCCAAAACTTCTATTTTCAATGGCTCAACTTCAATGACTTCTGTCAATGACTTGCAAAATAGATGAGAAAGTTGTGAGCGCATCAGTGAATTGATTATGAGACCTTGATAAGTGCTCAAATGAAACTTCATCAAATTCCTTCTCTAGGTCCTCTAGATACTTGTGATATGGGAGCAATTTGACATCCTTAGTCTTCCATTCCCCTATAGTCTACAGGATGATTAACGCGGAATCTCTGAATACTTTTATCTTAGCCACTCCTATCTCAACTGCAACTTGAAGCCTGAGGATGCAAGCTTCATACATGGCTACATTGTTAGCACATGGGAACATCAATTTTGCAGCTACTGGGTGGTGTTGTTCGTATACGGATATCATAACTGCTCCAGTACCAGAACTAGACAAGTTCATGGCTCCATCAAAGAACATGTTCCATGAATCTTCACTTACATTCAAAACACAGTCGTCTAGGGAACAATTATCATTATTTGAGACTCCTGGATTCTCAGCCAATATATCAGCGATCACTTGACCCATAATTGACTTTTGTGGCATGAACTGCACATCAAATTCCGAGATTAAAATTTGTCATTTAGTCAACTTACCCACAAAAGCTGGCTGATCAAGTAAGTACTTGATAGGATTGTTTTTAGTCACGGGAAAAGTCTAGTAATATAGTGTGTACTATCACAATCTATGCAATATCCACACTGATGCAGCATAAGTCTTTTCAACATTAGAATATTTCAGTTCTGACACAATGAACTTTTTACTTAAATAATAAATGGCTCGCTCTTTTATTTTTATCAACGGGACTTTCTTAAGCCAACATCGCACCCAATGATTCACTGTGAATGGTGAAGTAGAGAATCAAAGGATGCCTCAGTAATGGCGGGATAAGAACTGGTGGATTCATCAAGTATTGCTTCAGCTTGTCGAACTCTTCTCGACACTCATCATCCCAGTTGACTCATGCATTCTTTTTCAAGAGCTTGAAGAACGGCTTGACAGTTTCGTAAAGTTGGAAAATAAATCAAGCAATGTAATTCAATCTCCCCAAAAGGCTCCGAACTTCTTTCACCGTTGATGGAGGTTGCAACTCGCATATGGCCTTAGCTTTAGATGGGTCAATCTCAATCCCTTTACTACTCACAATGAATCCGAGTAATTTACCGGATGTTGCTCCAAACACGTATTTAAAGGGATTTAGATGATGCTTGAACTCGCGGAGTTGATCAAACAACTTCTTCAGAGTTTTGACGTGGCTTCTTCCAAGTCGGGTTTTTGCAATCATATTATCAATATAAACCTCAATCTCTTGATACATCATATCATGAAACAGTGCTACTATGGCTCGCTGGTAAGTCGCGCCTGCATTTTTTTAGTCTGAAGGGCATGGCATTATAATGAAAAGTTCCCCACAGAATGATAAATGCAGTTTTCTCCTTATCTTCCTCCTTCATCCTTATCTGATTGTACCCAGAAAAACCATCCATAAATGAGAACAGTTCAAATCCAGCAGTACTATCCACACGGACGTCTATATGTGGTAACGAGAAATCATCATTTGGGCTGGTCTTGTTCAAATCCCGATAATCGACGCAAACTTGAACTCGACCGTCTTTCTTCATCACCGGTACGATGTTAGCCACTCATTCTGGATATTGTGAGACTTCAATGAATCCCACCTTTAAAAACTTCATTACTTTTTTCTCTATTTTTTTCGAGAGCTCGGGTTTAGTTCTTTGTAGTCTCTGCATTTTAGGTGGCATGTCTGAATTAGTAGGCAAACAATGCTCCACAATTAATGGGTCTAAATCAGGCATGTCGGCATAGGTCCATGCAAAAACGTCTTGATATTCTTTTGGTAACTGAATTAGGCGCTTGGCCTTGTCTTTAGGGAGATTTGCTCCAATTTTCACTTCCTTGGCTTCTTCAGTGTCACCTAAATTAATAGTGACGATTTGGTTAGATGTAAGAGCCTTGATTTTTTCATGTTATTCCCAGTTATGCTGCACCTCAATGGAATCTTCAATCGAGTTATTAGGATCATCATTATCAGCACTTGTTGCATTGGATTGCACCATTTCCATGCCTTTGCATACTATAAGATCGTCCTTGAAACAAGAAGTAGATGAATCAAAAAGACAAGCAAGGTAAACTACATGTTTTTTTCGTTTTTGTTTTTGTTTTTGTTTTTTTTTTTTTTTTTTTTAAATTCTCTAACAAAAACATTTGTTGAAACATTTTAACACGAGAAAGCATGATGAAGCCTAGGCCTCATAATTCTCCTTGGATTTTCTTTTTTATCGGTTGGATATCATCACCGGGCTGGTTTGGTGTGCTTCATCATGCCCTCAAAATAAAACTTGTAATTTTATTGAAATTCATCAATCAATTACATTTATTGAATGGAAATAGCAATTCTCAAGCCCTAAAAAGAAATTGAAAACAATTCCTAGAAATCAATAAAGATTCCCACGCGGGGGAATGTGCAGAAGCAATAAATAAGTTACTTTTGTGAGCTAGCGCCCATTTCCTCCAATGGTCCTTTGTTAATGTCCCAGGGTATCCGTCACTTCTGCTTCATCTTACATCATTCTTGAAGGGCTAGGAAATGTCTCACGAATGTTAAGAGGTAATGAGTTTTGCCTTCCTCACCCTTGCTCAAGTGGTGAGTTTTGCATGTCTCTGTCCTTCAGAACTTTCTCCACCTCTTCTATGGTAACCTAATCCAGCAGTACGGGGCTTCCAAGGGGCTTCAATAGGGTTTCGAATGCCTTAACCCCTTCTTCCAAGACCATGGCTAGGAACAAAACCGCTCCAAACCATCACCCTTCCCACCATAAGGGCTGGATATGAAACCTCAGGAGTGGGTGGTGACGAACCTCAAGAAGCATGAATAGTGGACACTAACTCAAATGAGTGGTAACTTGATTCAAACTCAAAATCTAGCTCTACATAAGGGATATCCGTCTCATGATAGATCCGATGGTCCTCTTTGCCATACACAGTGACCAGTTTCCCTTTAATCACAAACTTCACGCTTTGATGTAGACTTGATGGCACCGCTCCAGCAGTATGTATCTAGGGACGACCTAGCAGAAAATTAAATGCAGTAGGGATGTCCATAACTTGAAAGGGGATGTTGAAAACGACCGGCCATATTTGCACATCAAGATAGATTTCTCCAATCACCTCATTCTTTATCCCATCAAAAGCTAGCACAGAAGTCTTCACAGCATGTATCATAGATGGGTCTATCTTAAGGCAGTGAAGAGTGGCCAACGGATATATATTAAGAGTGGGCCCGTTATCGATGAGCACTCGGGACACATGAGAAGACTTGTGTTTGACAGATATGTAGAGTACCTTATTATGCTCCTTACCTTCAATAGGGAATTCTTCATCAAAAAAAAAACAATCAAGCCTTTAAGAAGAACCGATCCCACGAATTCCTCTAACTTATCCACCTCAATCGTTTCTGGCACACGGATTTCACTCAACACCTTCATCAAAGACTTTTGATGCATTGGGGATGTTAGTAAGAGTTTGAGCAAAGAGATCTAAGCGGGCATCTTTCGCAATTGGTTGACCACATTATACTCACTTGCTTTGATCACATCTAGAAATTCCTTAGCCTCTTCATCAGTGATAGGCTTTGCAGGTTGAGCGCTAGCATAAGTCCGACCAAATCATGTAACCAGGTCAACATCTAGGTCATAGGACCAAGGCATTGCCTTATTGTTGATATACTCATAAGACTGAGGCATCTTAATCACTATTCCTCCGTCGGATGCGGGGATCTCAATAGACAATTCTGCATCTTCTAGTGGAAGCATGTCCATGAGCGAAGGATCTATTTCATCCTTATCAGCATCAAGCGCAGCCTGCTCCTACTCCCAATTGATAACAATATGAGAAATAGTAGGGACCACGCAATTATGGTCAGCATACACGATGATACCATCATTCACCATTTTGGCAACTCTTTCTTTCATCAATGATAGGGAAATGTCCTCATGATCCTAATGATATCCAGCTCTCACCAGTCCATTGTAGGCATCCACCATGTGCACCTTCAAATTCTTGGTTTGACCGGCGTCAGGTTCCAGAATAGCATTCACCCTACCTTCATGCTTTAGTAATTGATTTTTTTGAACATTTGGCTAAGCAGTTTGAAATGAAAAGGCCTTCATGTCCAAGAGGTTTTGGATCCGATGCTTGAGGGTAAAACATTCATTAGATGAATGTCCCAATTTACCGTTGTGGTAGTCACACTTTTTTGTCAAGTCATAACTATGAATGTGTTCATGATTAGGCCGCTTCAGCTCGCTAATAAGCAAACCTTTCTTTCGAAGAATTGCCAATACTTGGGATGGAGATCCAGGGAGATGAGAGAACTGCCTTCTCTTATTTGCTTGGACAAATGATTAACGGCCATCAGTTTTTATTGCCTTGCATTCATCTGGATAGTCGGGATGCGATTGGTATTTTCTTGGCTGTAAGCCACATTCACATCTATGGTAGCCTCTTTTTCCTTTTCGATAAAAAGCCTTTTGGTAGATGGCTCAGTAAATCATTATTCTCTTATCCCCATCTCAACTTGTTCTCCCACGGAAATAAGTTGGTTGAAGTTCTTAATGTATATGCTGGTCATTTGGTTACTGAACTCAAACGGGAGAGTCTTGACGAATAACTTCATCAACTCTTTGTCAATAGGCTCAGGAGTGATTTGAGCCGCCAGGTTTCACCACCTCACGACATACTTCTTAAATGACTCATTGCTCTTCTTCTCCATTCTCTCAAGATATTTTTAGGAAGGTGCAATGTCCATATTAAACTTATACTGCTTGAGAAATGCACGGACTACTTCATTACAAGTGTCGAGAAGGTCTACATTCTTCATGACATACCAGTTTAGTGTGGGCCCGGTCAAACTTGCATAAAATGATTTGATCATGAGGAGCTCATTCTTGACATATTGGGCTATGCATATGTGGTACACCTGCAAATGAGCTTTTGGACAACAAGTACTATCGTATTTCTCGAACTCCGGTATTTTGAACTTCTTTGGCATTTGATATGCTCATAAACTGACAGGTCGAATGGGAGTGAACTTTACAACTCTTGTAATTGTTTCACTTTCTCCTCGAGTTTTGCAATGCGTTCATCTTGCTCCATCTTAGAAACATTGTCAAGCTTGGCCTTTTCAATAGTGAAAGGTAGTGGGTCATCTTCCAACTCAGGCATGTCATCATCACTCATTTAGGTCATGTTAGCTTGCTTCGGGACTACTATCTTGGGAAGAGCGGGTGTAGGAATTGAATTCACTCGGAGGAATTGAATTTGAGCTATCATAAGTTTCATAGAGGTGAGCAACTATTGGAGTTGGTCTTCTATAGTGGAGATACAATCATGCATTTCAGTTTAGTTAGCCATTTTAGCTCTTGATCGTGTAATAATGGGCAAACGTGGAGGATCTGTTATCACCTAAATTTGAATATATGAATACACATAAGCATTTAATATAAAATGTGCCAGTCCATGACAAAAGTCTAATCACTTTTATTCATTAATGAAATTGTTTGACATTAATAATGTAAAAAACTTGAAAGTCCCTGAACAAATAAACTAATCAAGTAAATGACTCGACTTCCGAAACATTAAGCTAAAGTAGAAGTACTAAATAGATTCAAGCTACGTTTATTTGGCCCGACCTATAAACATATGGGAAGCCAACGCTCGACATAATTGCCTTTTCTCCTTAGCATCCTTCTTGGCTTACTTTTCAAGTTCTTCAATCTTCCTCTTGTGATGATTAAGCTTTGCTTGTCGAGTGGGCTTTTCAGTCACATTTGGCACTTTTGGGAGAAACTTGGTCGGGATCTTGTGCTAACGGATGCATCGAGCTGTGGCATAGTAAGTCTTTCCCTTCCTCTCAAGCTCATCTTCAAGCAAGCGCAACTTTTGTTCATGACTAGCGAGCCAAGCTTGTTTGATATAGCGAAGCTCTTCTTTGTCACCATCCTTGGCAATGAATCAGACTTGGAACAAACCCAGCTTAAGAGGAGGTGGTAGATCCTGCACAACTTGATATTGATGGGCCACTCGAAGTGGGTAGTAGGAAGTGGCACTAGTGATCCCCAATAGCGGGATCGGCTTATTATCGCCATGAGAGAGACGTGCCTTGGAGACTTGGAACCATTTAGTATGCCATAGGAGAATCTTGGTATTTGGGTTTTTCAACAATTTGACCCATTTTGAGAAAGAAAAATTTGGAGTTCTATCTTGATGATGTCTAAATACCTCAATGGGGTGATAAGACTTGGTGATGTTAATAATTTTCATGCGAATATCAATCATACTCATATGAGAAAAGAACCAGATTTGTAAAAATTCGATTAGTGCACAAAATGTTTTATCTTCATCTTCCTTAAATCATGTGAGTGATAGAAATGTTCCAACTAAAATAGTATTGACGAAATTAATTCCAGCACACACTTGTTTGACTACCCATGTGACAGAAGGATCGATGGCACTTTTACGAAGAGGAAAAACAATAAACCAGAAAAATGCTAGAAGGAAGATCTTACTTTTTAAAAGAGTATTAGCCTTAGCAAAACTCCAATCTAGGAAGGAAAAAGGACATGTATGACAATTATTTTTTAAAACTCTTTTTATTTGATTCTTATCCATCCTAAGAAAATCAGACAATATTGATTATGGTTCTAATCCAAGGGGTGGATTTATTAACTCCAATTCCAAAGGTTTTCCTATGGCGATGCTATATTCTTCTAGAGTCCGAGTCAACTCATGCTTACCAAATATGAACATTGATATTTGGGGGCACCAGAAATGAGTGAGTGTTTGAATGACGCCGCTTTGGACATTGATGTCAAGAAGGAGAACAAGGCGACCAAGTCTGCTTTCCACATAGCTCACGGCCTAGACGATCCCACCATGATTTGAGTTCAATCTTTGGTGCAGGCACGAATCGAATGTCGGATCTTCCCATTGTTTATAGATTAGGACTCAACTAACATAAATTGTCATGGATCGACCAAAAACATAATAAGGTAAGTAAATTGTAGGAGTAAAGGGTAGAGAACTTACTTTATCATGCGATTAAAGCAACCACATAGACAAGCACATGAGATGTGGGGTTTGATTTCTAACTAGGAAGGTTAAGCAAGGTGAAATTAGTAGGGTGGGATGACTAGTTGCAACCTCTCGTACTAAGTCAAGTTCTCCTAACTCCGATTTAGTCAAGAATGATACCCTAATGCGGCGCAATCTCGCGGGTAGAGGTAAACATTCTTGACACCAACAAAGAAACTTTCGGGATTGAGTTGGACAACTTCTACTACGCGGCCTCACGGTCGAAGTCGTATCCAACTCAATACCATCCTAAGTATCCTAGCACGGCCCAGGTCCGGCGGTAGGTTGAGTATGCGATAGTGTAGTGCTAATGCAAGGCATGCACAACATTTTATATTAAGCAACACTTCATATATGAAAGTAAACTATACATTCCTACACTTTCTTGCAAAACAAATGTTAGCAAACACTTCCCCTTATATTTCTCATCTTGCAAGAACATTTAACACCTTAAATTTTAGGGATGTACCTTGGATCATTGCTACCAAACAAAAATATTTTTTCAAAAAGAAAATTGGCTTAAGTCCACTAAGCATTTCAACTCAATTCCCTAGTGGAATCATCAAACTGTCGCAACCTAACCTCGGGTGAACCACCTAGGGTTTGGCCAATGAATTACTAAGCCTAAACTTAGCTCGGGTTTTTTTAGCCCACACCAATTCGCGACTTAAGTTCAAGTTCTTAACATGCAATTAATTTTTAATTAAGAATCGCCACTAATCTATTTTTTGTGGGTCGATTAGAAACCCAAGTAAAGTAAGGGAGATTTACTTTATTCCTATGAACCAGAGATTATAAATTTGGGAACTTGATTATGTTAAATTTCTCTAACACCCTTTCGGTACTTTTTTTTTATTTTGAAAAAAATATTTTGTAGGCAACTTGAATTGATTTTAATTTACTTTCCTAACATGTGAGGTGATTATATGGGTGCGCAAACCACCAATTTAACACTCAAGAAAGTAATAAATAAATTACAAAACTTACCTTGTAACAACTTGATTATGTATTTGCACTTTTTTTTTATTTTGTTAGATTATAATTCACATCAACAGTCCTAGATATAATTTCTAATTAACACGCAATCATTAATTTTTTTTCAAGATTTTCTCTTATTTAAATGAAGTCAAGCAAACTACATTGCATATGATGTACAAATTTTTTAACCAAAATGACATGCGACGTGTAACCTAACATGCAAACTATATGTCACGCGACATTTATTAAATGACCTAATCAAATGATATGAAAAGATTAATGCAGCTGTTCTAACATATACACATTTAAATGATGTGCAATGGATGACCTAATTCTACATGACATATGCATGCTAATTTTTATGTTTTCTTTTATTTTTAATTAAATTTCGAAATTAAAATTACCCAACAATTACACATTCAATTTAAGTTAATGAAAGGAAAAACTAACATCCTAAATTATTATTATTTTTTATTTCAAAAGTTCGAAATTAATAAATTTCCTATCCTAAACATGCAAAACTATCCTAATATAGGTAATGTTCTAGCGTGAATCTAATCTAACTAAAATATATTTTCTTTGGGATAAATAGAGCAATTAAAACAAGACGAGCACCAAGTCATTCAACATCGTCAAAGATATCATACACCATCCAAATTAGGAAACAATATCCAAATCAAGCTTAATTATTTCGCTAATAAAATTGATAAATTGATCTTAAACCTTAAAGATCAAGATATCAATTTTATTCCCACGTGATTAATTATTCCATCTAAAGCTTTATAAATGGAATAAAAAGGCGTGCGGTTGCGAATTAAGCAATAAATCCTAATTGAGAAATACGTCTATCACTTAGGTACCAATAAACATATATTAGGCAGTAAATATATTAGACACGTGTATCTCCAAATTTGGGCCAAATGCAATCGGACCGGGATCGCAATCGGCTCCTCGAGCGGAGGGCAGTGATGGCAACGACGAGGGGGCTTGGGCTGCTGGTGTTGGTAGCAGCGGTGGCGGGTGCTGCAGGTCGCGTTTGGAGCTGGGATCGGGCTGCTAGCGTCGTGGTTTGCTGCAGCAAGAGGTGCGGGGATCGACGGAGCGGTGGCGTCGGCAGCAGTAGCAGCTGATGCTGTAGTAAGGGGGCGGAGACCGGCTCGGTAGAGGGCTGCTGGCGTCGGCGTGGTGAAGGCTCCACACGGAGATGGCTGCAGGAGCGGCGGGGGTGCTCGTGGCTTGCTGGCGGAGCGGTGGTGGTAGAGGCGCGATGGCCAGCACGCGGGCTCATGGGTTGCTGGTGAAGCGGCGGTGACGGTGGGCAGCGGCGGCGTCACAGCTTCGGGCAGAGGCGGTGGTGCGAGCTCGCGGGTGAGGGGGAGCTCCGGTGGCAGGCGGAATGGCGGCCGACTCGGGTGAGCTGGCAGAGCGGCGGTGGTGCTCGGAGACCGGCTGAGGATGGCTCGGAGCGGCAGTGCAGGGGATCGGCCACGACGGCGGAGGAGCTCGTGAGGAAGAAGAACAGTGCTTTTTATTTTTTCTATTTTGGTTTTTTTTTTCTTCTTTTTTTCTCTCCCTCACGTCACTCTCACGTCTCTCTCTGTTGTACCCACTCTCTGCACACTTCAGAATTTCAAAACCCCACCTTTTGTGCTGACTTCGACCCAAAAAAAACGAAAATAGAACCCCCCTATGAAGTGATGAAAAGAGAAGCCCCCTTTGTCCGTACGCGAGCCGGCTTTTATAAGCAGGAGACTTAATTTTTGTGGAATATTTTATTTTATTTTTCAATACACATGAAAATCAATTTTGCTCATGCGAAGCCTTCTGAATATATCGTCAAAATATATGCACCCAATGGCAATATTCTCTTTCATCTTTTTTATAATATTTCATCCGAAAACTTCCTTTCTACTTAAAAAATATATCATTTGGTGTATATTACCTGAATATATGAAAAATCTCCTATCATATCATTGAATATTGAAAAAATTAACGTTTATCTATCGTCAGTCTAATGCAAATGGAACAAAATAAATAAAATAAAATAAATGCTCCTAAAACTATATGTTATGCAATTTTAGTTATATATATATATATTTTTAGGGGTAAAATTAATCTCCCATTTTTTATACAATAAATAAATAACTGAATCGTTAAAATTTAAGTGTCAACAGTATAGATCAATTGGAGGAGGTATGCATGAAAGTACTTGCCCCAAGGATTATTGCTCCTATGAACATAGTAGCTAAATAATCCAAACATGTTACATAAGGTAAATATTGTATAACGGTTCAATTTTCCACAAAATTTTCCATTTGCTCTGTGTAAATAATCTAATATTGATTCACAATTAGTAATATCTTCACCATCTAGAGTAAGGATTCCTTGATATGTGGAATCATCTTGCGCCATATGTACTGAGATTGTTCGGGACACATGGTCCAAGCCCGGTGAAAAATACAAATTTCAAAGATTTTGCTTGTTCTTCAAGTTGACTATTGACGAGAAATGCTTTACCTCTATCTAGTCAAGGAAAGTAATCGATAGAAAATGCATGTTTTTGACATGATGCATAGAAGAGATATCCTTGTTCGATAGGAAAGTCAAGTCGTAAAAAGTAAGTCATTTGCACGGAGGGAATATTGCTTTTGATATTGCACTAGAAAAAAGCAAAGTTTTCCACGCGGTTTAAGCAAAAGCTACTATTAAAGGCATTTGTGCGTTAAGCAACAATCACTTAGTGGATCCAGTACTCAAATGCTCTTTCTCTACTTTCTTTGAGACATGATGAATCCTATGTTGAAATCCAGGATGGATGGAAAAGAAGTTTCAAGCTTGAAGACAAGTTTTGTACGCATAATAGCCCAACTACAAAGTATTGGATTTGGTTCCCCTAGAATGCCTGAACAAGAAGGAGCTCCGTAGATATGTCAAAGGAATTACCATTCTTATGTTGATGCGGAATAAACCTTGAATGCCATTGTCAAAATGGAAAAAGGCTATGAAGAACACCATGCATTGATGGGTGGTGAGGTCCCATAATCCTCAATTGATTGAACATGTATTTCATGAGTGGACAAACACTTTGAAAATTATTGTTGCTTTATAAGCTATCTTGTTCAAGGTGTTGTTGGGGAATGGTTATATCGACAAATCATCAAATACTTATGACTAGATTGATCAAATTAAAAATTTTGGGGCTAAATCAATGGCGACTTTTCCACTATTTCATGACATTGGAATAGTCACGAATCAATGGAGATCCTGGTAATATATTTTCTATTCTATCCTATTATATTATATTATCCTTTCTCAATTATGGTAGAATTATTTTCCAATATGGGTGGTGAATAGATCGGTCTTTTCTTCATTCCCACAAAATCAAAGAGTCGTGATAGATCCTAAAAAGAAGCACTTTTCCATATATGATAGAGTTCCTTAGTCAAGAATGTGATCAAATACACCGTCATTGGTCGGTCTTAAGTCCTCAAAAGTATAATTATTTTGGTTTGTTGACTCATAAGGCAACGCATTTAAAGCTAGTAAACTTTGGGAGACCACGCGTGCTAAATGCATAGTATAGAGACCAATATTAAATTCCTCTACCAGCACGGACAATGAGTTTTATAATTTCTCCTAAGCGTTATATGTACGTCGTTTCTTGGCTTGTTCTGGGCAAACTTGCAATAAACGGCATCTGAATTGACAATTTTGACATGTAGGGTCGTCAATCATTTCAGTTGTGACACTTCACATAGATGATTAATAAAAAGGAATGCGTTTATGACTTGTGGAAAGAGGCCTTTTTTTCGGTAGTGGAAAGTGCTGACCCACTCCAGGAAATGTCGATGAACCTTCATACTAGTTATAGCGTTGACTCACCTCCTCCATAAGTTTCTCCTTCCTTGTCTCCATTTGGATCCCCTATTTATCATTTCTTTTTATCTACCATACTGATCATTTTGTCTTCCTACTTGTTGACTCATTTATCTTTTTTTCTTTCAAGTTAATACTACAAAAAAACCCTAAATTGATAAATTGTAACAAATTTGCCTCTAATACATTTATAATAAATATCCTATCTATTAATTTTCATTAAATTGAGTTAATACAACAAAACCACAAAACTCATATAGTCATGATAGATAGAGGATAAAACCCTAAATTGACATAGCTGTCAATAATCACGAGTTATCTAAGTCAATAATTTGATAGCAAAATTTAATAGAAATTAACTAAGAGTAAATTTGCTGCATGTGTACCAATTTGAAATTTTTGGTGGTTGAAAAATTAATTTAAGGTAAATTTATCATAAATGTACTAGGTTGAAATTTTTTGTAGTGTTAACCACTTTCTTTTAAATGACTATGAAGGGGATTTGTGACCAGTAAACTTCTCAGGTGAGCATAAGATCTCCTCCTCACCTGTCATGCCCCAACCTTGGAGTATGTGACGGCCCCTAATTCACTTTGGTCATTTAAATGTGATGTTCTAGAATACGTCGCTAACCCATTCGTTTTATCATTCAATTAAATGCAAACAGAAGCATATAATAATCACCTAGTCAATCGTAACAGTAGGGATAGTGTAAACATAACAACAAATATTTTAAAAAGCACTACTTTTATTTATATCTTGTTAAACCCTGGAAGTTTAATATTTACAAGCCTTTATAACCGCAACTTCTTACTAACCAACACAAAAACCAACATGGGGTTAGGGTTAATTTAAATTTCTCTAAAGCAAGGGCCAGCCAAAAAGTGATTCATCTCGCACCCATCAGAAGTCGTGGTATTTGAGTGGAGTCTTAGGGTTGTAATCAGAGGGGCACTCCTTGTCCGGATTAGACTCCGAATCCTCTACGACATCGTTGGGGGTATCGATATCCATTGGATCCTAGATCTGCTCCTCAGGACACTTGTTGGGTAGTCCATCAAAAGCACGCATCGGGACAAAACGGTCATCGCCAACCTGAATTTATCACGCCTTAAATTGGTGAGCCACCCAGTTGTCCTACCCCTCTACCCTACTAGTGGTAACAAAAAACTCATACACATGGTCGCTCCTCAGGATGGGGTATGGGGTCACAACAATGTCTTGACTCCAAACTGAATGTAACGGTTCTCCATACTACAGGTTTGAAAACAATAAACAACAACAAGTGAGATAAAGTTTTAGTAAGTCAACAACCTAAGTCTCATTTAGGATGCTCACTTGCCTTGGGTGCAACCTACATATGCAGCATTATATCGATGGCAGATCAATAGCAATGCCCTCTACTTTGCCTTAACTATAACCATGATCAAGCAATTTGACCCAAAGACAAACATCAAAGCCATCAAATAAACTCGCAGGTATTCTTACCTTGCTTTGGCACACCTCTGCATAACATCAACTAGCACATGCCCATAGCAATGCAATAAGCATAATATATAATTAGAACACTTCTCATGCTTTTCCATGCACAATGCATTCGCGGGTGTTCCAATTACATATCTAAAATTAACCATGATTCAATGTTAAGATAACATTAATATTTTTTAATGTTTGGTTCAGTTAGTTTAATTTATCGAAATGAATTTATGATTATATAAATATTTCTATGAAGGACAAGAGAATGGATTATAAAAAGAATATATATATATATATATATATATATATATATATATATATATATATATATATATTGCTGAGTTATTTATGCTTGATTTTACTCAAACAATCTGAAGGGCTTTGAGCCACATTTGATTTTCCTCAAATTTGATTTATGAAAATTACAGAGAAATCTAGATGATTTTGAATGCTAATATTTATTTGCTTTTTGGACTTTTTGCGTTTAGAGTAACAATTTCACACTTTAGGTATAAAAAATAAAAGTCAAGAGTAAAAGTGAAAGCAAATACCTAACTCTTTCGCCCTCTGGAAGACCCATATCGCAGGTTCATGATCGAACTCCTCTTAAAATTTATTCTTGAGCTGCGTTAAAGCAGCCTCTGACATTTTCTATGATCAACATCTACTACGAGAAACTTGATTTGAACCATAATTATTCAAATCGGCAGTGGTCCGCGGTCCAAAGATTCGAAATTGGCCTTCCTCCTTATGTATATTAGCAAAACTCAAAAAAAAAAAAAAAAAAAAAAAGATACTGATTGAAAATAGATCATAAAAGCAGATTTCTCTCTTCTTATTGTATAAGAAATTACATTTTATTATGAAATAGGGGTTATATGTACAAAATAGAAAAAAGTTACTCGCATTGAAAAATATTTACATGCATCGGAGTATTTCTTTTATTAGTTGTAATATTATTACTATGATTGATGTGTGGCTGTGCATATGGTGGCATCAATAATCAACAGTTATTATTAATGGACAATTTGTTTGATAAATAATTGTAATTGCTAAATTTTCTCTATTATCACAATATAAAAATTGGATTAGAAATTTAGGATATCTCATTTGCCTGTGCCATATATTTGATACACGTTAAGAGTCATGGTACTATAGACTCATTAAGCCTGCAACTCAAATCATCAGTTGGAAAGAAAAGGGAATCCGAAAATGCTAAAATGCAACTCAAAACATCAGTTTCAAGGCATAACAACAGTCAAACTTCAATCTCTTAGAAGGAAATCCGAAAATACTAAAATGCAAGATATTTGAGACCGTAAACAATAGTGGGGTAGATTAATGGAATTACAAATGAGGGCATATGGAGATGATACCAATTACTAAAGGTCGGTAAAAAAAAAATGTTAGTGACACTTACCAGAAAATACAACCCTATTATCATCTTGAAGAAGAACTAAGGATTTAAGAACCCCGTCTATGAGTGGCTTTAATTGGCTCTCTAGAGGCACACGAGAAAAGACCCATACAAGATCAAGAATTAGTTGAAAGTGCCTTTCAATCTCATGTAAACAAATAATCTCATAAAATTAAAAATGGGAAGGAGTTTGTGGAAAAATAAAAGAGGAGGAGAAACTGCTTCAAATGAAAAATATCAACCCTACAGTATTTGCAAGAAACAAGTCACCCGGAAAAAAAATATTTGGTTTCCTGGTAAACCATAAGGTTGCTCTTGTAAAAAGTTTGGCCACCTAGACAAAAATTGTCACTTAAAAGCAAATTACTGAGCTAATTATGTTGAAGAAAAAGTAAATAGAAACAATACTACCTATGTAAGCCAAGCAACAAAGGTGTTGGAAGAATAATATGTATTATATTGATAGTGGGACTAGTACTAACATGATGGGGGGTTCTCCAAAAGGTACAAACGATAGCCATTTTATTATTAAATTTTTTAATTATACTTTTCAATGGTTTTTTTCTTAAGGACATATTTAAGTATTTAACATACTAGCAGAACTGAAAAACCTCTTCCTAAGCATCACCTCGTAACTTAAGATTACGCATTTGCTCTAGTAAAATTCCATATCTATTCACGCCAGATATATGCATCTACTTTTAGTCGTTGGCTTTATTTTGTTTTTTGTTTTTTTTATAATAATTCGGTGCTGTGTTCACATTTGTTCAAGTTAGCATTTTAATTGGAGAGTCCTTTTAGCTTCTTTTTTTTCAATTAAGATATTTGGTAAATTTAGATTGTAACATCATGGGTTTCCATTGTACACATATTGTCCATTTTGGACACTAAGTCCTCATGGTTTTATTCTTCTCAGACCAGCTTATACTACCTAGATGTTCCATTGTCTTATAAGGCAGCCCAGAACTCCTTCCCTAGGCGATGTGGGACAAGAGATATGCCCCCTCACTGCGCACGTCCAAGGACCGAGGGGTTGACACACCGCCATCCCTCCTCCCTGTGCACTACCGCTTGAGCTGTCGCACTCTCCACTCCTTAGGAGTACACGGCATCCTTGTTGTGGCCTCACACACGGTCAAGAGTCGGCTCTAATACCACTTGTAACATTCTGGGTTTCAATTGTACACATATTGTTCACTTTGAATACTATGTCCTCACGGTTTTGTTCTTCTCAAAGCAGCCCATACTATCCCAAGAAAATACATATGTATAATTAGAGGTCCCATTACCTTATAAGGTAGCGCAGAACTCCCTCCCTAGATGATGTGAGACAAGAGACATGCCTCCTCCCAACACATGTCTGGGGACCGAGGCACGGATACACTGTCGCTTGGGCTGTCACACTAGGCTACCTTATAAGGTAATGAGACCTCTAATTGTATACACACATTTTCTTGGGGTAGTATGGGCTACTCTTAGAAGAACAGAACCGTAAAGACTTAGTATCAAAAGTGGGCAATATGTGTACAATGGAGACCTAGGATGTTACAAGTGGTATTAGAGTCGACTCCCGACCATGTGTGGAGTCACAGCGAGAACGTTGTGTGCTCATAAGGAATGGAGAGTGTGACAGCTCAAGCGATAGTGCGCGAGGAGGAGGGCTGTCGATGTGTCCATGCCTCGGTCCCCAGACGAACATAGGGAGAGGGCATGTCTCTTGTCCTACATCACCTAGGAAGGGAGTTATGGGCTGCCTTATAAGGCAATGGAACCTCTACTTGTATACACACATTTTCTTAGGGTAGTATAGACTGCTCTGAGAAGAACAAAACCGTGATGATTTAGTATTCAAAGTGGACAATATGTATACAATGGAGACCCAGGATGTTACATAGATTACTAACATTTTTTTAAGGGTGATGCTATTTTCACCCCCTAAATAACTAAATCCACCCTCATTTACACTAAAAAGACAAAACTGCCTTCAATCTTTCAATTGCAGTTTAATGTGATAGCCTCACTCCTTTTTTTTCTATTGTATATTTTCCTGTTTAGCAAGTTACCATAATAAAATATTTCACATGTTTGTTTTTTAGCGTATTAAATAAAAGTGCATTTTCGGCTACTCTTACAATGTTTTACATGTTCCGTGTAAAATTATCTCACTCATATTAAGAAAAAATGACATTCTTTGATATGGTATAAAACTGAAAAGTCTTTTTCTTTATTATTGATCTTACAGCAATGTATCCATTAGTGTCCCTCTTTTGTCAAAAGCTCACTTTCATGGGGAAGTTTTCATTAAGTTCATTAGTCTAAAAAATATACCGTTTCTTTATTTAATATGTTAAAGAATTTATCTTTCTTCCTTTTTATATTGGTGAGATTCTTTTATATAGAGCATGTAAGACATTTAAGGAATATTTATGAATACACTAAAAAATTATACCCAATAAGGTATCTTTATTTTTTTCATAAATAGTTCATAAATGATATTAATTTTTGTTAATCCAAAAAATGATATTTCATAGGCATTTCCAAAAAAAAAAAAAAAAAAATCTTACTTTATCCAAAAATTTCATATACGTAAAAATTTATCATAAATTTGATTGACAATATGGAAAAGAACTAAATTTCTTGGAAATTTCTCTTTTTGACATAACAAAATTTTATGGAAGTAATATCTACTGATTAAAAAAAAAAAAACATACTGTCTTTAATATACATGAAAAAACAATAAACAATAGATATAATCCTTAATTATGGTAAGTAGTTCCTACACATATATATATAGAAAAACTAATAGAAAGGGGAAAGTAAATACATTTGGGACCACCAATTTGACTTGCAATTGAAGATAGAGGACATTTGTGTCTTTTTGAAAAAAAAATTGAGTGGATTTAGTCCTATGGGGGTGGAAATAGCATTGCCCTTTTTAATGATAAGTTATAGGATTGATGTAAACATAAGGTTTACCCATCTTTATTAACAATTTCTCTCGTTCAACTAGTTTCAGGTTAGCCACGTTTATGCGATTTACTATCCAATTCTATTGTTGCAAATATCAAAACTTTGCCATAAGTCCCCAAGCTTTATGGTAACTTTCTTTTTTAAAAAAAATTAGATATATTTCTTTTTCTAAAATTAAAACCACAATTTCAGTGACTTTCCATTATTTACCTGTTAATAATCTTATAGGAGAAAAGTTGACGAGTGAGGACAAATAAAATATGGTAAGTTCGTATGAAAGTTGATAAAGTGAGGCGTTAGATAAGACTATCCAAACACCCATCTCAACTATATAAGAATCATAAGAACAGAACCTGTTTTATTTAAGAACAATGCTGCTTTAGGACTATGGAGAGGTGTTCATTGTTAGTGAATCATGTATTCGAGCACCCATCTCAACTAGCATATCCATCATGTATCAAAATTTTATTACCTATCATTCATTTGCAATTGTTCTGTGCTAGAATATTTATATATTATATCATGCTTTCATCAAATGGCTTAAACTTTTTAGAACAGTTGATAGCAGTCTTACAAAATTGCATATTCAAATCTTACTCAACGGGATTTCGGCACGTTCCAATCTTCAGAAGTTTGACTTATTGTACTCCAATTAGAAATTTTCCATGTTCTATATTCCTCCACAAACACAATTAGCAACAGCTCACCCGGGACAACCTTTCGTCTTTTGAGAAGCCGCCGTGGAAGGAGGCCGATGTAAAGTAGCCACATAGACTCCTAGTCCTCCGCCATATATAAAAACCCATGTTGTGGCCTCACCCTGAATACAAAGAATAAATCCCCCTTATTCATTAGAAAAACCGCACGCACGCACACAGCAAAAAATAGAAAAGATGCCAATGACACTTCGTCTTCTTCTTTACAGTCTCAGCTTTTTCACCATCAATGCTGCTGAATTCACCCTCACCATGAGCAAACATTACTGTTCAATCTCCAGCACCTTCGCTCCCAATAGCACCTACCAAGCCAACCTCAAACGTGTTCTTCATGATCTCGTCTCCAATGCGAGTTCCATCCGCGATGAAGGATTCTTCTTCACATCGAGCGAGGCCGTCTACGGCAGCTTTATGTGCAGAGGCGATGTCTTGAAGGGAGAGTGTGCAGAATGCATCAAGCAAGCGAGCGTCGAGATAACCCGCCTGTGCCACTTGACCAAAGTCTCTATCCTGTGGTACGATCAGTGCAGGTTGCGCTACTCTGATGTGAATTTCTCCTCAACCGTGGAGATGAAACCACGGTTGGTCGGATACAATGAAGAGAACATAGAAAACAAGGATGAATTCATGAAGCTACTGAACAAGACCATGGGTCATGTGGTGGGAGAGGCTGCTCAGCATCGTCCGAGAAAGTATGGCCATCAAGACGTCAAGTTCACTCGGGAGAAAACCTTGCACACCTTCGCACAGTGTGTGCCTTATCTTTCCCCCAACAATTGTCGGAACTGCCTTCACAATGCCACAACGAGCCTCTTAAGCCTCCTAAACGGGAAAATTGGAGGCAGAATGTTGCTTCCGAGTTGCTTTGCCCGGTTCGAGATTTACCAATTTTACGAGAGCAGCTCAAAAGGTGGGTAGACCCTAATACTTTCTTTTTTAAAAGTTCATCATCATGCTTGTTGCTTTTTCTAAGATCACAACAGAATTCACGTTGTTGGCTTCAGCTGTGTTTTTGCTTAGCTGTGAGTTTTTCTACCAGCAAAAGAATAGTTTTCCTTTCAATTTGGCTACAATTAAAAGCTCTACAGTTAGATCACTCACAGCTCGTTTCAGTTAAGAACGGCCAACTTGACTATCTGAAACAGCATTCGAATGGAGTTAGAGGATATCATGTTCTTATGTATGTGCTAGAAGATGAGATTTCATGAGTAGAAGGAGCCATACTTTCATGTATGTCAATGATACTAAAACTCCGACTACAAATGCAGGAAAAGTGCCCTTTCCGTTGAAAATATCAGCTGCAATCCTCGCCGCAACTGTTGGATTGACCCCAATTATTTACATGACAGCTCAGCATTTAGTAAGAGGAAGAAGAAGAAGAGTTCTAAGAAGGGACAGCGAAAGTTCCATAGAAGAATATTCGATTGGTAACTTGACGAAACAATAATATTGCATAAATAAGATTAATTGATTTCATTTCACTAGAGTCGAAAGATATGTGAACCATTTTACTGCCAGTTAGGAGGCAAATTTCTGAGCTCCACTCCCTGCAATTTGATCTGCAAACAATAGAAGCCACCACAAATAAGTTCTCGAACAACAGCAAGCTAGGGGAAGGTGGATTTGGTCCAGTTTACAAGGTAATTAAGATGTTCAATCATAACATTCAGCTTTTGACTCATCAAGAAGCTGATACTCGCTAATATAATATTGTGGTTTACAGTGAAGCCTCTCAAAGCACCAGGGCATTTTTCTCATTCGTGTTAGTTAGATAGGAAAAACTTCGAGATTATGCATCTGGTTCTACTTTTTCAATGCCCAATTGCATATAAGTAATAACAAGAAGTATAACAAAATGAAGAAAAATTAAGATGTGTCTGTTTCGGGCAAATTTGTTTTGTGTCTATTATGTTATCAGGGTACACTACCTGGTGGTCAAGAAATTGCAGCAAAGAGGCTATCTAAGAGCTCTGGACAAGGAGTGGAGGAATTCAAGACCGAGGTTGAACTAGTAGCCAAACTTCAACATAGAAACCTAGTGAGGCTTCTGGGATTCTCCATGGAAAGCGACGAAACAATAGTGGTCTATGAATATGTGTCCAACGGGAGCCTTGATCACTTGTTATTTGGTTTGCCTCTCTTTTATCTCCTTTTGACCAAGCTAACACACCAGCATTTCAGTCTAAATGATATATTTCATTAAGAGAAAATGAGACGCAAGCATTATTTAGGCTAAATGAAGGCAAACCAGAAATATTAGAGATAGCAGGATGATGCAATACAAACAAGAATCGTGCTAGTATTCTGCTTAGTTTTCTCCACCACTTCATCTCCACATTCATGAAAGGAACTTTAAAGATAGAACACTAATGAAGAAGTAGATCAGGAAGAAGAATTACATGATAATGAGAACACGGATCCAAAGTCGATGAAAACAACTATATGTGATGATTTGGGCATGAGCAATATGCCAGTATGAGTTGATGCAACTTACAAATTAATTTTTTGATTGATGCATAGATCCTGAGCTCAATGGACAACTAAATTGGTCAGCTCGTTATAAGGTCATGGTAGGGGTGGCACGTGGACTGCTATACCTTCATGAAGATTCTCGACTTCGAATCATCCATCGTGATCTCAAAGCCAGCAACATTTTGCTAGATGCTAACATGAACGCAAAAATCTCAGATTTTGGGATGGCTCGGATATTCAATATTGATCAGACTCAAGCAAGCACTAATAAAATTGTTGGAACATAGTAAGTTCAATATCGGCAAATCTAACTTGTTATTGCCGATGAATAGTGTGGCATTAGCATTAAACTTGGAGCATTTTCTTGACATGCAACAAAAGCATACTTGTCCTAATTTGTTTCAGGCAATTCATATCCATAATTAAACATCTTCTCATTTCTCTATTGATATATTGTGCTCAATGTAGTGGCTACATGTCTCCAGAGTATTTAATGTTTGGACACTTCTCCATAAAATCTGACGTCTTCAGCTATGGTGTGTTAATGCTGGAGATTATAACTGGCAAAAAGAACAGCCAATTCTTTGCATTGGACTGTGATGAGGACCTGCTTGGCTATGTGAGTATCTTAATAAAGCCCCCTTTTTTTTTTTGGCTAACATAACTTTTAATAGAAGTGCAACAATAGTATTAATAATACTATTCTTTTAGGTTTGGAAGCACTGGAGCAACAGAATGCCGTTGGAAGTAGTGGACCCAGCTTTAAGAAGTGCCTATCCTGTGAACGAAGTTATTAAATGCATGCACATCGGGTTGCTCTGTGTGCAAGACGATGCGGACGACCGACCTACCATGGATTTGGTTATTCTCATGTTGAACAGCAATTCTATTAAAATCCCAGTGCCTCAAAGACCTTCATTCTTCTTTCCTGGTAAGAAGTACCAACATGAACCTTTTGTTCTAGACTCAGGTCAATCTAACAGCAAAGTTGACCAATCCATTAGTGAGATAGCATCGCCGTGTTCTCCAACTGACAGTGATCTTGCTGATCCAGGTCCACAGTAGCCAAGATTTTAAGGCCATCATTTAGAACGAATTATTGTTTAGATTTCACCAGATAAAACGTGTGTACAAGTTTATAAAAATTGTGACATCTCCATAGCTAGGATTCTGTCAGGGGATTGCAGTAGTGGATACCTTTGATGTAAAGTGGATAACACTATTCCAAATGCCGTTGGTGATCGTAGCAAATAGAAGTTTTTGCAGAACAACCTGTGAACTTTGATATTTATCCCCCATACTGAATCCGTCATCATTTGGTCAAAAGTCACCAACCTCTGAATTTCTGAGAAGTCCCTAAACCAAGTGGGCTCCCGCTTGGCTTTATTACGTTTTGTGAATTTTGGTTTGAGCGATGAATGTCTGACTAATTTAGTCAAAGATGAGCCTGTTTTGTAATGATTTATGTTGACTTAGACGTCGATCCATCTCGTCTAAGTCAAGCCCTGTAATGAAGTTACTTCTCAAATCCATAGTCAATCGTGTATACTGTATGTTCGATGAAATGCCTCAATGAAACCCCGAAATATATTTTATAGTTTAATGTTTGATTATTCATATATTGTTGAACTTTGTATTTCTTCATGGTTTGATGCGCTTTCATGTGACTTTGCACCGTCCAAGCCGGTCTTGCATCCTCACACCAGCGACCCCTACGGTTCAAGACCATTCGAGTCAATGTCTCTCCTCACTTTTTAGTGCCATTGTGTTTGTTTGATTTCTTGAATTTCTGGTGTTCAAACCGTGGTTTAGGTGAGGGTTTTTTGTGAAATTTCGGGGTCGCCGGAATGGGCGGCCGGCGTCGGTCGTCGCCGGTCGAGACGGAGGGCGCGCGCATGATGGTGGTCGGCGGCCGGAGCAGTGTGGGCGTCGGTGATGATGGGTGACGGTGTGGCGTTGATGGTTCTTGGTTCGGTCAAGGCAAATTGCAGGTGAACAGGAGGCTCCGGGGTGGAGATGGCTGGAGGAAGAGGATGCAGGAGAAAAAAAATAGAAATAGGGAAAAGGACAAAAAAAAAAAAAAAAAAAAAAAAAAAAGAGAAAAGAATTAAAAGAAAATAAAAAAAGGATAAAAAGAAAATAAACTGTAGAAAAAAAAATGAAAAGGTTAGGGGGTGTTCTGTTGTGAGCTAGGCTCATTTCAAAATATGGACCGAAAAGAGAGTTAAAAAATTAAAAAAAAAAAATTCATGAGCTTTTGTAATTAATTTTGAGCGGGCTTTTAGGGCTAATGTTTTTAGTTCATCCCTATCCAGAGTTAGAATATATAAATAAGTTTCATTATGTTTGAAATTGTCTAGACACATAATAAGGAGATGATAATTTAAAGAACTCAATTACATTTTCGTTACAAATTTTAAGACTTCTATTACACTTATCCCATTATATTTGTATAGTCAACGGCATATACCTAAACATTTCCGCATGATGCAACATCACTACTCGACAAGGATCGTTTTGAGATTTTGTTTCCTAGGCTATTGCTGTGATGGTTTTTTGTACGATTTGGGGCATGGTCCATATATCTAAAGGGTATATAGTATGCACTTGTCCATGTTTAAGACTAGTCCTCATTCCCTTAACGAGGGAAAGACTAAGGAAAAGAGCCTGAATTTTTATGTTTGGTTTTCTCGGAGTAACATATGCATTGATGTATTACCAATTTACCACCTTTTATTCAAACGAAGGACCTCATTGCAACAAATGGTTAGTCAAAATACATTCTCCAAATAATAGTAATTCTGAAACAAAAACATGATATCGACGCAAGATACGCGCAAGTTGTCACAAGTACTTACATCAACGACATCCGGGACTCCCCCCGGGTTTCCTGGAACTGCTGGGCCCACTAAAAGTTCGAAGAGAGAGAAAGAGCCGGAAAGTTTAATAATTCTCCTGATCTTTGTTAGAGAATTGACTTTCGTATGCTAAATCAGATGTGTAAATGAACACTAATCAAGACACGCGTATACATAAACATACCTGCTGTATTGCCACCATAACTGCATGAGTTGCCTTTTTGAAGGATCAGAACCGAGAGAAGAAAACAAAATTTCGAAAACAGATCATAAAAACTGAAAGAGGAAGAAGAAGCACAAGCTCTCTCTGCCATTTTTCTGCAATCAGTTTTGATACTATATTCTCTCTCTCTCTCTCTCTCTCTCTCCCTCCTCGTCTGATAAGCTGTTTCCGCGCATTTGGGTCGTTCCCTATTTATACAGAAGTGGTTCTTCAGTCAAGGTCGTGCCCGCTTAAAATTCAAAGTCTTTGATCTTGAAGTTTCCAGAGTCCTGGCAATGAGTAGGGAGTGAAGATGATTTCTTCTTTGATAAAAATGTTGAAAACATGTGAATTGGTCGAGCATGAATAGTTCCTTCATCAAGTACCACCGCTCATACCTTGTCTTGATAGACTAAGGGTGTCAATGGGTCAAGTCGGGTTTCTTTACTACCCAACCCGACCTAAATCATAAGGGACGTGTGTTCTCTTTGACCCAATCTAACCCGAAATGTATAAGACGTGTAACGAAAACCCGAGTCATGTTGGGTTTGGAAAAGATGAAGATTTACATGAAATATGATATAATTTAATTAATAATTATACCAACCAACATATTTTAGTTTTACTCAACTTTAAAAAAAAAAAAAAAAAAAATCACGCCTGTGCAACGCATGAGTATGCTACCAGTTTAATTGGAAATCAAATGATAGTAAATCATCATGTGATCGATTTTCAATAGAAAAGACAATGCTGGATCTCTTCGTGTTCCATTTAATAGTCTTATCGTATTATATTCAATTAGCAAGATATACTCATTGGTGTACATACCTAAACTTTCTCATTTTAGCTATTTATTCTTAAATTAAATATATTTTTCCCTTCATATTCATTGTTAATATCTATGATCATCAATGAAACAAAAATTCAATTATACAGCCAAAAAAAAAAAAAGTCAAGATTATCTTAAGGAACTTTCTCATGTAGAAAAAAGAGAATGGCATCTTAACTTTGCTACTATCTTATTAAGAGGTATGAAAAGAAATCACCAATGATCAAAAAGAAAAATGAATGAGCTAAGAATTTGATATAAATAAAAAATTTGACTATAATCTCAACCGTTGAATGATCGCGAACAAATATACAGACCAAATCTGAATACATCACGAAATGCAACAACAAGATTAACCAGTAAATACATGGCTTGTCATTTGAAAGATGTTGATATATTGATGCTCATACGAAACGATACGATCATAGGTACGAGTATAAATTGTTAGCCATAATGACACCCTCCGTTTGAATAATGGATCTCCTACAACAACAATGAACATTTTCGGCCGCCTGATTTAGGCAACAAACTCACACTAATAACATCTTGGGCTCGGTCTTGGGCTGCCTCCTCCTGCAAACTTAGAAAATCAAAGAAACAAGGACCTTAAAAAGAAGTTAACAACCCTGCTACATCTCTTGTAGAATTTAACAATCAAATACTTGCTGGGAATCTGATGTGATGACCATCGATTGAAAGCCAACAAGCGCAAGACCGAACTAAGAGGTATCGGTTCAGAAAGGTATGTATGTATTGTTGGTAATTTGTTTGTAAAACAAATTAAAATGCACCTTGTGTCACGCCCCGAACCTCGAGCGCGCCAACATCCCACTATGGTCATGCAAATGCGACATTCCCAGGTAATGTCGCCGACCCCATTCATTTATTATTACGCAAGCGGAACGTATTATAAAACCCCTGACAATAAAATACGGGATAGAAAAGCAGGAAACAATTTCACAACCAATCACTTACACAAACCAACGGAGTTACAGACGAAGGCCTACAGCCAAAAGTCTACAAAAGACCGGCTCTTAAAAGGAACTGTCCTACGACCTACAAATTGGACACGCTCTCCAATCCTTATGGCTTCACCTCTTATAACTCCTCAAGGCCAACCAAAGCTATCTGGCCGCTCCGTCCACCAGGGACCTGAAATGGTTATTCAATAACCACTGAGACAACGTCTCAGCAAGTTCAACCCCATAACCCTTATTAGAAAGAAAATACGCCCCAGAGTGGTCTAGCCACACAGCACAGAAGACTTACCTCGCCTTCTTGCCTTCCTGCAGGTTAGTACAATTCATATCACTCAAGCACCAGAAATGATAAGAATGTAAGCCATCGGAACACAATCAATTTCACTTAATTTCACAATCACAGCAAGCATTCCATGTCATCATTATCCACTGTCACACAAGAGTACAGCCTATTCGCCGGTCGGCTATCTACTAATATTACATCATTTCTAGAAGAATAAAGGTCCAGTCGGTCTCGCCACTACTGCGACCAAGCCACGTCGTTCTATCGACAACATTTCTAGAAGAATAAAGGTCCAGTCGGTCTCGCCACTACTGCGACCAAGCCACGTCGTTCTATCCACATCATTTCTAGAAAAATAAAGGTCTAGTCGGTCTCGCCACTACTGCGACCATGCCACGTCGTTCTATCGACAGCATTTCTAGAAAAATAAAGATCTAGTCGGTCTCGCCACTACTGCGACCATGCCACGTCGTTCTATCGACAGCATTTCTAGAATAATAATGGTCCAGTCGGTCTCGCCACTCTTTGCGACCAAGCCACGTCATTCTCTTGACGGCATTTAAATAAAGGTCCAGTCGGTCTCGCCACTCTGCGACCAAGCCACGTCATTCTCTTGACGGCATTTAAATAAAGGTCCGGTCGGTCTCGCCACTACCGCGTTCTATAGCATTTCTAGAAAAATAAAGGTCCGGTCGGTCTCGCCACTATTGCGACCATGCCACGTCGTTCTATCGACAGCATTTCTAGAATAATAATGGTCCGGTTCGGTCTCGCCACTACTGCGACCAAGCCACGTCATTCTCTTGACGGCATTTAAATAAAGGTCCAGTTGGTCTCGCCACTCTTTGCGACCAAGCCACGTCGTTCTATCCACAGCATTTCTAGAAAAATAAAGGTCCGGTCGGTCTCGCCACTCTTCTGCGACCATGCCACGTCGTTCTATCGACAGCATTTCTAGAATAATAATGGTCCAGTCGGTCTCGCCACTACTGCGACCAAGCCACGTCATTCTCTTGACGGCATTTAAATAAAGGTCCAGTCGGTCTTGCCACTACTGTGACCAAGTCACGTCGTTCTATCGACAGCATTTCTAGAAAAATAAAGATCCAGTCGGCCTAGCCACTACTGCGACCCGAGCCTTTCAACTAGCACACGACAATTCAATACCGATCCTTGGATACTTTACATTTCACTCACATAATCCAATTACGATATTAACCATTAACAATCCAATTTCAATGCCAGACTCGACACTTGGAAATTTTCTAAATAAAATCCATACTTTTCACAATCCATACTCAATTTATAATATCCAATTATCAATTTCAAAATCTGACTACACAGCAGCGATCGGCGCAAAATTCTGAGCACCCGGGGTCAAAAATAATTTTTCTGTTTTTTTTTTATAATAATATTTTAATAATTTCGGAATATAATATAATATTATAAATTCCAAAATTCCGAAACAATTAAATAATTCAAAAATAAAACCTTATTATGTCCCATCAAAGCTTAACATTAAATAAACTCTCTTAGCCTTTAATTAAACATACTTTAGATTAAACAAACGTCTTACTCTAAATCACAATTAAATAAACTAAATTAACCACCTAAGATTACTTAACTTAGACTAAGCACACTTAGGGCATCATTAGCGAGCCGAGCAGACCAAAACGACGAGGACAACGCGAGGATCGACTTTCCTCAAGGCGGGCCGAGCATTCGGGCTCGGGAAGGCAGCCAAAACGGGTCCGAAGGGGCTGTCATACCCATTTTTCCTGCTCGCCGGTGGCTGCTGGTTGGGGGCGGATCCGGCGCCGGTTGAGGCGCACAAGGGCCGAGATGGGCCGAGGGACTTCCGGCGAGCTGAGGCGGGTGCGCACGGCGGCTCACGGCAGCGAGGACGAGCTCCGGCAGCTCCCGGAACCCACGAACCGAGACAGACAGGGATGGCCAGGCGCGGGTGAGGCAGCGGCGCGAGCTGGCGAGCGGGCGAGCGGTCGAACGGCGGGGAGCTCCGGCTGGCGACGTGCAACGGCCATGGCTGCTCGGGCTTGGTGCTGGGGAACGAGCAGCAACTGAAGATGGAGAAGAGAGGGCTTCAACGACGCAAGGGTAGAGGGAGAGAGGCGGAGGAGCGAGCGGCTAGGCGCGGCTGCGACGGCGGCGGCGAACGGCGGCGGCTCCGGAGGCGTGCAAGCGTGCGTCGAACGAAGGGGAGGCCGGTCGGTCGCTGGTTTTCCTCCCCCCTCCTTCCCTCCCATCCGATTCTCAAGGAAGAAGAAGAAGATTGATGGGAGAGCCCCACTTTTTGAGAGCCAATTAACACTTGCCAAGCTCTCATCTCTTTGCTCCAACCACCATGACATAAGGTGATGTCATCTTCCACTAACTCCAATCTCCCATAACCTTAGTTCAATAAGTTCAATTTTGTTTTTCGAGGCGCATAAAGTCTTGTACATCCAATTCTTCAATTTCACTTAATTCTCTTCCAATTAAATCTTAATCACACTTGAATTAAATCAAATTGACCCCCATTAATTTATTCAACACCTCATCAATCAAATTGGTATTTTTCCTTACCACTGTGGCGTACTTGTATCCCAATTTCATAATCTCTGGCTTCAACTGAATGAAAACGGCCCTATTTATCTAGTCAAAATTAAAACCCGAAAATCTGGATATCACACCTTGTCCCACATAAAAAAAAAAAAAAAAAAAAAAATGTAAGTGCGCACGTGGACAGAATTTGGCATTAATCAACGATTGTCAATTTTTTTTTATGAAAATTCGAATCTATAATTATAAAATAACCATTGTGTCGTATTGAAACATTATAATTGTTCATAATAGACTGACAATTATTTTTAAATTCTTTAATTTCGAATTTATTAGTTCTATCTAATAATTATTAAGCACTCTCACAACCTTTTAACGTTTGGAGAGTTGTGTCTATTCGGACATAACTTCTTCTCCTTGTAGTGTTATAATTTTTCATAAATTATGAAATTCGGAATTAAAAAATAATTTTATTTTTTATTCCGAATTTTCAATGTCTTTTCAATATGTTTTTTGAGAAAATATCAGTTCGGACATAACTTCTTTCGAAAGGTTGCATTTTGTTCTAAAAAGACAATATACAGTTTTTCGTCTAAACTTTTTTTGACAATCTCAAGACTCCTTTCAAAGATATAGTCATAATTTCCAATTGTTTCCTTTTGAGAGATTCAGGAAAAATGCTAAAATTATTTTTCGAAATTATCATTGAGACTTTGTTATATCTTAAAGGATTTTTATCAGTAATCATTAGCAACGTTGTGGAATAAATTTTTTCTTAAGGAGAGTATTATCACACCACAAAGTTTGATTCCATTTTCTTCCCTAACGGATGATTTTTCCCCCATGTATTTTTATATGTATAAAGATAAAAGGAGAGAGAACGCAACCAGAAGAAGACAACAAAATCTCAGAGATGGATGAAGAACAGCAGAAGCCGAAGAGGACGAAGAAGGAGAAGAACAGACGCGCTCTGTGCCATCTTTTCTCTTTGGGTCTTCAGAATCTTGTTTTATCTCGAATTTGTTCTCCGGTTGGTCCTGTTTATTAAAAAGAAAAACAAAAGATCTTTGGTCAAAGTCGTTCTCGGTAGGCTTTATTTAACAAGTCTTTGTCCAGAAAATTCCTGTGCTTTCCCATTCTGGGCAAGTTCCATGCACATCTCAATTTACTTAAATTATTTGCATCGACATCTTTGACTCCCCCATTCGATATCTCAATTATATGAACTATCTATTTATAAATGTGCATCCCAATTGTATATTGCACTAGTGATCACCCAAATGAACCGAGTCTACATAAATCAATTTTGACTACTAGAAATAGTTGCCTAGCAATATCGGACACATAAAATAATGTCCGACCTTCAAATTTACATATTCAAAATTAGGACAAAATTACAAAAAATTTCCGTGTGCCGTTGTTAATGTGCTATAGTCCTTGTCCAAATTTGGTTTGCGCAGCTTGTTTTGGCAGATTTGATTTTGAACTAATATTCAGTACAAATTTTAGGACTGTCTACCATTTAATCTTCTCCATTTTCCAATACAGTTTTGTCGGGCATATCTTAACCCGTACTATCTAACATTTCCTCTTAAAGCATGATCAATAGTAGTTTGTTATGAACATCTATAACACATTAAAAATAGGGTAAGATGGTCTTTACATCGCAAAATAATATAGACTACGGCAAATATTTAATGAAACACTCCATTATTCGCATCGATTTGCCTAATGATACATTGAATATGGATGAAATGTAGATGTGACCCTACCTAAAATATATACTTGGAATAATATATACATGAAAAGAATCACATGATATTTTCGGGTCAAGTTCTACTTAGAGAGATTACCGCAAAGGAAAAGGGCATATTAGTTGGATGTAGGCACAATGTTAAAGTACGTCATACAACTTAGGTTACCATGAGTTATCGCAAAAGAAAAGAGCTTATCATATAATTTACTGATTATGCAACATCATTACTCGACAAGGATTACTAATGAGAGACTTCAGCCTGTGTTATGTTCCTATGCTATTATTGTACTGATTTATAGTACAATTTGCGACATGATTCAGATGTTGAAGGGTATAGTATTGACTTGTCAATGTTTAAGACAACTTCACAATTCCTTAACTAGGGAAATACTAAAGAAAAGAGCCTGAATTTTTATGTTCTAATGTTTTGGAGTAACATATTTAGGATGTACTGCTGATTTACCACCTTTTATTCGGACAAATGGCTTCCGACGATAACAACAGATGGTTAGGCAAAATACATTCTTTAAATAACAATAATTCTATAAAAAAAAAAACGTGATTTCAGTGTAGAGAGAGAGAGAGATATATATATATATATATATATATATATATATATATATATATATATATATATTTCTTATGCTGAGGATCCGGCCTAACTCAATCTTACGGTAGCATAGACCAACTATACCTTGAGGGAAACTAGCCTAGCAACCTACCGTTAGGGCCCCCCGCTTAAATCACGAAACCGCTTTGAGAGTTTCAAACCCCCAACCATTTGGTCCATAGGGGCACGATGTCAACCAGCGTAGCCATGTGTGGGTGAGTATTTCTTCAGATATATATATATGATACCGAGGAAGTGTCGGAGCCCCCTTCGGGATCACATGACTCGTCGGTGCCCGGTGACACTATCGGGCCTCGCCGTAAGCTGCTATTTAGACGTAAATCTCGAGGGAAACTAGCATAGGACCCCATCACCATGGCTCCTCGCTTTAGACGTGTCGACAACGCATAAATTCGAACTCGTTCCCTTGGCGATGAAGTAGTAAAGCCCAACCAACTGTGCTATCCACCAGTGAGTAAAAAAAAGGTACAGCTCCTTCTTCAAATATATTGATCCTTTGTTTAGGTTATAAAACTTACATGAACCGCATCTAGGGTTCCGAAGCCTGGATATGCTCCCCCTAGAAACTTGAAAGTAAGAAAAGCTGGAAAGGTTGGAATTCTCCCAATCTTTAGTAGAAAATTTACTTACATGTGCAAAATTTCACGCGACAAAAGTTGATTAAAAGTCCACAAATGTGAGGTTGAGACTCTAATAAGATGTATAGTTGACCCTAACAAATACACACACATATACATATGGCCTTCATTTCTGCATGAGATGCCTTTTTGAAGGATCACAACCAAGAGAAGAAAACTAAATTTCAAGAACAAATCATAGAAAAGAGAGGAAGAACACAAGCTCACTTGGCCAAATTTGTGCAATCAGCTTTCGAACTACTCTCTCTCTCTCTTCTTTGGTCATGAAATTTGGACACCCCTGCCATTTTCCAAGAAAATAGTTGCAATTATCTTGCAATCATGGCATCCAATCCCTCACAACTTGCCAAGGAAGAAGAGAAAGGAGAAAGTAGGTGGTGTAGATTGATTCCCAATTTGGAATAGGATATTGAAAAAATTGAGTTGTCAAGCATTTATACTATCACTCGGATCTTATCTCAATATACTATTGGGATCTACTCATCCAAACGCTGTGACTCATTTTTTAGGATGGTATAGTGTTAAAATATCTCGCATCGTTTGTTTATGAGATTTATATATTCTTTACATGCGTATGTCGTCTCTTCATCTGCTTGTTAAATTTCACATGTTGTTCCTAACCTGAATTGAGCAAGAGGAAGGGTATTGAATTATCTCACTTGTTTAGCTCTTTATGTCTCTCAAGTCTTCGGGTTAGACTTTTTAACAGTGAAAATACTAATTTAGAATGCGCTTTTATTCAATTCTATAATGACACTTCTTCTTCTTCTTTGTTTTTCTGGTTCGGATGCTAGCTGCGGTATTGCTCTTTGATTTATTATTATTTATTTTTAGAATGAATTCTCGTGTGAAGTGCTATAAGCACCGAGAGACTAATTTAGCATTAAGTTTGTTAATCATTGCTAATTATTGGAATTTTTATATTTCGGGGTTCGGCCTTATTCTTTTTGCATTGCTTTAATTTAGTAATAAAAAAAATTAAGATTTATTTATATATTTATAATATCTTGTTTATAGCACCTCAGTATCTTATTTCGGGAATTAAATATCATCACCGGAGTCCCGTCACGACCGTTGTAGCGTCACGATCGGGATTTCTCTTAAACCGGTCAAAGTCAACGGTCAAGTCCGCCGGGCAGAAGTCAAAGTTAGGCGCTGATTGGTTCAAAGCCGTGTGGCTTCCCGCACCGGATAACCACCCCCTCCCTCCCTCCCTTTCCGACGGAACTGAAACTCAAGACAAGCTTCCGATGATCGCTCCGCCGCGTTCCGCCGTCCCCCTCCTCCTCTCGCTCCTCGCCCTTGCCACCTCCGCCCATGGTGCCGACCCTCTCTACTACTTCTGTGGGACCAACGGCAACTTCACCGCCAACGGCACCTACGGGGACAACCTTAACGCCCTCCTCACCTCCGTCGTCACCGCCGCCGCCGCCGACTACGGGTTCTACAACCTCTCTGCCGGCAGCGGGAGCGCCGATGCCATCAACGCCATCGCCCTCTGCCGGGGCGACGTTGGGGCCGCTGACTGCCGGAGCTGCCTGAACGACTCGGCCCCTGCGATCGCCGGCCGGTGCCCGGTGCAGAAGGAGGCGATCATCTGGTACGACAACTGCATGCTCCGGTACTCGAACCGCTCCATTTTTCGGGCCATGGAGGATTTGCCCGCCTTCGGCTTGGCGAACCCCAACAACGTCACCAACAACGTCGATCAGTTCAATCAGGTTCGGAATTGGAAAGTTCAGCTTTTACCATGCTGACGATCGGCATCTTTCGTTTGAACAACCATTTGCATTGCATTTCGCTTGTTTCCAAGAAAGCAGAGTACATGATGCTTCTGTACGCGTTGACTTCGCTTACTTCATGGAAACTTTCCATAGTTTTCAGCATACTAAACCATGAGAATCCTTATCCCCGCTCGACGACGTGCCCGACTAGGCAGATCGGTTAAATTGGGTTGCTGTTTGAGTGTAATTCATCCTTGTTTAGCTGCACTTTGTAATTCATCATAGCACTTGTTGTCATTATATCACGGTGCTGGTTGTGTTTTTGTGTTCTTGTTCTCCAAGAACGTGTTTTTTTATCCTTTTCTTTTTTTTCCACTTTCAGTCTTGAATTCTTCAACTTTATGTTCCCTGTAAGGCATTGGGATTTGGCACATAGCTTTTCAGGTAGTATGAGCTCACAGGAGCATTTGATTTGAGGTCTCATTCTTGGACAGCAGCTAGCAATTCACATCGCATTAAGGTTGAGTAGGGATTTATGGTGCAGGTCGTGACGAAGTACTAATTCTTGTCTTTTTGTCCTGACAGTAGCTTATAGTCTTGGTTCTGTTTTCTAGGTTTTGAGAAATCTGACGGATGGTTTGAGAGACCGAGCTGCGAATGGCAATTCGACGAGGAAATTTGCCGTCGGGAACGCGACAGCTCCAAACTTCCAGACTCTGTTTGGACTAGTGCAGTGCACTCCAGACTTGTCGCAGCAACAATGCGACAATTGTTTGGTGAATGCTATTGGAAAAATTCCTTGGTGTTGTGATCAGAAACAAGGAGGAAGGTATGTTACTCCCAGTTGCAATATCAGGTTTGAAGTATACCGCTTTTTTGATCCTTCGGCTTATGAGTCGCCACCATCACCACCAGAATCGACAGTTTCTCCTCCACCTCCTCCAACGAATAACCCATCCCCTAAAGGTACTTCCTTTTAATGTACACTTATATATGCCAGAGCATTATATTTGTGTTTTCAATTGTCTGTAGGACAAACACGACAATAAGTGTGAGCAAGGTTGCTTTCGACTTCAATGAGCTCCTTTTACAAACAAGAGACTCCTTCCCCTGCTCCTCCTCCTTTGAGTATGGTTGCATTAAGTGTATTTTAAAGCATGATGTAATTTAATTTTTGATTCTTGGTTTAATAAGTTCCTGAGACACTTATTTTTCCTCTTGAATGAGGTATAAGCATGAAATAAGTAGCAGATGAGAAATTAATGAGATTTCTGATGCATCATGAATCCTCCTTTCTTTCGATTTAAGTATCACCGTCTGAAGTAATTTCATCAGGAAACTGATAGAATAACACCAAGGACTGCTTTAAATGTGCAATCCCTCCTAAAATCTGTTCTTGGTAATTGGGTCTCAACACTGTTCTCTGTGAGTTTCTTGTCTAACATAAGAGCTCTTCCTTTTTCAGGAAAGGATACTAACTCAGGTCGTATTGCCCTCATTATCACAATCCCAGCTGTTGGATTATCTCTTTTAGTTGCTGGAATATTATGCATCTGTTTGAGGTCAAGAAGATTGAAGAAAAATTTCGAAAGTAAGTTCTCATTACTTTTGCGTGACTGATTTTCATAAAATGCTGGATGAACGCAACCTATGTGAAACAGATTAGCAGCCAGTTTGTTAAGCCTTGATGTGCCAAAGCTAGTAACTTTTCGGTAATTCAGAGGTCGGTGATTTCTGACTGAACGAGGAAAGATTCACTGTGGGCTATAGATATCAAAATTCACTGATTGCTCTGGAAAATATTTTATTTGTTAGCATCACCCAGGGGCTCCATTTTCCTTAGAATGAATTATTATCAACTGTTAAATCATCAGACAGGCTTACTGATAATGTGGAATTAGACAATGAGCAACTTCCGATTTTCTACTTTGTAGCTGTACCTGTAGATGAAATCAGCAATGCAGAATCCCTGCAGTTCGACTTGAATATCATCAGAGAGGCAACAAATGACTTCTCTGACTCAAATAAGTTGGGACAAGGTGGATTTGGCGTAGTTTACAAGGTAATCACTGCAAATTGTTCATTCATAAAATAACAGAGAATTTGAAACATTCACATGTATGTGGCTGCTGTTTGCATTCTTTTTCAGGGAACATTGGCCAATGGACAAGTTATAGCAGTAAAAAGGCTGTCCGTAGATTTGGGACAAGGTGATCAAGAATTCAAGAATGAGGTCCTCTTGGTTGCAAGGCTTCAACACCGGAATTTGGTTAGGCTCTTAGGATTTTGCCTGGAGGGGAGAGAAAGGCTTCTTATATATGAATTTGTACCAAACTCAAGCCTGGATCACTTTATATATAGTATGATCTTGCCATTTTTGTTCCAGCATCATCCGATTTAAGAGTTTTTGAAGTGCATGTTCTTGCCAATCTGTATTTAGAAAGTCACCTTGCCCTAGTCACATCACTGTAACCTTTCGTCAATGTATTATGCAGATCCTGTTAGGCGTAGCCGGCTGGATTGGGAAAGGCGTCAAAAGATAATAGGGGGCATTGCTCGTGGGCTTCTTTATCTTCATGAAGACTCTCAACTTCGAATCATTCATCGGGATCTTAAAGCGAGCAATATTTTGCTTGACGCAGAGATGAACCCTAAAATTTCAGATTTTGGTACAGCAAGGCTATTTGCGGTGGATCAAACTCAAGACGCCACAAGCAGGGTTGTTGGCACTTAGTAAGTAATACATAGCGGAGTATCTTAAAATAAATCCAGTTATATTTCCTGCACTCTTCTCCATATAATCTGAATAGCTAGTAGATGGAAAGGCACAGCATCTTAAGTGGAATTTCGTTGAAAGTGCTCATTATTCCTCTGATGCAGTGGGTACATGGCTCCGGAGTACGCAATGCATGGATTGTTCTCTGTCAAGTCAGATGTCTTTAGTTTTGGGGTGTTGCTACTAGAGATTATTAGTGGTCAAAAAAGTAGCCGCTTCTGCAACGGGAATACCACAGAGGACCTTCTTAGCTATGTAAGAAAATATCTTTCAATCACTTTCCTTTTCTGAAAGAATCACCAGGAAAGAGTGGCGGACACAAACTCGAATGAGTTGAGCAACTGTCCTTACCATGCTGAGTTTGTGTTTATGATTCATTTCAGGCATGGAGGAGTTGGAGGGAAGGGACCCCCTTAGATCTCATAGATCCTAATCTGGCTCATGGTTCGAGGACCGAAATGTTGAGGTGCATTCATGTTGGATTGCTGTGTGTTCAAGAAATCGAGGCCGACAGACCAACCATGGGTGCGGTGGTTTTGATGCTCAGTAGTTACTCCACCACCTTGCCACTACCATCACGACCTGCATTCATTTCCAATATCCCTGAATCTAACATAGCTTCGCGGGTGATGGTAACTCATTCAAATCAATCCGAAAACAAAGAAATCCGAGAATCAGTGAACGAGGCTTCTATCACCGAGCTATATCCTCAATGATCACAGATTGGAGTCTTAATTTGTGTATCTTCTGTTCCATTGAGGATGGAACAACGAGGCAATGTGCCATATCAGTACATCATTTGATATTGCATTATTTCATGTGTTGAATGGAATTTGGGATGATTATATGCTGCTATGGTCTTAAAAATGGGTGAAGTGTGTCACTTATATTACTGGCTATAGACGATATGTACTCTGAAAAAGTTATCTTCAATTTTATATTACATTAATGGGAAAGATATTTGAAAGTTACTTTGCATTATGGAAATGCTATTAGTCACGTATGGATGTTGAATTTAGATATATCCATCGTTAGTTTCTTATAAAAAAACTACTGAGTCTCATGAATAATTACTGTACTTTCCCACATGAAATTTTTTTGACCAATCTAAGAAATTACAAGCTACTGAAATGTTTGAACTTACTTTTGTACGTGTGAAGTTACTCTCAACAATGGGAAGTAGCAACTCCCAACTTGCCGTATAAAAATTTGGTGAATGAGTAAGATAAAGTTGGCAATTTCATATACTTCAATAAAAGTTAGTAAGTTATTAAAGATAAAGTTGGTAAATGAGCTGTTGTGAGTTTCCTCACACGTGGTCATAAGCTCTTCCAAGCTTGCACCTCTCATGACAATGGAAGGTGTCGTGACTCTCTCTGCCATTTTTTTGCAACCAGTTTTGATACTATATTCTCTCTCTCTCCTCGTCTGATAAGCTGTTTCCGCCCATTTGGGTTGTTCCCTATTTATACAGAAGTGGTTCTTCGGTCAACGTCGTGCTCGCTTAAAATTCAAAGTCTTTGGTCTTGTCCTGGCAATGAGTAGGTGGTGAAAGATGGTTCCTTCTTTAATAAAAATGTTGAAAATATGTGAATTTGTCGAGCATGAATAGTTCCTTCATCGAGTACCACCACTCATACCTTGTCTTGATAGAGTAAGGGTGTCCCTTATTCAATTGGAACATGAAAACGTACTGAATTGATCCTAATTTTTCTTCGGGATGGAGTGATCATGCATGAATATATTATAATATAATAATATATGTTGACTTGTCTTCATCGAGTACCCTGGCTCGTTCTTTTAAATATATTATAATATAATAAAAAAACATTTAATAAAAAATTAAAAATAATTATTATTTCCAAAAAATCAAAAATATCTCTTTTTTTTTTCCAAGAAAGCCAACAAGTCAGTAAAAAGCCAAAAATGACTTATATTTTCAGAAAAAGATCAAAAATCCAAAAAATGCTTTTCAATGTCCAAAAAATAAGAAAAAGACCCAAAAAAATATTTTTTTTCTCCATAAAATGCATGGAAAATCCCTCAAACATCCAAAAAGCCTTAAGGTTTAAACAATATTAGGTACCAGAAAGACATTAGTGATTGACTAGTATAATCAAGTTTCCGAACCTAGTTTCTTTAGTTGCATAGGAGCGAATATTTCTCCTAATATTACCACCCGCTAGGGTGGCTCTGCTGGTTCGGCACTCCCTCTCTCGAAAGAGAGGTTGAGGGTTCGAATCCCCCGCAAAGCGGGGGAATGCTGGCAGAGGCATTTTCGGCGACTTACCTGGTGCACGTGTGTGGTGGCTAGCACGTGTGCCCCCAGGGTTTACTCTCCGGCTGCCGGCCGTGCGGGGGTTCCCTGGGTCATAATATAATATATATATATATATATATATATATATATATATATATATATATATTTCTCCTAATATTTCATTTGGGTTTCTAATCAACTCACCTCGAATTGATTAGTGATGACTCCGTTTTAAAATCAACTTACAAGTTAAAAACTTGAACGATTAAGTCGTGAATTGGTGGACTTGTGAGAGTTCAGGTTAAGCCTAATAGACCTAGCTGAACCATTAGCTTCCTCAAGCGCCCATCCTTAATGGGGATGCCGAAAAAAAAAGGTCGCGACAATGTTCAACGATTGTCAACCTTTTAACATTTGGACGGAATTTGGCATTAATCAACAATCGTGATTTTTATTTATTAAAATTCAAATTTATAATTATAGAATAACCATTGTGTCGTATTAAAACATTATGATTGTTCATAATAGATTGACAATTATTTTTAAATTATTTAATTTCGAATTTATTAGTTCTATCTAATAATTATTATGCATTCTCACAACCTTTTAACATTTGGAGAGTTGTGTCTATTCAGACATAACTTCTTCTCCTTGAAGAGTTGTAATTTTTCATAAATTATGAAATTCGGAATTAAAAAATAATTTTTTTTATTCCGAATTTTCAATGTCTTTTCAATATGTTTTTTGAGAAAATATCAGTTCGGACATAACTTCTTTTGAAAGGTTGCATTTTGTTCTAAATATATATATATATATATATATATATATATATTCACAATTCACAATTTTTTGTCTAAGTTTTTTTGACAATCTCGAGACTCCTTTCAAAGATATACAGTCATAATTTCCAATTGTTTCCTTTTGAGAGGTTCTGGAAAAATGCTAAATTATTATCCGGAAATCTCATTGAGACTTTGTTATATCTTGGAAGATTTTTATCAGTAATCGTTAGCCACGTTATGGAATAAATAATTTCTTAAGGAGAGTATTATCACACCTCAAAGTCAGATTCTATTTTCTTCCCTAACCGATGATTTTTCCCCCATGTATTTTTATATGTATAAAGATAAAAGGAGAGAGAACGCAACCAGAAGAAGACAACAAAATCTCAGAGATGGATGAAGAACAGCAGAAGCCGAAGAGGACGAAGAATGAGAAGAAAAAGACGCGCTCTGTGCCATCTTTTCTCTTTGGGTCTTCAAAATCTTGTTCTATCTCGAATTTGTTCTCCGGTTGGTCCTGTTTATTAAAAAGAAAAACAAAAGATCTTTGGTCAAAGTCGTTCTTGGTAGGCTTTATTTAACAAGTCATTGTCCAGAAAATTCCTGTGCGGTCCCTTTCTGGGCAAGTTCCATGCACATCTCATTTTAATTAAATTATTTGCATCGACATCTTTGACTCCCCCATTCGATATCTCAATTATTGAACTATCTATTTATAAATGTCATCGCAATTGTATATTGCACTAGCGATCACCCAAATGAACCGAGTCAACATAAATCAATTTTGACTACTACAAATAGTTGCCTAGCAATATCTGACACATAGAATAATGTCCGACCTTCAAATTTACATATTCAAAATTAGGACAAAATTACAAAATTTTTCCATGTGCCGTTGTTAATGTGCTATGGTCCTTGTCCAAATTTGGTTTGCGCAGCTTGTTTTGGCAGATTTGATTTTGAACTAATATTCAGTACAAATTTTAGGACTGTCTACCATTTAATCTTCTCCATTTTCCAATACAGTTTCATCGGACATATCTTAACCCGTATTATCTAACATTTCCTCTTAAAGCATGATCAATAGTAACATCGCTACTTATAGTTTGTTATGAACATCTATAATACATTAAAAATAGGGTAAGATGGTGTAAAATAATATAGAGTACAGCAAATATTTAATGGAAAACTCCATTATTCACATTGATTCGCCCAATGATACATTGAATATGGATGAAATATGAAATGTAGATGTAATATGGATGAAATGTAGATGTGACCCTACCTAAAATATATCCTTGGAATAATAAATACATGAAAAGAATCACTTGATATTTTCAGGTCAAGTTCTACTTAGAGAGATTAACGCAAAGGAAAAGGGCATATTAGTTTGTTGTAGGCACAATGTTAAAGTACGTCATACAACTTAGGTTACCATGAATTATCCCGAAAGAAAAGAGCTAGTCATATAATTTACTGATTATGCAACATCATTACTCGACAAGGATTACTAAGGAGAGACTTCAGCCTGTGTTATGTTCCTATGCTATTATTGTACTAATTTATAGTACAATTTGCGACATGATTAAGATGTTGAAGGTTATAGTATTGACTTGTCAATGTTTAAGACAACTCCACAATTCCTTAACTAGGGAAAGACTAAAGAAAAGAGCCTGAATTTTTATGTTCTAATGTTTTGGAGTAACATATTTAGGATGTATTGCCGATTTACCACCTTTTATTCGAACAAAGGGCTTTCGACGATAGCAACAGATGGTTAGGCAAATTAAATTCTTTAAATAACAATAATTCTTAAAAAAAAAATGTCATTTCGGTGCAAATATGAACAATTTCTTCATATATATATATTATGCTGAGGATCCGGCCTGACTCAACTTTACGAGAGCACAGACCGACTATACCTCGGGGGAAACTAGCCCAGCAATCCACCGTCGGAGCCTCCTGCTTAATTTACAAAACCACTCTAAGAGTTTCGAACCCCTGACCATTCGGTCCAAAGGGGCATGATCTCAACTAGTGTAGCCATGCATGGGTGAGGATTTCTTTAGAAATATTGATCCCTTGTTTAGGTAATAAAACTTACATGAACCGCATCTAGGGTTCCGAAGCCTGGATATTCTCCCCCTAGAAACTTGAAAGTAAGAAAAGCTGGAAAGGTTGGAATTCTCCCAATCTTTAGTAGAAAATTTACTTACATGTGCAAAATTTCATGCGACAAAAGTTGATTAAAAGTCCACAAATGTGAGGTTGAGACTCTAATCAGATGTATAGTTGACCCTAACAAATACACACATATACATATGGCCATTCATTTCTGCATGAGATGCCTTTTTGAAGGATCAAAACCAAGAAAAGAAAACTAAGTTTCAAGAACAAATTATAGAAACTGAGAGAGGAAGAACACAAGTTCTCTTGGCCATTTTTGTGCAATCAGCTTTCACACTACTCTCTCTCTCTCTCTCTCTCTCTCTCTCTCTCTCTCTCTCTCTCTCTCTCTCTCTCTCTCTCCTTTCCTCTTATGAGCTGTTTTTGGGTCGTTCTTTATTTTTAAACCACTGTTTTTGGGTCGTTCTTTGTTTTTAAATGGGTAGTTCATCATTCAAGGTCGTCTCTCTCTCTCCCCTTTCCTCTGATGAGCTGTTTTCGGGTCATTCTTTATTTTTAAACCACTGTTTTTGGGTCATTCTTTATTTTTAAATGGGTGGTTCTTCATTCAAGCTCATGCCCGGAGAAGAAAATTCAAAGTTTTTGGTCATGAAATTTGGACACTCTTGTCATTTTCCAAGCAAACAGTTGCAATTATCTCACAATCATGGCGTTCAATCCCCCGCAACTTGCCAAGTAAGAAGAGAAACAAGAAAATAGGTGGTCTACATTGACTCCCAATTTGATATAGGATATTGAAAAAATTGAGTTGTCAGGCGTTTATACTATCACTTGGATCTTATCTCAATAGACTATTGGAATCTACTCATCCAAACTACTCATCCAAACGCCGTGACTCATATTTTTTAGGATGGTATAGAATGTACTTGTGTTAAAATATCTCGCATTATTTGTTTACGAGATTTATATATTCTTTACATGCATATGTTGTCTCTTCATCTGCTTGTTAAATTTCATATGTTGTTCCTAACCTGAATTGAGCGAGAGGAAAGGTGTTGAATTATCTCATTTGTTGAGCTCTTTATGTATAAGTGGTCTCTTAAGTTTCTGGTTCGGATGCTAACTGTGGTATTGCTCTTTGATTTATTATTATTTACTTTTAGAATGAATTCTCGTGTGAAGTGCTCTAAGCACCGAGAGACTAAGTTAGCATTAAGTTTGTTAATCATTGCTAATCATTGGCATTTTTTATATTTCGGGCTTCGGCCTTATTCTTTTTGCATTGCTTTATTTTGGTAAAAAAAAAGATTTATTTATATTATTTATAATATCTTGTTTATAGCACCTCGGTATCTTATTTCGGGAATTCAATATCATCATTACCCTCTTAAACCGGTCGTGATTTCTCTTAAACCGGTCAAAGTCAACGTCAAGGCTGCCGGCAGAAGTCAAAGTTAGGCACTGATTGGTTCAAAGCCGTGTGGCTTCCCGCACCGGATAACCACCCCTCTCCCTCCCGCTCTTTCCGACAGAACTGAAACTCAAGACAAGCTTCCGATGATCGCTCCGCCGCGTTCCGCCGTCCCCCTCCTCCTCTCGCTCCTCGCCCTTGCCGCCTCCGCCCATGGCGCCGGCCACGCCTGCGGGACCAACGGCAACTTCACCGCCAACGGCACCTACGGGGACAACCTCAACGCCCTCCTCACCTCCGTCGTCGCCGCCGCCGCCGCAGACGCCGCCGCCGCCGACTACTACGGGTTCTACAACCTCTCCGCCGCCGGCGGGAGCCCCGATGCCGTCAATGCCATCGGCCTCTGCCGGGGCGACGTCGGGGCCGTCGCCTGCCGGAGCTGCCTGAACGACTCCGCCGCCGAGATCGCCCGCCAGTGCCCAGTGCAGAAGGAGGCGATCATCTGGTACGACAACTGCGTGCTTCGGTACTCGAACCGATCCATTTTTCGGACCAAGGAGGACTCGCCCACCTTCTACTGGCAAAACCGCAAGAACCTCACCAACAACGTCGATCAGTTCAATCAGGTTCGGAATCGGAAAGTTCAGCGTTTGCATGCTCACGATCGGCATCTCTCAATTGAACAAAACATTTGCATTGCATATCGCTTGTTTCCATGAAAGCAGAGTGCATCATTCTTCTTGACGCGTTGACTTCGCTGACTTCATCGAACCTTTCCGAAGTTTTCGACATAGTAAACCATGAGAATCCTCGTCTCCACTTGACAACATGCCCGACGATGCGGATCGGTTCGATCGGGTTGCTGTTTGAGTGCAATTCTTGCCGGTTTAGCTGCACTTTGTAATTCATCATAGCCCATTTTGAAGTGCTAGACAGTGTCCGGAAGAACCCATGGTTATATCATGGGGCTGATTATGATTTTTGTTGGTGATTTTGCGGAAGCGTGTGTGTGTGTGCAAGTGTGTATGTGTGAAATATGGGCTACAAAGGCAAGGGTGTATGGATTAAAAAAACAGAACTTTTATTATGAAAGTAAGTATTACAAAGGAAGGAGTGGTTTTGGTTTTTCAGCCAACTAAAACAGACACCACACCTCTATTTATAGGCGTGAGCACCGCCTCTTCTTCACCGACATTGAGTACAAGAAATATAAAAAAATTTCAGCTTGCTTCTTCGTCCATGCGGCTTCTCCCGATTCTTCTGGTCTCTCCTCCATTTTTCTGCATTTTTCTATTCTCTCCAACTCTCAGCCACTTTTGTTGACTTTTCTTTGGCCTATTTGCTGTCCACGTGTTCTGCTGCCCACGTACCAGAAATTTCTTCAGCCTTTGAGAGTCTTCGAAGCTTGATGCTGCCGATTTTGCTCCTTCTCCATTAAGCATGAGTGTTCTAGAGTTTTCACAAAATGGATCATATTTTAACACTCCTCCTTGATCCATTTTTGTGATACTCCAAGCATGCTTCTCAATGTCTCAAATTTTGCTGTTGGTAGTGCTTTAGTGAATATGTCCGCAATTTGATCTTCAGTCTTACAATACTTTAGCTCGATCTCTCCTTTACTTTGCACTTCACGGATGAAGTGATATTTTATATCAATATGTTTCGTTCTTCCATGAAATACTGGATTTTTTGATATTGCTATTGCGGACTTGTTGTCGCAAAATATTGGCGTTGATTCCATTTGTGGTTCTCCAATGTCTTCTAAAATTCTTCGAAGCCATATTGCATGACTAGTAGTTGTAGCAGCCGCAATATATTCTGCTTCAGCAGTGGATTGTGCCACCGAGTCTTGTTTTTTTGATGTCCATGAAAATATTCCAGAACCTAATGTGAATGCATAACCAGTGGTGCTCCTCCTGTCATCAGATGATCCTGCCCAATCGCTATCAGTATAACCGATCAACTTAGTTGTTGCGCTAGGTCGGTACCAAATACCATAATCAGTGGTTCCTTGTAAGTATCTTAGAATTCTCTTGGCTGCTCCAAAATGAATTTGGCTTGGACTCTGCATAAACCGTGATAGTAAACTTGTCGCGTACATAATATCTGGTCGTGTAGCAGTAAGATAAAGTAGACTCCCAATTAGGCTTCTATAGAGTGAAGCGTCTGCTTTTGCAGCTCCATCTTCTTTCAATAGTTTTTCATTCATCACAAGTGGTGTTGCCATTGTTTTGCAATTATTCATCTTGAATTTTTCAAGGAGCTTTTCGGTATATTTCTTTTGTGAGATGAAAATTCCTTTATCTTGATTGACTTCAATACCGAGGAAATAGTTCATCAAGCCCAAGTCCGTCATTTCAAATGTCTTCATCATTTCTTCTTTAAATTCTCGGATCATTGTCTCATTGTTTCCTGTATATATAAGATCATCTACATATAGAGAGACAATGAGAGTGTCGGACTTACCTTGGGTCACATGTAGAGTGTTGGCTCACTCATACTCCTCCTGAATCCTTGCTTGATAAAGTATTCATCGATTCTACTATACCATGCACGTGGTGCTTGTTTTAACCCATATAGGGCCTTCTTAAGCTTTAAGACTTTTTCTTCATTGCCTTTGACAATAAAGCCTTCTGGTTGAGCTACATATATTTCTTCTTGAAGGTATCCATTTAGAAATGCTGATTTTACATCTAGTTGATAAATCTTCCAATCTTTTGTGCCGCTAAGGCTATAAGTGCTCGAATAGTATCAAGGCGAGCGACGGAGCAAAAGTTTCAGTATAGTCGATACCTGGTTGTTGCAAGTATCCTTTCGCCACAAGCCTTGCTTTATGCTTCTGGATTGATCCATCCGCATTGAGCTTCGTCTTGTAGACCCACTTGATGCCAATGATCTCTTTGTCTTCGGGTCGATCGACAAGCTCCCAAGTTTCATTTTTCTCGATCATCTTGATCTCTTCCTCCATAGCTTTTATCCAAACTTCTTCTTTGGATGCTTGTTCATAGTTTTCAGGTTCTAAAATAGCAAAGTTGCATGTGTCGTAAATTCTTCTAAGGGCTTTTACCCTTAGTACTGGAGACTCTGGAGTAGACTCTTCTTGTGTTGCTCTTGGAGAGCTTGGTGGAGTTATATCGTGAGTGGTAGAATCCGGTACTACTCCTTCTTCTTGTGACATTGTCTCCTCTTGAGTAGGTATATCTGGCAAGGTGATGTACTTCTTCTCAATCTTCTCGTCCTCCCAATTCCAGGCAGCATTTTCGTCGAACTCGACGTCACGACTAATCATTAACTTTTTAGTTCTTAGGTTGTAAATTCGATAGCCTTTTGATTGGTCACTGTATCCAAGGAATATTCCTTTTTCTGTCTTTTCATCTAGTTTACTCCTTTTTTGAGCAGGGATGTGGACGTAGCAAATGCATCCAAACACTTTGAGATGCTTTGCTGAAGGCTTCCATCCACTCCATGCTTCGACTGGAGTTTTATTTTGAACTGCTTTAGTTGGACATCTGTTTAGTAGGTATACAGCAGTATAAACTGCTTCTGCCCAAAAAGTATTGGGAAGGCCTTTCTCCTTTAGCATGGACCTTGCCATTTCCATGACGGTTCTATTTTTTCTTTCAGCTACTCCATTTTGTTCTGGGGCGTAGCCAACAGTTAGTTGATGATGGACTCCTTCATCTTCACAAAATTTATTAAACTCCTTTGAATTGTATTATGTGCCTCTGTCACTTCTTAGGACTTTGATTCTTTGGCCACTTTGATTCTCGACGTGGTTCTTGAATTTTCTAAAGATAGAGAAAACCTCAGATTTTTCTCGAAGAAAATATACCCACGTCATTCTTGTGTAATCGTCAATGAATAGGATGAAATATTTATTTTGACTAGGTGTAGGTGTCCTCATCGGACCGCACACGTCCGTGTGGACAAGTTCTAATGGCTTCTTAGCTTTCCATGCACCTCCAGATGGGAAGGACTGTCTCTGTTGTTTTCCAAGAAGACAGCCTTCACAAACATCTGAAATTTCTGTGATGGCTGGAAAATCTCTCATCATATTTTTCTGATGGAGAATTTTTAGCCCAACAAAATTGAAGTGGCCAAATCTTCGATGCCATAGCCATGAATCATCAAGTTGAGCTTTCATGGCTATATCTTTGACCAATTTCCATTGAATAGGAAAATTGTTATTTTTCATCTTAACAGAGGCAATGATATTTTTATATTTATCATAGATAATGCAGTTATCTCTATTAAAATATAGAGAATAACCACTTTGTATCATTTGGCCCACACTTAAGAGATTTTGTGCAAGACGAGGGACTAGATATACATTACGTATATATTTTGGGCCTTTATTCGTTTCCACGGCGATGGTGCCTTTTCCTTTGACATCTACTAATGCACCATTGCCCAACTTTACTTGAGATTTCACCGACTTATCAATATCAGTGAATATAGTTTCGTCCCCTGTCATGTGATTGCTACACCCACTATCGATGTACCATGTTTCGCTTTTATTGTCATTTGCCGCTTGGCCTGCGTAGAATGTATTCTCTTCACTTTCTTTCTTTTCTACATAGTTTGCTCGATTATTTGTTTTCGAGCGACAATCTTTTTCCACGTGGCCATATCTTTTACAAAAGCGGCATTGTTTTTTATTTTTAAACCAAAAATCCTTCTCCAAATGATTTGTTTTCTTGCAAATACCGCAAGGTGGATAATTTTCTTTTTTTTATAATTTCTCCTCCTCTTTTGTTTTTCCATGAGCTCCTTCCATCATTTTTAGTTTGATGAGACCGTATATTTACTTTAGACTGAAAGGCACTTTCGACCGAATCTTCATTTTGTGCCATTAGTCTTTTCTCATATGCTTCTAGATAGCCAATTAATTCACTTATTGATAGGGTCGTCAAGTCTTTAGTTCCTTCTATAGTTGTAACTATGGAGTTGTATTTTTTGGTAAGTGACACCAATATTTTCTCAACAACCCTTTGATCAGTTATCCCATCTCCATAGGCTCTCATTTGATTAACAAGTTCCTTTAATTTTCCACAATATTCTTGTACGGTCTCATAATTTTTCATTTTAGAATTCTCAAAATCTCTTCTTAGTGTTTGAAGACAAATAGTGCGTACCTTTTCCGATCCTTGAAATTCTTCTCGTAGTATATCCCAAGCCTCTTTTGCAGTCCTTGCTCCAATTATTCTCGGAAATACGGTTTCCGAGAGTGCTTGTTGGATAAAATATAGCGCCCTTGCATCCTTTTGTAGTTGATCCTTCGAAACACTTGCACCTTCTGGCGGAGCCTCGTGACCTTTTTCCACGATGTCCCATAAGTCTTGGGCCATCAAGAATGTAGTCATTTTTATGCTCCAAAAGTCATAGTTGTTCCCATCAAAAATGGGAATGGGAAATGAGGACGAGGTAGAGTTGGCCATGGTTTAGTTAGTGGGTATTTGGAAATAGTAGTTTTAGGAGTGGGTGGGTAGGACAAACGCCCGACACCAACCAAAGACGTGGCTCTGATACCACTGTTGGTGATTTTGCGGAAGCGTGTGTGTGTGTGCAAGTGTGTATGTGTGAAATATGGGCTACAAAGGCAAGGGTGTATGGATTAAAAAAACAGAACTTTTATTATGAAAGTAAGTATTACAAAGGAAGGAGTGGTTTTGGTTTTTTCATCCAACTAAAACAGACACCACACCTCTATTTATAGGCGTGAGCACCGCCTCTTCTTCACCGACATTGAGTACAAGAAATATAAAAAAATTTCAGCTTGCTTCTTCGTCCATGCGGCTTCTCCCGATTCTTCTGGTCTCTCCTCCATTTTTCTGCATTTTTCTATTCTCTCCAACTCTCAGCCACTTTTGTTGACTTTTCTTTGGCCTATTTGCTGTCCACGTGTTCTGCTGCCCACGTACCAGAAATTTCTTCAGCCTTTGAGAGTCTTCGAAGCTTGATGCTGCCGATTTTGCTCCTTCTCCATTAAGCATGAGTGTTCTAGAGTTTTCACAAAATGGATCATATTTTAACAGTTTTCTTGTTCCGTTTTGTATTGTCTCCGCAACTTGTCCTCAGAGAATGTGTTTTTTCTTCCTTTCGTCTTGAATTGTTGAACTTTATGTTTCAGGGTAGTCTGAGCTCAAAGGAGCATTTTATTTTAGGTATCATTCTTGGATAGAACCTAGCAATTCATATTGCATTAAGATTGAGTAGGATTTTATGGTGCAGGTCTTGACGAAGTACTAATTCTTGTCATCTTCTCCTGACTGTAGCTTATGGATTTGGTTCTTTTTTTCTAGATTTTGAGAGATCTGATGGATGATTTGAGAGATCGAGCTGCAAATGGCAATTCGACAAGGAAATTTGCGGTTGGAAATGCTACCGCTCCAAACTTCCAAACTCTGTTTGGACTTGTGCAGTGCACTCCGGACTTGTCGCAGCAACAATGCAGCGATTGTTTAGTGGGAACCATTGGAAAAATTCCTCAGTGTTGTAATCAGAAACAAGGAGGAAGGGTTATTACTCCCAGTTGCAATATCAGGTTTCAAGTATACCCTTTTTTTGATCCTTCGGCTTATGAGTCGCCACCATCACCACCACAATCACCAGTATCTCCTCCAACTCCTCCAAAGAATAACCCATCCCCTAAAGGTACTTCCTTCTAATGTAAACTTACCTATGCCAGAGCATTCTATTTGTGTTTTCAATTGTCTGTAGGACAAACATGATAATAAATGTGAGCAAGCATGCTTTCAACTTCAATGAGCTCCTTTTACAAACAAGAGACTCCTTCCTCTGCTCCTCCTCCTTTCAGTATGGTTGCATTATATGTATTTTAAAGCATCATGTAATTTAACTTTTGATTCTTGGTGTAATAAGTTCCTGAGACACTTATGTTTCCTCCTGAATGAGGTATAAGCATGAAATAAGTAGCAGATGAGAAATTAATGAGATTTCTGACGCATTATGAATCCTCCTTTCTTTCGATTTAAGTATCACCGTCTGAAGTAATTTCATCAGGAAACTGATGGAATAATACCAAGGACTGCTTTAAATGTGCAATCCCTCCTAAAATCTGTTCTTGGTAATTGGGTCTAAACACTGTTCTCTGTGAGTTTCTTGTCTAACATTAGAGCTCTTCCTTTTTCAGGAAAGGATACTAACTCAGGTCGTATTGCCCTCATTATCACAATCCCAGCTGTTGGATTATCTCTTTTAGTTGCTGGAATATTATGCATCTGTTTGAGGTCAAGAAGATTGAAGAAAAATTTCGGAAGTAAGTTCTCATTACTTTTGCGTGACTGATTTTCATAAAATACTGGATGAATGCAACCTATGTGAAACAGATTAGCAGCCAGTTTGTTAAGTCTTGATGTGCCAAAGCTAGTAACTTTTCAGTAATTCAGAGGTAGGTGATTTCTGACTGAACAAGGAAAGATTCAGTGTGGGCTATAGATATCAAAGTTCACTGATTGCTCTGGAAAATATTTTATTTGCTAGCATCACCCAGGGGCTCAATTTTCCTTAGAATGGATTATCTGTTAAAAAAGAATGGATTATTATCAACTGTTAAATCACCAGACAGGCTTACTGATAATGTGGAATTAGATAATGAGCAACTTCCAATTTTCTACTTTGTAGCTGAACCAGTAGATGAAATCAGCAATGCAGAATCCCTGCAGTTCGACTTGAATATAATCAAAGAGGCAACAAATGACTTCTCTGACTCAAATAAGTTGGGACAAGGTGGATTTGGCGTAGTTTACAAGGTAATCACTGCAAATTGTTCATTCATAAAATAACAAAAAATTTGAAACATTCACATGTATGTGGCTGCTTTTTGCATTCTTTTTCAGGGAACATTGGCCAATGGACAATTTATAGCAGTAAAAAGGCCATCTGTAGATTTGAGACAAGGTAATCAAGAATTTAAGAATGAGGTCCTCTTGGTTGCAAGGCTTCAACACCGGAATTTGGTTAGGCTCTTAGGATTTTGCCTGGAGGAAAGAGAAAGGCTTCTTATATATGAATTCGTACCAAACTCAAGCCTGGATCACTTTTTATATGGTACGATCATGCCATTTTTGTTCCAGCATTATCTGACTTAAGAGTAATTGATGTGCATGTTCTTGCCAATCTGCATTTAGAAAGCCACCTCGCGCTAGTCACATCACTTTAATCTTTCGTCAATATACTATGCGGATCCTATTAGGCGTAGCCAGCTAAGTTGGCAAAGGCGTCAAAAGATAATAGGGGGCATTGCTCGTGGGCTTCTTTATCTTCATGAGGATTCTCAACTTCGAATCATTCATCGGGATCTTAAAGCGGGCAATATTTTGCTTGACGCAGAGATGAACCCTAAAATTTCAGATTTTGGTACAGCAAGGCTATTTGCGGTGGATCAAACTCAAGACGCCACAAGTAGGGTTGTTGGCACTTAGTAAGTAATACATAGCAAAGTATCTTAAAATAAATCCAGTTATATTTCCTGCACTCTTCTCCATATAATCTAAATAGCTAGCGGATGTAAAGACACAACATCTTAAGTGGAATTGCGTTGAAAGTACTCATTATTCCTGTGATGCAGTGGGTACATGGCTCCAGAGTACGCAATGCATGGATTGTTCTCAGTCAAGTCAGATGTCTTTAGTTTTGGGGTGTTGCTCCTAGAGATTATTAGTGGTAAAAAAAGTAGCCGCTTTTGCAACGGGAATACCACGGAGGGCCTTCTTAGCTATGTAAGAAAAAATCTTTCAATCACTCTCCTTTCCCTAAAGAATTGCTGGGAAAGAGCGGCGGACACAAACTTGAATGAGTCAAGCAACTGTCCTTACCATACTGAGTTTGTGTTTATGATTCATTGCAGGCATATAGGAGTTGGAGGGAAGGGACCCCCTCAGATCTCATAGATCCTAATTTGGCTGATGGTTCAAGGACTGAAATGTTGAGGTGCGTTCATGTTGGATTGCTGTGTGTTCAAGAAATCGAGGCCGACAGACCAACCATGGGTGCGGTGGTTTTGATGCTCAGTAGTTACTCCACCACCTTGCCACTACCATCACGACCTGCGTTCATTTTGCCCAGTATCCTTGAATCTGACACAACTCCGTTGGTGATGGTAACTCATTCGAATCAATCCAAAAACAGAGAAATCCAAGAATCAGTGAATGAGGCTTCTATCACCGAGCTATATCCTCGATGATCACAGATTGGAGTCTAACTGTGTGTATCTTCTCTTCCACTGTGGATGGAACGACGAGGCAATGTGCCATGTCAGTACATAATATTATATTGCATTATTTCATGTGTTGAATGGAATTTGGGATGATTATATGCTGCTATGGTCTTTAAAAATGGGTGATATCTATTGCTCACATTACCGGCTATAGATGGTATTTACTCTGAAAAAGTTATGAGCATACTTAAATACCAAAAGTTACTTCGCATTATAGAGGTAAAAATAAATCGCAAGTGCCAAAATTTGGTGCAGAGGGACACTTAGACTCCGTTTGGTAAAAATAATTTATGTTCTCTATTGTTTCAAGGAAAGAAAAAAGAATAGAAACGTGTTTAGTAAAATTTTTGTTCCCGAGAACAATTTTTTTTTTTTTTTTGTGCCCGGGAATAAATTTGGAACCGAAATAAAATATAGAAAAAAGTAACTTCATGTTCTTGGGAACAATTTTTTCTTTTATGTTCTTTCTTTTCTCTTTTCTTCTCTTTTTTTCTCTTTTTTCTTCTTCTCTTGCGAAAAATCCGAATATCACATTAAATGCCCAATTTTTCAAAGAAAATGACATTTAATTATACTTTTAAGAATTTTTGGCACTCAAAAGCGCGTTTAGTAACCATCAAGTCGACATTATCGCAACGCGCCACTGTCACTCCATTGTCCCGTGCCGTGTCGCCGAGCCGCCTGCCAAACAAGTCACCAGGTCTATTATAGGGTTATTGGTAGATTCTTTTTCTTTTAGAATAGATTCTGAGATAGAGGAGATTTTGTCGAGATGAGGACTTGCAAAAGTCGAGTAGTCGCAGAAGTCAGGTCTCAGACTCGCAGAAGAAAGTATCTCGAGGTTTCGCCGCTTTGATGAAACAAGTTGTTTCAAAATATCGCAAAAATTCAGCGTGGTTAGCCATCACCTCCCATTGCCAAGCCCACTATTGAATTCCATCACCAGATTTTTCGTGCCTCGCTTCAGCAGTCCCGGTCATGGTCGAACCAACTTGGCCATTGGACCGCCGCCGCGACAACCACCAACACTAACACCACCTCGACCCACCGGCCAGCAGCCCACATCAGCCCACAAGTGCCCCAAGTCAAGCCACCAACGCCCAAGGACACCTCGTGCGGTCTAGGGAACCGGCTGTCCGTTTCATCTGAAGACAACAGGATTTCAAGCGCCTCCACCAACGACACTCGTCGGCACCGAGAGAACGCAACTCCAACGGCACCGCTTGAGGACCCCAAAAGAAGTCGCTACACTTCTTCCTCTCTTTATTCTTTCGGCAGATCACCTCTCCTTACCGTTCTTCCTCAGCAACTCACTAGTTTTCCATCTGCTGCTCACAACAAGCAGTCGCCACGTGCTTTGTTCAACAGCCAGCAAGGAACAGCCCCTCTCCTCAACTTGAAGCTAGAGGCAGCCCTTTCCTCGCAACTCAACCAAGCCGTCGCTACCGCCAGCCCCGCCTCAGTCCCGCCGAGATGTCACTACAATCCACGAGGACTCGAGGCTAGTAGATATCCTCCCTTCTATCCTATAGCAATTGATTGTTATTTGATGAGGATGGTTTCCTAAAAATCCCGCAGGCATTGTCTGGATCTTCTTTCGATTGAAAGTTTCGATCGCGTTACCTAGCTAAATTGTCGAATTCGAAATAGTCAAGTTCGCAGTTGTATTGTAGAATGCATAGTTGGCCGAGATCTAGCACGTACGGGGACTGAGGTGGCTGAATTCCTAAGCAAAACTAATACTTGGATTGAAGACAGATTCGAATTCCAGCGCAACTCCAAGTTTTGCTAATTATGTACGGACTTAGGTGATGTGAATTTCATGTGGCGTTTTTCTCTTATTGGCTGCTCTACGAGATACTTTAATTTCAGAATTTTTAAACTTCGTATGACAAAACCATATTTGAAAAACTACGGGGTTCGAAATCTGTTTTCAAGGTCGCTGAACCGACCTCTGTTTGCTTTCAATTTTCCAAAAAAAATTTGGTCAAAAATTATAACACGTGTCCTTCATAAAAGTTGTAGAGTACATCTTATGGTACTGTATATTAAATTTCCATGATTTTTCAGTCTTATTTAGCCTACGAAATATGTATTTTACTTCTCTATTATGTTTTGGAAATTTTACTATCGTGGGCCTGGATTACAAAAATTATTTAGAACTGTACAAGCTAAATCGGACTTTGAGTACATCTTGTGGGATTCTTTTTGCAGTTCACCTAATATTAGTACGAGTGAGTTTATATTAGTCTAGGGGTTTAACAATGACTGAGGATTCATTAGATTCATGCTTGAGTCATTGAATAGTAGTAATGCCAATGTGATTTTAAATTGAATTATAGAATTACTACATCATGAAGTGGAGATGTGACTAAAATTGCCATCGGTCCTTTGGACGACAATGCCTTCGGTTGTAGTAGGGATGCCTGGCGGAGTAACTAGGTTCCTCCAGACGTCTGGGGGGCCTAATGCTAATCCCCCTAGATGTCCTTGCGATGTTGGGTGGGTGTGAGATGCTCGGGGGATTATAGGGTTCCCTGAATTCAACCTTGGTACTTTTAAATTGAGTTAATGCTTTTATTGATCTATGTTATTTTGAAAAGGTTCTCAGTTAAGTAGATAATAGTTGTACTTTATACTAAGGTTATCTGTGACATCCCGATTTTTCCAATCCTATTTTCAATAAATTGAGACGGGCATTTCGTTGGCACGCATATAGTTCTTTTCCTTGAGTCGGCCACTCATGTGAAAACTAGTCTATCGGGTGAAGCTGTTGAGAGTTTCTAATGCATCGACTCGAGAATTTGGCCGGGGAAGCGACATTTCGACCGAGCTAATCTGCAAGGGTCATTACGGCACAAATAAAAATCGATTAGAGACCAGAGATAGGTCGACTCGACAGAGGCATGTGATCGAGTGTGGGTGATTCCACCGGATCGCACAATTCTTGTCGATCGGCACTGGACCGACTTTTCTATCGATTGGGTACTCCCGTGTTCGTATTTGAAACCTTGAGATTACCCCCGACAACCGAAAGTCGCCAATGTTTCAAAGATGTACATTGTGGCTTGAGATGATCAACCACAGGTCAAATGCGTGAAAATTTCTAAAAGCTACCCGGTAGGTTGGGCCGCGCTAGTATCGTGCCAAAGTGAAATTAACCGTGGAATTGAGATCGAATTCAGAAATTGGAAGTCTGGGTGTGTCACAAATCATTTTAGGACCATTGACTTATTTTTGGAAGATTTTTCATGCAATCAGAGTTCTTTGGCAAATTAAATCCGAAAATGGTTAATTTGGCTCGAGAAATAGTAGGCTCGTCTTTGGTTGTGCTTTTGGGACTTAAGTTGGTTCTATAGACAAGTGAAGATGTGAATTGAAGTGTGGTGACATTGGATTAATTTTATGGACTTCAATTTGATTCAATTGGAAGAGAATCAAGTGGAATTGAAGAATTTGTTGTACAAAGTTTCATGCCCCGGCGGAAAAGTAAAATGAACCCATTGGAGAAAGGTTGTGGGAGATAGTGGAAGATGACCTCATGTGAGGTCATGGTGGGCCATGTGTGAGGGATTAAAGAAAAGGAAAAAGAAAAGAAAAGAGCCCCCACTCCTCTCTCTCTCCTCCCTCTCTTCTTCCTCTCTCCCGTTGGCTTCTCCTCCATCTTCATTGTGCGAAGACCAGAAAATTGCAGAGAAGAAGGAGCTGCAGCCATGGTCGTCCACTCCCGCTCGCACGCCGCCGTCGCCGCCGTCGCCGTGTGTCCGCCTCGCGCCGCCCGTGCGCCGCTCGCCGGTCCGCTCGCGTCCGCGCTCCGCCCGCGCTTGGCCGGCACCCCGAGCTGCTGTTCAGCTCGTGCGAGAGCTACCGGAGCTCGTCCCCGCCGCCGTGAACCGCCGTTCGTCGCCGCCTTGCCCGCCGAGCTGCAGCCGCCGCTTCCTCCGCCGAACCAGCCCCGGATCCGCCTCTTCTCGGCCTCAACCGGAAGTTGCAGAAAATGGGTATGGCAGCCCTTCGTGGCCCGTTTTGGCCGCCTTCCCGAGCCCGGATGCTCGGCCCGCTTTGAGGAAAGTCGATCCTCGCGTTGTCCTCGTCGTTTTGGTTCGCTCGGCTCACTAATCCGGTGAGTTTAACACACTAAACCTCGCTTAGAGGGTTAATGATGCTTTAGGTGTGTTTAGTTTATGTTAAGTGTTATTAGGTGGTTAGTTTAATTTATTTAAGTGTAGATTATATTAATGTGCTTGATTAACTTAAATTGTGTTTAATTTAAAGTTAAGTGGGTGTTTATATTAATATAAACATTGATGTGACATAAAGGAATTTACTTTTGATTTATTTAAATATCTCGAAATTATTGAATAATTAAATAATATTTTAATATTCGAAATTATTAAAATGTTATTGTTTAATTATTTTCGGAATAAATTTAATTATTTATTAAATTCCGAAAATTTTGTCGGGACCCTAAATTCTCAGAATTTCGTGTACGTCGGCTATTTGTATAGTCGGATTTTGAAATTGATAATTGGATATTATGAATTGAGTGTGGATCGTGAAAGATATGCATATTATTATTTAATTAATTTTCGGAATAAATTTAATTATTTAATAAATTCTGAAAATTTCTTGGGAACCTTATTTCCTTAGAATTTCGTGCCGATTGCTGCTGTGCATTTAGAATTTGAATTTGATGAATGGATGTGGCAAATTGAGTGTTGATTGTGGTAAATAAGGATTTTATTCCCAAAAACCCAAGTGTTGGGTTTTGATGCAAAAAATTGGATTTTGATAATTATATTAAATAGTGGGGTTTGAAAAAGTGAGATACTGGCTTTTTGATTCGAAATTAGCGTGTCCCCACACACGTGAGTAATTTCTGGAATATTTTTAATATGGAGAAAAATGGCCGGGATCACTATTTTAAGTGGAAGCATTGATTGAAATACAAAGTGTCCTGGGGCCGAGTATGCTTTGGTTGTGTGATAACTATGAGGAAGCGTCCTGGGCTGTTGAGCCGGACTTGCCCCTATATGGGATGCCCACGCGGTGGATGCCGATCGCAGTAGAGGCTGGGCCGACTGGATCGATGCTCCTTCGGGAATGCCGTCGACGTAGTGACGAAGCCGTGCTCCAAGGGGGGAGACGATGCTCCTTCGGGAATGCCGTCGACGTACTGACGAAGCCGCGCTCCATGGGGGGGGAGGCGATGCCTGGCTATATGCCAGTAGATAGCCGAACTGCGAGTAGGCTATGCCATTGTGTGGCAGTGATTAACAATTGGAATGCATGTTGAGTGTTGTTGATGTGTCGGATTATGGGACGGAATTGTGTGGCATGGAATGGGACGTGTCATAACGATTTAGTCTTATAATCGGGACCCCATGTTGTTGAATATATGAAAGTGAATACGTTCCGATTGTTTAAGTTCCTCTTACTATCTGTGATTGAGTGATTTGAATTGCGCTAACCTGCAGGAAGGAACTGAGGCGAGGTAAGTCTTCTGTGTGATGTGGCTAGGCCACCTTTGGGCGTATTTTCTTTCTAATAGGGGTTTAGGGGGTTGAACTTGCTGAGACGTTGTCTCAGTGGTTATTGAATAACCATTTCAGGTCCCTGGTGGACGGAGCGGCCAGATAGCTTTGGTTGGCATTGAGGAGTCGCAGAGGTGAAGTCATAAGATTGGAGAACGTGTCCGACTTGTAGGTTGTAGGACAATTCATTTTTAAGAGCCGGTCTTTTGTAGACTTTTGGCCGTAGACTTCTGTTTGTAATTCTGTTGAATTATGGAAGTGTTATGTTGTGATTTTGCTTCCTGCTTTTTCTATCCCGTATTTTATTGTCAGGGGATTTGTTTCGCTTCCGCATGCGTAATAAAATGAATGGGTCGGCGACGTATCCTGGGATGTCGCATATTTGATCGACCGCAGTGGGATGTGCGCGCGCTCGGGGTTCGGGGCGTGACATTATCTTTGTCAGTTGAGTGATCAATCCATGTCATATAGACGGGTGAACCTTCCGCTTGCTGGGTTTAGACTTAATAGTTGTTGACTTTATCTTTTCAGATCAATAGAAATGTCGATCCCACCTACCTCTCCTATGGTTTGTTATGGGATACGGTTGATTTCACTTGGCAAGAGGATGAATCCATAGACCCTAGTTTCTTAGATACACTTTTCATCCAGATTAAGTCTCATTTGGTTGTGGATATTGAGCCTCCGACCGAGCAAGTCACTCTTGGTTTGTCAAAATGTACGCCCACATCAATGTGCGCATGGTGGGTCCCCTCCCACTATTTGTCAACGGGCCAGGAGATGGAGGCAACCCCGCCACATAGAAGGGAGGTAGGAGGGCAGTTGGATTTTTGAGAACTTGGAAGATTTTGATTGAGCCAAGGGTCAAGGTTAGGTGACCACGTGTACAGCTAGGCTGGGATGGGGTGACCGACTTATAGTATGGTGTAGTCAAAAGTACTAACCTTTTGAAATTTCCTAGTGTACCCAAACTATCGCCTGGCAAATGTATATAAATAAATAAGAAATGAAGTTGCCTAGTTTATAGAAGTCCCCGTACACCCTGAGATTACTTTAGTTTTTTACACTTTTGCATGCTTAAGAAAAAGTGAAACGAAAATGATAACTGCGCTAGTATCTCTACATTAGTCGTGACGTGCTGAGGACGTCACGGCTCTAATGGTATTAGAGCATAGGTTTGACTAGAGTGATCAGGTGTGTTAATAATTGAAGGAGCTAGGATGAGTGCTCACGATAAGATACTAAATGTATATGTTTAAATTATTTTGGACAACGGGTGATGGACTGTCACTTGTAAAGTGCAAGTAACAATTTTAAGTTTTCTGTGTATTTAAGTGACATGCCTATCTTATTGATGCGATTTTGCTTATGGTTATACAATTAGTGATGCCGGGTCACTAATTGTTTACGTGGGTAATGCTCAAGAATTTGCAGGAAAACATGGTGAGGTAGAAGTTCTTCTCCATTGAGGACGGAGGCCAACACTGACAAGCTAACATGATATCTCCTTAACAAAATTCAAATCATGCATATTGAAGTCTCCTATATCCATGAACAGATTCCACGCTTGACGGGCTTAAAACAAATACTCTCGCGAGCAGGAACGATGGGAGATGACAATCAGAAGATTTTTTAGGATTTCCCTATTCAACCAAATACAGCACAAAAACTTAACGAATGGTGGGTAACAAGCTCTCATTTTAACCTCAAATATTGATAGGATTATGAGATTGTTGGCACATATAGCTACGTTGTTTGATCGTAGCATTCCAAGGTGAGTGGTGTTATCTCTTCTTCAAGTTTATCAATTCCTGTTTCAAAAGCAATATGGATTATATATTATATAAGTTATGGAATGGGATTGCTATTGCATAACAAACCAGATCGACATTTACCACTTCTTGATTATTTATGAATGTTTTAGAAAACGTGTTATGGAAGTTGTTGTGAAAGTTTACATATATGTGTTATGTTGCAAACAAATTTATTGAATGAGTTCTAAAATGATTTGGGAGACATTTTGAAATGTTCTTGGTTTATGAAATGAATTCCGAAATGATATGAGAAATGTCTTGTATATTATTTATTTTATTCGATAAATAGAGTAGGGTAAGATGATAAATTTTGGGTTTGCATAACTTTTTTTTATAGAATTTCATTGGCTTTGAGTTGTTTTATGAAAGGTGATTTGATTCGGTACGTGAAACCAATTGTCATATGGATTGGTAAAGGGGTAAGTGTTATATGGTAATGCGAACTCATGTGAGCCACCTTTAGGGTCTTGAAGTTAAACGTGCTACATGGCAACTCAAGTCCCGTGGGAGTCACCTCTAGGATCTTATACTATTGATATATGTTGGTTAAGGATTAAGTGCTACACAAGAACGAGAACGTGACTTCGTGGGAAAAACTAAAAAAGAAGGTGTGTGGGTAGAGCTGTCAAAACAAGACTATTTGTTCAGGCAATAAAAATGCGGCGAGAGACAGTAAAAAGTATATGGAGAAAATCTGAATACAACACGAATGAAGTAATAAGTTTAACCAGTAATTATTTGACTTGTCAAGTAAAAGTTACGATATATTGATGCTGACACGAATTGATAAGATAATAGGTATGGGTACAACATATAAATGACGATTTGACCTCACTGATAGGGTTCATGTGGTTCTAATGTAGTGGAGAAACGGTTGTGGTGGCACGATACCCTCTGTTCGAACAAAGGATACCACAACAATAACCATTCGGTAGCCTTATTTTTGTAATAAACTTGCATCAATGGCATCCTGGACTCAACTTTGGGTTGCCTCCACTTGCTTTACCTGCAAACTCAGAATAGCAAAACAATTAAAAATTAAAGAAGAAGTCATCAACCCTACTACGTCTCATTTAGAATTTACCAATCAGTAACTTGCTCATGTCGATAACCATTGATCGAAAGCCAACAAGCGCTAGACTCAAATAGGAAGTATCAGTTCAGAAATGCGTGTGTGACTGTATAAATTGTTCAAAGTCAAAGTCAAAGTCGAGCTTGGAAGAGCTCAATTCCAAAAGTATTTGGTCAAGAAAATTCCAGTGCTTTCACTTTCTGAGCAAGTTGCATGCATTTACCTTATCGTCCTCCCATTCAATCATTTTCACTGCGTCCTCGACCTTGGCTAGTGCTCCCATTTGATATCTCAATTATAAGAACCATCCGTTCATATGAGAAATGTTAGTTACGAGATCTATCACTCAATGCATCTACGGTTGAGATAGAAAAGATCCCCATCCAAGTCATTTGTTACGCTAATGGTCAACTCGAATGAACCAAAAACAATATTTGGCACCCAAAATAATGTCCAAGCTTTTAAATACTGATCGTAAAAATAAGGATACAAAAAATTCATGTTCCATTGCTGATGTGCTATGGTCCTTATCCAATTTTGATTCGAGTAGTTTATTCTGACATGTTTTATTTTTGAACTAAGATTCAATCCCGATTCTTAGATGATCTATCTTAAAATCATTTCCGCTTTCCAATACACTTGTTTTCGTGCATACTTAACCCGTACAATCTTAATATATCCTCAAATAGCATGATTAAGATAATTCACAAAATCTATGATGAACAAACAAAAGTAGCAATAAAACGATACTTATAATTTGTCGTGCACATTTACAGAACCCAAGTTACCGTTTTCAGAGGTGGTAAACACATCTAAAATAGGGTAAATTTGTTTTTTGCATTGGTAAAATGATGTAAAATACAGTAAATGTTTCATAGAGAAGTCCATAATTCACATTGATTCGCCTCATAATTACATCGAATATGGATGAAACATAGGTGTGAATAACTGAATATGTCCTAGTAATAATGAATTCACATAATATCTAAAGTTTAAATTCTACTTAGACTTATTAACACAAAATAAAGAGCTAATTAATGGGTCGTATCCATAATGTTTAATATGTGGATGTATATGACCTAGTTTACATGAACCAACATATGTAATAAATTATGCTATTGCTGTGATGGTTTTAGAACAATTTGTGGCGTGATTCACATACTAAAGGGTATAGTATGCACTTATCCTACAACTCCTCATTCCCTTAACGAGGGAAAAGACAAAGGAAAAGAGCCTGAATTTTCATGTTCCCTTTTTTTGGAGTAACTTATGTACGATGTATTGCCAATTTTACCGCCTTTTATTTGAACGACGGACCTCCGACAATGGCAACAAACGGTTAGGCAAAATACTTTCTCCAAATAATAGTAATTCTAAAAAGAAAACACGATAACGACGCAAGATACAGTTGTCGCAAGTACTTACATCAACGACATCCGGGGCCATTCGGCGGGTTATATGGAAGTACTGGCCCTTTGCCCCCTGAAAGCTCGAAGAGAAAAAAGAAGCCGAAAAAGGTTAATAATTCTCCTGAGCTTTGTTAGAAAATTGACTTGCGTACGCTAAATCAGATATGTAGCTGACACTAATTAAGACAAACACGTATTCATAAATATACCTCTCTATTGCCACCACTTGTGCATTCCGTGACTTTTCCAGGGATCACCACTTGGACATTTTTTCCTCAGGATGGATTCCCAACAAGAGTAAATTTAATATCTTCTTGTCAGGTGGGACGCCATCGTTGCGGAATAGTATCCTTTTAGCGTTTGGTTTTTGAGAAGGCAAACTTCCGGTTTGTTACCTAGGGGTGCCGATAATCTCATCAAGGTTGGGAAAGGCGGATTGCCTTCAGTTGATTAACCGTATTACAGCTAGAGTTCATTCTTGGGCTCATATATTTTTATCGTTTGCCGGGAGGCTCCAGCTTATAAGGTCAGTTCTCCACTCGATTTAAGCCTTTTTGGCTAGTGTGTTTACTTTGCCGTCCTCGGTCATTTTAAGTATTGAAAGCATTCTTCGCCGGTTTATGTGGAAAGGCTCCTCCCTTGCTTGGGGGGGCTAAAGTTTATTGGTTGGATGTTTGTGTGTCTAAGGATGAAGGAGGATTGGGGGTATACCGCCTGTGAAGGACTGCAACAAAGCCTCTATGCTTAAATATATTTGGATCATCTTTACAGACAAAGAATTTTTGTGGTGTCGGTGGATCCATTCGAATTTCTTAAAGAAACATAATTTTTGGGTAGCCCCTCAACCGTCTGTTTGCTCTTGGGGCTGGAAGAAAATTCTTCAACTTCGTAGTGGTTTTAGGCAATCGTTTGGCTAGGAAGTTGGGAATGGGCGGTCAATCTCATTATGGTTCGACAATTGGATGCCTTGTGGCCCTCTCTATTCATTGGTCCCTAACTCTTTCTTGAATGACCCAGACCTTCCTGTGCATGCGGTTGTGGCGATTCTCTACTCTCATGCAGCTAATTCCACCAGATTTCAGCTAGAGGAATGGGGTCTCTCATTTCCGACCCTCTCTTCGGCCTATGACCAGTTTGTTTGGCACAAAGACCCTTCGGGATCGTTCTCTGTGGCCTCTGCTTGGAACTCCATCGGAGTCAGGAAGATTCGAGTCCCCTGGGCTCCTTTTGTCTGGGATGGGGTGTTGGCTCCTCGTTTTCAATTTTTGATGCTGCTCATCATCAAGAACCGACTGCTGACACAAGTGTGTCTTCTTGCTTTTGGCAAGATTGATCACTCGGTCTATATCTTCTGCAAGTCCCAGCCGGACTCTATTGACCACCTTTTCTTTGAATGCAATACCTCGGCTACTCTAGTTTACTTCTAGGCTTCTAGATGCAATTTGCCATAGAGAAATGGCACCTGGGTGGACAACCTTTACTGGGCTAAGAAGTTTCTTGCGAGTAAGGATTTATTTCATAGCATCGCTCGATTTTCCTTTGGAGCTTTGTGTTATCTAATCTGGAAGAAAAGGAATGACATGATATTTCAAGGAGATACCTTAGCTATTCCTGCCCTAAACCACCTATCTAAGGTGGTCAAAGATAAGGTCATTACATATAAGAATGTCCCTAACACTCCAAGGAATTGTCACCTTCAGAGAGGATGGGGTTTTGACCCGTCAGTATTCGCTAATCCTCCGGTGTTTTGAGCTGTCGGGAGTTGCACTTTTCAGCAGTCTTCCCCTAGCGTGCGTGGAGGTTCAATTGGAGTTGTTGTGCCTAATGCTTTGTAGTTTTGTTTTCTTGTACTGCCGTCTGGCTTGTATGCGACCCCCTTCCACTCTTCCTATTTTTTTATGCAGCTAGAGTGTAAGTTTTTGGCGCTGTTTGTACATTTTTCCTAAGCTCAGTAATATATTCTTACCGTTACAAAAAAAAAAAAAACACCAAGAGAAGAAAACAAAATTTCGAAAGCAGATCATAAAAACTGAAAGAGGAAGAGGAAGATGAAGCACGAGCTCTCTCTGCCATTTTTCTGCAATCAGTTTTCAACTCTCTCTCTCTCTCTCTCTCTCTCTCTCTCTCTCTCGTCTGATAAGCTATTTTAGCCCCTTTGGGTTGTTCTCTATTTAAACAGAAGTGGTTCTTCAGTCAAGGTTGTCGTCTGATAAGCTGTTTTGGCCCCTTTGGGTCATTCCCTATTTATACAAAAGTGGTTCTTCAGTCAAGGTTGTCGTCTGACCCAAAATGCATAGGATCCGTAGCGAAAACCCGGGTCAGATTGGGTCCGGAAAATATGAAGATTTACATGAAATATGATATAATTTAATGAATAATTATAACAACAAGCATATTCTAATTTCACACAACTTAAAAGAAAAAAATCACGCCTGTGCAACGCGTGTGTATGCTACTAGTTTAATTGGAAATTAAATGATATTAGATCATCATGTGATCGATATTCAATAGAAAAGACAATAATGGATCTCTTCGTGCTCCATTTAATAGTCTTATTGCATTATATTCATTTAGCAAGATATACTCATTTGTTTACATGCCTAAACTTTCTCATTTTAGCTATTTATTCTTAACTCAAATATATTTATCCCTTCATATCCATTGGTTATATCTATGACCATCAATGAAACAAAGATTGAATTATACAAAAAAAAAAAAAATCAAGATTATCTTAAGGAACTTTTTCGTGTAGAAAAAAGAGAATGGCATCTTAACTTTGCTACTAGCTTTCTAAGAGGTATGAAAAAAATCATCAATGATCAAAAAGTAAAATGAATGAGCTAAGAATTTGATATAAATAAAAAAAAATGACTATTGATATTGCTAGTATAAACACCTAGAGGGGGGGTGAATAGGCGCACAAACAATTTTTCTCAAATACGGAAGCAATTCTTAACAGATTGAAATACGATCGAGGTAGAGAGAGTAAGGAAGAGAAAATCAAACACAGGATTTATAGTGGTTCGGCTTAATCCAAGCCTACGTCCACTCTTCCGCACTGACAACCCACCGGCTGGATTTCACTATGATCAAAAGAGAAGTTACAGCACAGCTTTGCCTTGATTCCACAGTGTAGATGTTCTATCACACCTCCTCAAGATCTCTCACAAATATAGACTCTCTTTTGTATACAAGTATTCGCTCAAGAGATTTATCTAAACAAATAGGAGCTTCAGACTTTGGAATTTTTCTATCGCGCACTCTCTCTAAAACAACTAAGAACGTCTTCCTTATATAATCATTTATGCCATCATACCCGTTGGCACTTTCCAAAGGAATTCCTCCAATCTACCCATTGGACGGAATCAATTAGGAAGATCGTTCGAGCTATTAAAGGAACGTGTTGATAGCCCATCAATACTGTTCGCCCATACAATCGGATCTCGGTTTCCATAAGCGTAACCTTCCAATAATACTTAGACAATCATCGAATCTTCAGTCATTGAATCAATCTTGATCAATCAAAGAATTCTGATACGTCTTCTCCAGCCACGAGATCTTCTCCAAATGATAATGTTAAATCCTGAACAAAACATCCAGTTCGGGATAACCTTTCTTCAACGGATCAGAGACTGTCAATGAGGATAGACTTTGAGTCTTGAGTCTGGCAGTCCGGAAGTCTTCAGACTTTAACCGACCAGTCGCAGACCTTCGGACTAGGCGACGGAAACATTTTGTCAACTTCAAAACTCTTCACGAGGATTTCTCCAACAATCTCCCCCTTTTTGATGGTGACAAAACCTTCCTACAGATTTGGATAACTTTGATCTGCAAAACATTTCTCAAACACATATGCATATCTTATGAAAATAAATGACTAATAGAATAACACTAGAATCTGCAACCACAGAAAATAGGTTAGTAAATATATGATTAAGCCATTCATAAGATATCAATATTGATAAATAGATGCAGTCAAATCCAAGTCTAGGCAGTTCTTATCCGACACAAAACAAAGTCAAAGTCTGTCAAAAACAAAAGCACAGCAGTTAAACACAATCCAACAAATAAAAAGATTGAAAATTTTTCAAATCATGCATCTCTCCCCCTTTTTGTCATCATTTAAAAAGGATGAGATGAAATCAAGATTGCTTGGGAACGTGAACAAGCTGGAAATCTTCCATTGACTGAACAATGCCTTCCAGCCTCTTAAAGTCTTCCTTTAGCTGTACAACCTCCTCACTTTTGGCATTGGCCTGATTCTGAATAGAGAGGGCTTGCATCTTTTCATTTAATGAACAGGAAGAAGCTTGACCTTCATTCTTCAAGCTTTGAACTTCGCATCCCAAGGCATAAATCTGACCTTTCATCTCCAAGAGAATATCCATGATTCTGCGAAAATCTGCTCCATTATCAATCTGAGTACTTGCTTCTGCTCGTTCTGATGGAGTAAAAGCAGACGATGGTGGATCAGCATAATCTCGCAGGTTGGGCGATGAAGCTTCAAGACCTTCCTCTGGAAATTGAGATGCATAAACATCTTCTGGGTCTGCAGGCGAACGACTGACTCCTTCACTTTCATCTGGAAATGAAGATGTCACTCCTTTCTCCTGAACTCCCCCTGTTTTCATGCCTACGGTGGAGAAGAGATTTCCTCGGGTTCTCCTTCTCTTCCTTCTTCTTCAGGTCTTTCTTGCTCGCTTCTTGCTCGTTTCTCTTTCTTCTTCTTCCTTCTCCTTTGCTTCTCTTTCTTCTTCCTTCTCCTCTGCTTCTTTCGTCTTTTGTTCCGATTCTTTCTGTGGAACATGACGACTTAAGTTCTTTAAAGCCATTGCAGAGATGGTGATGTCATCGTCATCATCTTCATCCTCAACGGGGAGAGCTCTTCTTTTCTTTGATGGAGCATCCATGGGCTCCTTCCCTTTTCTCTTAGCAGCAGAAGAGAGTTGATGAGACTTGGCAGGAGTCTTCTCCTTGAATTTCTCAATTCCTTGCTCGGTTCCTTCGACGCATTTTGGTCACCATTTTCAGTCCTACCACCATATGATCGCATGATCGAACACAAAAGATTTGCGGAGGCTGAATATTCAAATGTCTGAATAACTTCGTAACAAGGCTTGGGTAAGGGAGTTGACCTCTATCCTTCATCACCGCTCTATACATGTGAAACATGACAGTATGAGGGAGAGAAAACTTCTTTCCACAGATGATGGCATACATCAACTTTGCCTCAGAGCTTGAAGCATCAGTTTTGGAAGTTGATTTCGGCCGAAGGCAATTAATCACAGTCTTGTGAAGCAAGATGTTGAATGAATTCATCCTTGAGTATGTGATCTTCTCTTCTGTTCTCTTGTCCTTCACCAATTCAAGTGTGGCCCGAGCAATGGAAACTTTAATCGGTTGATATCTGCCTCTCTCAACTTCTAACACATCAGCCAGCATATCCATATCCACAACATAGTCTTGTTCTTTGACACTGAAGGAAAATCTATTTGCATCTAAAAAGCTAAGATTTGAATAGAAGTAAGCAGTCAATTCAGCATAAGCCTCAGTTGAGTTAGAACAGAACTTTTCAAGTTGAAGATAATTGAACTTTTCCCTTAAGTTCACTTTCACAAAGATCCAGAAAATCAAAGTCCACACTCCTAGGGTTTATTACCCCACGCTTCAGCAATTTCGTGTACGATCCTTTTGTTCCTTTGATCTGAACAAATCTCCCCTTTTTCCTTGAATTTCAGCCGCAATACCCATTTTCGGTTGAAATAAACTGAACAGATTGTCATCATCATTCCCATCTACAGGATTTGGCCCCAAATCCACGAGGATCACTTGGAATATTCGCAAGGGTTTCCTCACCACCCCTTTACGAGCGATTCCCAAACTTTCCATTCTTTTCAAAAGATATATTCGTTCCTATATCCTTTTTCTTTAACAAAACTATCAATATAGTTCAAAGGAGTACGAATTCCTTTTAAAGCACGATATAACTTGTAGATAAAAGCAGGCTTTTGAATTCTTACGGGGTCTGCTTCCTCGATGATTTCTTCCTGATGAACAACGTCTTGAGGACTAGATGATGGAGAATGACGTTGTTGAGAATGTTGTGGGCTCGATTGCTGATCTGGAGAAACTTCATCTTCAGTAAGATCGAAGTGCGTAGGCCCCTTACTCATTCTCTGTGGTCCCCTGCTTGCGATTCTTGACGATTTTCATGAAGAAGACATCTTTAACAGTGTTTGGAAGTTTCCTAGCTTGACTTTCCCAGAAAAGATAACAACTTTTTGAAGATTGAGCGATGAAGACAAACGGGAGTGGAGGATCGATGCTTTCTAGGGTTTTGAGAGTAAAGTGAATAGACAAGTGAAGAGTAATCGATAGTGCTCGTTCGGTTAAAAAGAAGAGTAAACGAATCGTCACAAAGGAAATAAAAATATGCCTTTTCAAAATAACTGATTTTATCCGTAAAAATAGCTATTTCAAAAATAACTTCCCTTTTGAAAATGAATCGATGTAATATATACGGCAACAATTTAATCACAGTCTGATGATCGTACCTTTTCAAGATAAGATTGGAGAGAGAAAGACTTACAGTCTAAAGGTCGAGACAAGACTGTTGATAAAGTCTTGTAAGCCTGAGTCTGAAAGTCTTTAGACTTTGATATCCTCATACCTCAAAATATTGAGTCTGGTCCGTATAGACTCAAATTGATTTTTCTCCAAAGGCTTCGTGAGTATATCAGCCAGCTGATTCTTTGAGTCAACAAATTGAATTGAAACATCTCCATTTTGAACATGATCTCTAATAAAGTGATGTCGAATTTCTATATGCTTCGCTCTTGAGTGGAGAATTGGATTTTTGGTGAGGTTGATAGCGCGCCGATGTTGTCGCAATTAATCTCTCGTGCATGAGTCTTCGATTTCAAAATCTCTTAGCTGTTGTTTTATCCATAGAATTTGCGAACAGCAGCTTCCAAGAGCTACATACTCGCTTCGTTGTTGAAAGAGACACAAAGGTGCTTTGTTTCCTTGAAAACCAAGACACTGTTCGTTTCCAAGCAATCGGCAAGTTCTGAAGTACTCTTTCTTTCTATCAACTCGCAACCGGCCAGATCTGCGTCTCGAATATCCTAAGTTTAAAGTCTCCCTTCTTAGGATACGAAAGACCGATGCTTGATGATAAAGCGACGTATTTAATGATGCGTTTCGCAGCACTGAGATGGGATTCTCTAGGATCTGATTCAAAACCTAGCACAGATGCAAACACTCAACAAAATATCAGGTCTAGAAGCAGTAAGATAAAGAAGTGATCCAATAATGCTCCTGTATAGCTTTTGATCAACTTTCTTCCCTTCTTCATCTTTGTCTATCTTTAAAGAACTTGACATTGGTATGTCTGTCTTTTTGCAATTCTCCAGTCCAAACCTTTTGACAATATCATTAACATATTTTTCTTGAAAAATGAAAGTTCCTTCCTTCAATTGTTTTATTTGAAGACCAAGAAAGAATGTTAATTCTCCCATCATACTCATTTCAAACTCATCCCGCATAGACTTTGAAAATTTCTTGCATAGACTTTCATTAGAGGATCCAAAAATAATATCATCCACATATATTTGAACAAGTAAGAAACTTTTATTTTCCTTTTTGATAAATAAAGTCGTATCTACTTTACCTTTAACAAAACCATTTTGTAATAGGAAATTACTTAACCTGTCGTACCAAGCCCGAGGTGCTTGCTTTAAGCCATACAAAGCCTTTTTCAGTCTGAAGACCGAGTCTGGCTTCTTTGGGTCTTCAAACCCTGGCGGTTGTTCCACATAAACTTCCTCATGGATAAATCCATTTAGGAAGACACTTTTGACGTCCATTTGGAATAACCTGAAATTCTTACAACAAGCAAACGCGAGTAATAGTCGAATAGCTTCTAACCTTGCCACTGGAGCGTAAGTCTCATCATAGTCTATTCCTTCTTCTTGCGTATATCCCTTGGCCACGAGTCTTGCTTTATTTCGTACGACTTTCCCTTTCTCGTTCATCTTGTTTCTGAACACCCATTTGGCTCCAATAACAGTTTTTCCTTTTGGTTGGGATGTCAATTCCCAAACATCATTTATGCTGAACTGTCTAAGCTCTTCTTGCATAGCTTCAATCCAGCTTTCATTAGATAAAGCTTCTTCTATGCTCTTTGGTTCAATTTCAGAAACGAGTGCCACAAAGACTAGACTCTTCTCGCCTTTTGGATCTTGTGCGAATTCCTTCATTAATTTCGCCAATTATAAAATCTTTGGGATGACTGGACTTATGCTTCCAGTTACTCGATGATTTGTCTGGTAGATGATCTCTTTCTTTATTTGGATCTTCACTAACATCCTGATGCTGGTTTTCCAGAGTCTGAGATGCTTCTTGAGTTGTAGACTTTGGAGGGTCTCGGAGGGGTTCAGACTCTTCTTGATGAGTCTGTCTTGATTCATCTTGCGTTGAGTCTTGAAATTTGACATTCATTGACTCCTCTACAGATTGGCTCTTCTTGTTATAGACTCGTAAGCTTTGCTTGATGTAGAATATCCAAGGAAGATACCTTCATCTGATCTTTCTTCAAACTTACCAACTCGATCTTTTGCATTTTTTAATATAAAACATTTGCAACCAAATACATGAAAGTATGAAACAATATGCTTCTTTTCTTTGAATAACTCATAAGGGGTTTTCATAAGAATAGATCTTAAGAAGACTCTATTGATGATATAGCAAGCTGTTGAAACAACTTCAGCCCAAAATCGAGAAGAAATTTTACTTTCAATTAAAAGAGTTCTAGCCATTTCTTGAAGAGATCTGTTCTTTCTTTCCACAACTCCATTTTGCTGAGGAGTATATGGAGAGGAAAACACATGCTTACAGCCAGATTCATCACAGAATTTTGTAAAATCTTGATTTTCAAATTCACCTCCATGATCTGTTTTTATACAAGAGATTACACATCCCTTTTCATTTTGAACATTTTTAGCAAATTTTTCAAAATACGAAAAAGGTTTCGGACTTACTTGAAATGAAATATACCCAAGTAAAACGGGAGTAATCATCAACAATTACTAGGCAATACTTCTTACCCCTAATACTCTGAGTTCTGGTTGGTCCGAAGAGATCCATATGCAGCAACTGCAGAACATGATTAGTAGAGACATGATTTATTGGCTTAAAAGAATTTCTTACCTGCTTTCCCAGAATACATGGAGTGCATGAATCAGTCTTTTGGTATGGCAATTTTGGTAGACCTCAAACAAGCTGCTTTGATGAGATTTTGGCTAATTGCTTCATATTGACATGTCCAAGCTTTTTGTGCCATAAGCTTGCTTCGTCTTGAATTGAGATAAGACATTGCGATTCATTTGGTTTCACATCCAGAAGATAGATATTTCCATGTCTTCTACCCAAAAAGATTGAGTAGAGTCTTTCGATTCCGAACATGTTCCTTCTTGAAAGAAGATCTTGAAACCAAAGTATCACACAATTGACTAATGCTGAGAAGATTGTAATTGAGTCCTTCCACTAAGGAAACATTACTTATTGTGAGAGTTCCAATTTTCACGGTTCCAAATCCCACAATACTTCCTTTGCTGTTTCCTCCAAATGAAACTTTTCCACCATTTACTTGAGCAAGTTTTATAAAGCAATTTGAGTCTCCTGTCATGTGTCTTGAGCATCCGCTGTCAAGATACCACTTTACCTGTTTCTTGATGGAGACCTGCATTTAACAAAGAGTCTCAAGCTTTCTTTGGTACCCAAATTTTCTTGGGTCCTTTGGTGTTAGTAAGATAAACAGTATTAGCCCATACTTTCTTAATAGGTTTCCATACCATAGGACACTCTTTTTCAAAGTGATCCGGACTGTTGCACTTTGAACATTTAAGAGAATTTCTTCCTACGGGTTTAACAAAAACTTTTTTGAAGTGATTTTTGTAAACCTCACTTGAAAGCATTTTCTTAATTCTTTCTTTTACTTTAGGAAAATCAATCAAGGGAATTGTTTCTTCATACCTAGACCAGACTTATTGAAGTAAGGTCTTTGTGCTGAAAGAATTTTCTCAAGTTTTTCAGATCCCATAGAAAATTTCTTTGATATATTAGATAAATATGTTTTTAAGAAAGCATTTTCTTTTAAAAGATTTTCTTCATTTTCTTTAAGATTGGAAACAGACAAGCCTAGACTTTTAACTTTTTCTGCTAAAACATTTTCCTTTTGTTTTAGAGTTGAGTTTTCCCTTTTTAGTTTGGAAATACTTTTGAAATAAGTCTTAAGACTAAAGCATAGTTCATCAATATATTTAGAAACTTTGACAGGAATTTTAAAATTACTTGCCTCAAATTCACTGCTCGAGTCGATCCCAGTCCGATCCAGTCCGAGTCCGATTGTGCCATCGACATAGATTGTCATATTCATTATCACTTTCTTCACACTCAGTATCACTCCAGGTTTCAGCTTTGAGAGCTTTTCGAAATTTTTCAGCTTTTCCTTTCTTTTTCTTCAAAAGATGACAATTGGGTCTTATGTGTCCCTTTTTCTTGCATTCAAAGCAGACTACATCTTTGTTTGGTTCCTCATCATCAACAGACTTGGTCTGCTGTCTTTGAAAGCCTTGTTTCTTTGAGTTGAACCTACTTCCTTTTCTATTTAGTTTTCTGAATCTTCTTATCATGAGAGCAAGCTCCTCATCGTCCATATCTTCTTCAGAATCTGTAACATCATAATCATCATTTGATTTTAATGCAATAGATTTCTTACCTCTTGGATCTTCATCTTCATTGATCCTTTCCACTTCATAGGACTGAAGAGTTCCAATCAGCTCATCGACAGATAGTGGCATAATTCTTTGCGTCTCTCTTATCGAAGTCTTTATGTGATTCCAATCCTTGGAGAGTCCACGTAGTAGCTTGTTTACCTTCATGGGATCAGAAGTTGGTTGACCTTGATTTTCAAGACCATTTACAATATCTGTAAAACGACTAAACATGTCAGATATTGATTCTCCCGGTTTCATTCTAAAGGCTTCGTATTGACCGAGAAGAATGTTGATTCTTGTTTCCTTCACTCGTCTGTTCCTTCATAGGTGATATGCAATCTGTCCCATACTTCTTTTGCTGTACCACAAGAAGATATTCTATTATATTCAGTTGGTGATCAAGCACAATATAAGGAATAAATTGCTTTTGCATCGAGTGTTTGTCTCTTGGTTATTTCTTCCTGAGACATTCCGCTGGATTCTTCAGTTTCTTTTCCTCTTTCAGAGACTGATGCAGTGGTAGGAGTAATTCCTTTTTCTACAACGTCCCATTCCAGAGGATCCTTTGATCGTAGGAAAGCTTTCATCTTGTTCTTTCAGATGTTGTAATCCTTTCCATCAAAGTAAGGTGGTCTGGTATTGCTTTGCCCTTCCATCAGCCCTGGTGCTAGCATACTAGCCATGGATCTTTTACTATGAAGTAAAACACTTCAAATAAAGTAAGTACACAGGCTCTGATACCAATTGATATTGCTAGTATAAACACCTAGAGGGGGGTGAATAGGCGCACAAACAATTTTTCTCAAATACGGAAGCAATTCTTAACAGATTGAAATACGATCGAGGTAGAGAGAGTAAGGAAGAGAAAATCAAACACAGGATTTATAGTGGTTTGGCTTAATCCAAGCCTACGTCCACTCTTCCGCACTGACAACCCACCGGCTGGATTTCACTATGATCAAAAGAGAAGTTACAGCACAGCTTTGCCTTGATTCCACAGTGTAGATGTTCTATCACACCTCCTCAAGGTCTCTCACAAATATAGACTCTCTTTTGTATACAAGTATTCGCTCAAGAGATTTATCTAAACAAATAGGAGCTTCAGACTTTGGAATTTTTCTATCGCGCACTCTCTCTAAAACAACTAAGAACGTCTTCCTTATATACTCCTTTATGCCATCATACCCGTTGGCACTTTCCAAAGGAATTCCTCTAATCTACCTGTTGGACGGAATCAATTAGGAAGATCGTTCGAGCTATTAAAGGAACGTGTTGATAGCCCATCAATCCTGTTTGCCCATACAATCAGGATCTCGGTTTCCATAAGCAGAACCTTCCAATAATACTTAGACAATCATCGAATCTTCAGTCATTGAATCAATCTTGATCAATCAAAGAATTCTGATACGTCTTCTCCAGCCACGAGATCTTCTCCAGATGATAAGGTTAAATCTTGAACAAAACATCCAGTTCGGGATAACCTTTCTTCAACGGATCAGAGACTGTCAATGAGGATAGACTTTGAGTCTTGAGTCTGGCAGTCCGGAAGTCTTCAGACTTTAACCGACGAGTCCTGCACCTTCGAGACTAGGCGACGGAAACATTTTGTCAACTTCAAAACTCTTCACGAGGATTTCTCCAACAACTATAATGTCAACCATTGAATGATCCCGAAGAAATATATAGACAAAATATGAATAAATCACGAAATGCAACAATAAGATTAACCAATAATTATTTGGCTTGTCACTCGAAAATGTAGATATATTGACGCTAACATGAATTGATATGATGATAGGTACGAGTATAACGGATAGAGATGAATTGTTAGCTGTAATTTGGGGTTTCTACAGTTCTTCCCAGCGGAGAAAAAGTTGCAGTGGCACGACACCCTCCGTTCGAATAATGGATATCTTACAATAACAATGAACATTTTCAGTCGCCTGATTTAGGCAGCAAACTTACACTCATGACATCTTGGGCTAGGTCTTGGGCTGCCTCCTCTGGCTTCACCTGCAAACTTAGAAAATCAAAGAAACAAGAACCATAAAAAGAAGTTAACAACCCTGCTACATCTCTAGTAGAATTTAACAATCAAATACTGCTGTGAATCTGATGATATGACCATCGATTGAAAGCCAACAAGCGCGAGACCGAGCTAAGAGGTATTGGTATAGCTATGTATGTATGTATAGTTGGTAGTGTGTTTGTAAAACAAATTAAAATGTGCCTCGTCCCAAAGCAAAAAAAATGTAAGTGCTCACGTGGACAGAATTTGGTACTAATTAACGATCAGTATTTTTTTTTATTAAAATTAAAATTTATAATTATAAAATAACCATTGTGTCATATTGAAACAGTGTGATTGTTTATAATAAACTGATGATTTTTTTAATTATTTAATTTCGAATTTATTAGTTCTATCTAATGATTATTAGGTGCTCCTACAACCTTTTTAACATATGGAGAGTTGTGTCTATTTGAACATAACTTCTTCTCCTTTAAAGGTTGTAATTTTTCATAAATTATAATATTCCGAATTTTCAATGTCTTTTCAATATGTTTTTTGAGAAAATATCTATTCAGAGATAACTTCTTCCTAAATGTTGCAATTTATTCTGAAAAGGACAATATATATTCATAGTTTTATGTATAAATTTTTTTGACAATCTTGAGACTCCTTTCAAAGATATACGGTCATAATTTTCAATTGTTTCCTTTTGAGAAATCCTAGAGAAATGTCAGATTTATTATATGATATTCTCATTGAAACTTTGTTATATCCTGGAGGATTTTTATCAATAACCATTAACAATGTTGTGGGGGTAAATAATTCCTTAAAGAGAGTGTTATCACATCTTAAAGTTTGATTCCATTTTCTTCCTTGACCGATGATTTTTCCCCAACATGTGTGAGTATATGTATAAAGAAAAAGGAGAGAGAACGCAACCAGGAGAAGACAACAAAATCTCAGAGATGGATGAAGAACAGCAGAAGCCGAAGAGGACGAAGAAGGCGAAGAAACAGACGCGCTCTGTGCCATGTTTTCTCTTTGGGTCTTCAGAATCTTGTTTTATCTCCAATTTTTTTTTTTTTTTTTTTTTTTTCCGGTTGGTCGTGTTTTTTAAAAGGAAAAACAAAAGATTGTTGGTCAAAGTCGTTCTTGGTAGAGCTTTATTTAACAAGTCTCTGTCCAAAAATTTCCAGTGCTGTCCCTTTCTGGGCAAGTTCCGTGCACGTCTCATTTGAATTCAACTATTTGCATCGACATCTTTGACTCCCCCATTCGATTACATCTACTATCTATTTATATAAGAGAAAATAAATGTACATCACAATTGTATATTACATTAGCGATCGACCCAAATGAACCGAGTCAACAAAAATCAATTTTAACTACTAGAAATAGTTGCCTAGCAATATCGGGTGTCCAACCTTCAAATTTACATATTCAAAATTAGAATAAAATAACAAAAAATTTCCATGTTCCGTTGTTAATGTAATGGTCCTTGTCCAAATTTGGTTTGCGAAGCTTCTTTTGGCAGATTTGATTTTGAACTAATATTCAGTACAAATTTTAGGACTGTCTACCATTTAATCATCTCCATTTTCCCATACAATTTTGTCGGGCATATCTTAAGCCATTCTATCTAACATTTCCACTTAAAGCATGATCAACAGTAACATCGCTACTTATAGTTTGTTATGCACATCTATAACACGTCAAAAATACGGTAAGATGGTGGTCTTTACATCACAAAATAATGTAGAGTACGGTAAATATTGAATGACAAACTCCACTATTCGCATCGATTTGCCTAATAATACATTGAATATGGATGAAATGTAGATGTGAAACCCTACCGAAAATATATCCTTGGAATAATAAATACATGAACAAATTCAGATGATATTTTTAGGTCAAGTTCTACTTAGAGGGATTAATGCAAAGGAAATGACATATTAGTTGGTTGTAGGCACAACGTTAAAGTACGTCATACAACTTAGGTTACCTGAAATTAACGCAAAAGAAAAGAGCTTATCCTATAATTTACTGATTATGCAACATCATTACTTAGCGAGGATCACTAATGAGAGACTTCAGCCTGTGTTATATTCCTATGCTATTATTGTACTGATTTATAGTACAATTTGTGACATGATTTCATATGTTGAAGGGTATAGTATTGACGTGTCCATGTTTAAGACAAGTCTACATTCCCTAAACCAGGGAAAGGCTAACGAAAAGAGCCTGAATGTTCTAATGTTTTGGAGTAACATATTTATGATGTATTACCATTTCACCAACTTTTATTCCCACGAAGGGCTTCCGACAATAGCAACAGATGGTTAGGCAAAATTCATCTTTTAAATAACAATAATTCTGAAGAAAAAATCTAATACTGATGCAAATATGAACAATTTGTCCTGATTATTGATCCTTTGTTTAGGTAATAAAACTTACATCAACCGCATCCAAGGCTCCGAATCGGGTCGCTTGGATATGCTCCCCCCTAGAAACTCGGGAAAAAAAAAAAGCCCAGAAAAGTTGGTAATTCTCCTAATCTTTAGTGGAAAATTTGCTTACATGCGCTAAATTTCATTCGACAAACATTGATTAAAAGTCCATAAATGTGAATGTGAGCTCCAAATCAGATGTAGAGTTGACCCTAATCAAGGCACGCACATACATACCTTTTGTATGGCCTTCATTTCTGCATACGATGCCTTTTTGAAGTATCAAAACCAGCAGAAGAAAACCAAGTTTCAAGAACAAATCATAAAAACTGAGAGAGGAAGAAGAAACACAAACTCTGTCCCATTTTTGTGCAATCAGCTTTCACACTACTTATACTCTCTCTCTCTCTCTCTCTCTCTCTCTCTCTCTCTCCTCGAGCCCCGAGCATGCAAACATTTCTCAACGATCGATTAAAATTGCGACATCCTAGGACGCTTTGCCTACCCATTCTTTTTTTTCTCTTTCGATTAAATGCATGTAGAAGCAATTTATATAACCACCTAGTCAAACAACAAACAATAGGGATAGTAAGAACCCAAAAATATTCCAAAACAACACTTTAATATATAAACTGTTAACCCTAAAAATTTTAATAATTACAAGCCTTTCTACGGCCACTTCCTACCAACCATCTTAAAAACTTGTAGGGTTAGGGTTAACCTAAACCTCACTAACAACGAGACTGACCAAAAGTGGCACCATGTACACCCATGTCTTGGTCCATCGGGACCCCAAATTGCACCCAACGATTCTTCATACTACATATCTGAAAATATTTAACAATAACGGGTGGGATAAAATCTCAGTGAGTCAACAGCCTAAACCTTGATGAAAAATTTTGAAAGTAAGTGCTCATTACTTTTGCGTGACTGATTTTCTTAAAATACTGGATGAACGCAACCTATGTGAAACAGATTAGCAGCCAGTTTGTTAAGCCTTGATGTGCCAAAGCTAGTAACTTACCGGTAATTCAGAGGTCGGTGATTTTTGATTGAACGAGGAAAGATTCACTGTGGGCTATATATATATATATCAAAGTTCACTGATTGCTCTGGAAAATATTTTATTTGCTAGCATCACCCAGGGGCTCAATTTTCCTTAGAATGGATTATCTGTTAAAAAAGAACGAATTATTATCAACTGTTAAATCACCAGACATGCTTACTGATAATGTGGAATTAGACAATGAGCAATTTCCGATTTTCTACTTTGAAGCTGTACCTGTAGATGAAATCGGCAATGCAGAATCCCTGCAGTTCGACTTGAATATCATCGGAGAGGCAACAAATGACTTCTCTGACTCAAATAAGTTGGGACAAGGTGGATTTGGCATAGTTTAACAAGGTAATCACTGCAAATTGTTCATTTATAAAATAACAGAGAATTTGAAACATTCACATGTATGTGGCTGCTTTTTGCATTCTTTTTCAGGGAACATTGGCCAATGGACAAGTTATAGCAGTAAAAAGGCTGTCTGTAGATTTGGGACAAGGTGATCAAGAATTCGAGAATGAGGTCCTCTTGGTTGCAAGGCTTCAACACCGGAATTTGGTTAGGCTCTTAGGATTTTGCCTGGAGGAAAGAGAAAGGCTTCTTATATATGAATTCGTACCAAACTCAAACCTGGATCACTTTATATATGGTACGATCATGCCATTTTTGTTCCAGCATCATCTGACTTAAGAGTAATTGATGTGCATGTTCTTGCCAATCTGCATTTAGAAAGCCACCTCGTGCTAGTCACATCACTCTAATCTTTCGTCAATATACTATGCAGATCTTGTTAGGCGTAGCCAGCTAAGTTGGCAAAGGCGTCAAAAGATAATAGGGGGCATTGCTCGTGGGCTTCTTTATCTTCATGAGGATACTCAACTTCGAATTATTCATTGGGATCTTAAAGTGCGCAATAATTTGCTTGACGCAGAGATGAACCCTAAAATTTCATATTTTGGTACAACGAGGCTATTTGCGGTGGATCAAACTCAAGACGCCACAAGTAGGGTTGTTGGCACTTAGTAAGTAATACATATTAGAGTATCTTAATATAAATCCAATATTATTCCTGCACTCTTCTCCATATAATCTGAATAGCTAGCAGATGGAAAGGCACGGCATCTTAAGTGGAATTGCATTGAAAGTGCTCATTATTCCTGTGATGTAGTGGGTACATGGCTCCAGAGTACGCAATGCATGGATTGTTCTCAGTCAAGTCAGATGTCTTTAGTTTTGGGGTGTTGCTACTAGAGATTATTAGTGGTCAAAAAAGTAGCTGCTTCTACAACGGGAATACCACGGAGGACCTTCTTAGCTATGTAAGAAAATATCTTTCAATCACTCTCCTTTTTCCGAATGAATCACTAGGAAAGAGTGGCAGACACAAACTCGAATGAGTCGAGCAACTGTCCTTACCATGCTGAATTTGTGTTTACGATTCATTGTGGGCATGGAGGAGTTGGAGGTAAGGGACCCCCTCAGATCTCATAGATCCTAATTTGGCTGATGGTTCGAGGACCGAAATGTTGAGGTGCATTCATGTTGGATTGCTGTGTGTTCAAGAAATCGAGGCCGACAGACCAACCATGGGTGCGGCGGTTTTGATGTTCAGTAGTTACTCCACCACCTTGCCACTACCATCACGACCTGCATTCATTTTGTCCAGTATCCCTGAATCTGACATAGCTTCGCGGGTGATGGTAACTCATTCGAATCGATCCGAAAATAGAGAAATCCAAGAATCAACGAACGATGCTTCTATCACCGGGCTATATACTCGATGATCACAGATTGGAGTCTAAATTTGTGTATCTTCTGTTCCATTGCAGATGGAACAACGAGGCAATGTGCCATATCAGTACATCATTTGATATTTCATTATTTCATGTGTTGAATGGAATTTGGAATGATTATATGCTGCTATGGTCTTAAAAAAGGGTGAAGTGTGCGCTTATATTACTGGCTATAGACGATATGTACTATGAAAAAATTAACTTTAATTTTATATTATGTTAATGGAAAAGATATCTAAAAGTTAATTTGCATTATGGAAATGCTATTAGTCACATATGGATGTTGGATTTAGGTATATCAATCATTAGTTTCTTATGAGAAAATTATTAAGTCTCATGAATAATTACTGTACTTTCCCACATGAATTTTTTTGACCAATATGAGAAATTACTAGCTACAGAAATGTTTGAACATACTTTTGTATGTGTGAAGTTACTATCAACAATGGGAAGTAGCAACTCCCAACTTGCCGCATAAAAATTTGGTGAATGAGTAAGATAAAGTTGGCAATTTCATATACTTCAATAAAAGTTAGTAAGTTATTAAAGATAAAGTTGGTAAATGAGCTGTTGTGAGTTTCCTCACGTCACAAGCTCTCCCAAGCTTGCACCTCTCATGACAATGGAAGGTGTCGCGATTCTCTTTGCCATTTTTCTGCAATCAGTTTTGATACTATATTCTCTCTCTCTCTCCCTCCCTCCCTCCTCATCTGATAAGTTGTTTCCGCCCATTTTAAAATTAACTTGTCCCCCGGGTCATGCATGAATATATTATAATATAATAATATATGTTGACTTGTCTTCATCGGGTCGTGCCCTTGTCTTGCATGAATTTGTTTAAATATGTTGACTTGTCTTCATTGAGTACCCTGGGTCGTTTTTTTTTAAATATATTATAATATTATAATAAATAATATTTTAATAAAAATAAAAATAAAAATAATTTATTTCCAAAAAATAAAAAAATATCTCATATTTTTTTCCAAAAAAGCCAACAAGTCAGAAAAAGCCAAAAATGATTCATATTTTCAGAAAAAGATTAAAAATCCAAAAAATGCTTTTTAATGTCCAAAAAATAAGAAAAATACCCAAAAAAAATGTTTTTTCTCCACAAAATTCATGGAAAATCCCTCGAACATCCAAAAAGCCTTTAAGGTTTAAACAAAATTAGGTACCAGTTGGGCATTAGTGATTAACTAGTATAATCAAGTTTCCGAACCTAGTTTTTTTGGTTGTGTAGGAGCGAATATTTCTCCCAATATTTAGCTTGGGTTTTTAATCAACTCACCCCGAATTGATTAGTGGCAACTTCATTTTAAAATTAACTTACAAGTTAAAAACTTGGACAATTAAGTTGTGAATTTGTGGATTTGGGAGAGTCCAAGTTAAGTCTAATAGACCTAGCCGAACTGTTAGCCTCCGCAAGTGCCCGTCCTTAATGGGGACGCCAAAAAAAGAGGTCGCAACAGTGTTCTCTTTGACCCAATCAGACTCGAAATGTATAAGACCCGTAACAAAAACCCGGGTCATGTTGGGTCCGGAAAAGATGAAGATTTACATTAAATATGATATAATTTAATTAATAATTATACGAACCAACATATTTTAATTTTACACAACTTCAAAAAATAAAAAATCACGCCTGTGCAACGCATGGGTTTGCTACCAGTTTAATTGGAAATCAAATGATCATAGATCACCATGTGATCGATTTTCAATAGAAAAGACAATGCTGGATCTCTTCGTGTTCCATTTAATAGTCTTATTGTATTATATTCATTTAGCAAGATATACTGATTGGTGTATGTGACATCCTGATTTTCTAATTCTATTTTCAATAAATTGAGATGGGCATTTTGTTGGCACATATATAGTTCTTTTCCCTGAACTGATCACTCATGGAATAACTAGTCTATCAGGTGAAGCTGTTAAGAATTCTAATGCATCAGACTCGAAGATGTACATTGTGGCTTGAATTGATCAACCACGGGTCAAATGCATGAAAATTTCTAAAAGCTACCAGGTAGATCATGATGCGCTAGTATCGTGTCGAAGTGAAATTAACCGTGAAATTGAGATCAAATTCAGAAATTGGAAGCCCTAGTATGTCACAAATCATTTTAGGATCATTAACTCATCTTTGGAAGATTTTTCGTGCAAGCCAAGTTTTTCAGCAATTAAATAAGAAAATGGCTAATTTGGCTCAAGAAATTAATAGGCCCGCTTTTGGTCGTGCTTTTAGGACTCAAGTTGGTTCTATGGTCAAGTGATTATGTAAATTAAAATGTGGTGATATTGGATTAATTTTATGGACTTCAATTGGACTCAATTGGAAGAGAATTGAATGGAATTGGAGAAATTAGTGTACGAGATTTCATGCCACGGCGGAAAAATAAATTGCACCCATTGGGAGAAAGGTTGTGAAAGATTTGGGATAGTGGAGTGTGACATCATGTGATGTCATGGTGGTTGGGCCAAATTGAAGGAGAGCTTGACAAGTGGCAAGTGCTAATTGGTCCTCAAAAAGTGAGGAGGTCCCATCACCTTCTTCTTCAACCTTGGAACCGGTTGGGAGGGAAGAGGAAAAGCAGAAACCAGCGACCGGAGCCCCCTACGCCCGCACGCACGCGCGCCAGTCGAAGTCCTCACCGTTCGTCTGTCGTCGCCTCCACTCCGCCCAACCCCGGGCGCGCTGCTCGCTCGCATGCTCGCCAGCCAGCTCGCCTCTCCGCTCCGCCCAACCGTTGTTCATGCAACCCTAAGCCTCCATCTCCTTTGTCCGTCGTTGCTCATCGTCGCCAACCATCGCTGAAGACCCGTCAGAGCCGCCATCTACACTGCCCAAGCTACCGTCGCCCTTCTCCGCCGGTTTCGTGCCCAACTAGCCGCCGTTTGGCCCTCCTTCGCCCGTGACTAGCAGCTGCAAAAATGGTATCTTAGCTCGGTTTTGACCCGTTTTGGCTGGCTTCTCGACCCCAAATGCTTGGCCCACTTTGATGAAAGTTGTTCCCCTCGGCATTCTCGTCGTTTTGGTCCGCTCGGCTAGCTAATCGGGTGAGTTTAACTCACTAAATCTTGATTAGACGGTTAATGATGTCCTAAGTATGCTTAGTCTAAGTTAATTAAGCTTAGGTGATTAGTTTATTTTATTTAATTGCGATTTAGATTAAGATGTTTGTTTAATTTAAAGCATGTTTAATTAAAGGCTAAGAGAGTTTATTTAATAGTAAACCTTGGTGCGACATAATAGGATTTTAATTTTGAATTATTTAATTGTTTCGAAATTCTGGAATTTATAATATTATATTATATTCCGAAATTATTAAAAAAAAAATTTATTTTTGACCCCGATTGCTTAGAATTTCATGCCGATCACTGCTGTGTATTTATAATTTGAATTTGATGATTGATTGTAGCAAATGGAGTGTGATTGCGATAAATAGAGATTCTTTTTATAAAATCCTAAGTGTCAAAATTTGATGGAAGAACGACTGTATTTGACCACCTATTAAAGGTTGTACCTAATGGGGCATTGATTGACCACCTATTAAAGGTTGTGTCCAGTGGGGCTGTGATTGACCATCTATTAGAGGTTGTGCCAAATAGGGCCGTGATTGACCACCTATAAGAGGTCGTGTTCATCGGGGCGAGATCTACCACCTAATCAAAGGTCGTGCCGAGTGGGGCCGTGATTGTCACTGGTTGTTAAACCTTCCTATAGGGTCGTGATTGGAAGCAGTGATTGATTTGCTAGAATGACATGCAATCGGCCGAGTCGATTAATCGTTGAGACGATCCAAGTGGTTGAATTGTTTTGATAATGTGATTGTGCCACAGTTGTTTGATTATCATAATTACACATGGTTGAATTATATAAACTGTGCTAACCTGCAGATGAAGACTAATGCGAGGTGAGTCTTCTTGATGTTGTGGCTAGGCCACTCTGGGGCGTATTTACTTTCTAATAGGGATTTAGGAGGGTTGAACTTGCTGAGACAATGTCTCATCCCGATCGTGGGATTAAAATTTCAAGTCCCTAGTGGACAGAGTGGGCAGATAACTTTGGTTGGCCTTGAGGAGTTGCAGATGTGAAGTTATAATGATTGGAGATCGTATCCGACTTGTAGGTCGTAGGACAGTTCATTTTTAAGAGACGGTCTTTTGTAGACTTTTGGCCTTAGACATATGTTTGTAATTCTGTTGAATTATGAAAGTGTTATGTTGTGGTTTTGCTTCCTACTTTTTTATCACGTATTTTACTGTCAGGGGTTTTATAATACATTCCGCTTGCACAATAAGAAATGAATGGGGTCGGCGACACTACCTGGGAATGTTGCATTTGCATGACCATAGTGGGATGTTGGCACGCTCAAGGTTCGGGGCGTGACAGTGTACAAACCTAAACTTTCCCATTTTAGCTATTTATTCTTAAATTAGATATATTTATCCCTTCAAATTCATTGCTAATATCTATGATCATCAATGAAACAAAAATTCAATTATACAGAAAAAAAAAAGAAAAAAAGTCAAGATTATCTTAAGGAACTTTTTCAGGTAGAAAAAAGAGAATGGCATCTTAACTTTGCTACTAGCTTATTAAGAGGTATGAAAAAAATCACCAATGATCAAAAAGAAAAATGAATGAGCTAAGAATTTGATATAAAAAAAATGACTATAATCTCAACCATTGAATGATCGCAAACAAATATACATACCAAATTTGAATACATCATGAAATGCAACAATAAGATTAACTAGTAAATATATGGCTTGTCATTTAAAAGATGTTGATATATTGATGCTCAAGCGAAACGATACGATCATAGGTACGAGTATAAATTGTTAGCCATAATGACACCCTCCGTTTGAATAATGGATCTCCTACAACAACAATGAACATTTTCGGCCGCCTGATTTAGGCAACAAACTCACACTAATAACATCTTGGGCTCGGTCTTGGGCTGCCTCCTCCTGCTCCTGCTCCTGCTCCTCCTGCAAACTTAGAAAATCAAAGAAAGAAGAACCATAAAAAGAAGTTAACAACCCTGATACATCTCTTGTAGAATTTAACAATCAAATACTTGCTGTGAATCTGATGTGATGATCATCGATTGAAAGCCAACAAGCGCAAGACCGAACTAAGAGGTATCGGTTCAGAAATGTATGTATGTATTGTTGGTAATTTGTTTGTAAAACAAATTAAAATTTACGTTGTCCCACATCAAAAAAAAAAAAAATGTCAGTGCACACGTGGACGGAATTTGGCATTAATCAACGATCGTCATTGTTATTTATTAAAATTTGAATTTATAATTATAGAATAACCATTATGTCGTATTGAAACATTATGATTGTTCATAATAGACTGACAATTATTTTTAAATTCTTTAATTTCGAATTTATTAGTTCTATCTAATAATTATTAAGCACACTCACAACCTTTTAACATTTGGAGAGCTGTGTTTATTCGGACATAACTTCTTCTCCTTGAAGTATTGTAATTTTTCATAAATTATGAAATTTGGAATTATAAAATAATTTTATTTTTTTATTCCGAATTTTCAATGTCTTTTCAATTTTTTTTTTTTTTGAGAAAATATTAGTTCAGACATAACTTCTTTCGAAAGGTTACATTTTGTTCTAAAAAGACAATATATATATTCAGTTTTTTGTCTAAATTTTTTTGATAATCTCGAGACTCCTTTAAAAAATATACAGTCATCATTTCCAATTGTTTCTTTCTGAGAGATTCTAGAAAAATGCTTGAATTATTATCTGGAATTCTCATTGAGACTTTGTTATATTTTGAAGGATTTGTATCAATAATCATTAGCAACGTTCGAATAAATAATTTCTTAAGGAGAGTATTATCACATCTCAAAGTCTTATTCCATTTTCTTCCCTAACCGATAATTTTTCCCCCATGTATTTTTATATGTATAAAGATAAAAGGAGAGAGAACGCAACCAGAAGAAGACAACAAAATCTCAGAGATGGATGAAGAACAGCAGAAGCCGAAGAGGACGAAGAAGGAGAAGAAACAGACGCGCTCTATGCCATCTTTTCTCTTTGGGTCTTCAGAATCTTGTTTTATCTCCAATTTGTTCTCCGGTTGGTCCTGTTTATTAAAAAAAAAAAAAACAAAGATCTTTGGTCAAAGTTGTTCTTGGTAGAGCTTTATTTAACAAGTCTTTGTCCAGAAAATTCCTGTGCTGTCCCTTTCTGGGCAAGTTCCATGCACATCTCATTTTAATTAAATTATTTGCATCAACATCTTTGACTCCCCCATTCGATATCTCAATTATATAAACTATCTATTTATAAATGTGCATCCCAATTGTATATTGCACTAGCGATCACCCAAATGAACCGAGTCAACATAAATCAACTTTGACTACTAGAAATAGTTGCCAAGCAATATCGGACACATAGAATAATGTCCGACCTTCAAATTTACATATTCAAAATTAGGACAAAATTACAAAAATTTTCCATGTGCTGTTGTTAATGTGCTATGGTCCTTGTCCAAATTTGGTTTGCGCAGCTTGTTTTGGCAGATTTGATTTTGAACCAATATTCAGTACAAATTTTAGGACTGTCTACCGTTTAAGCTTCTCCATTTTCCAATACAGTTTTGTCGGGTATATCTTAACCTGGACTATATAACATTTCCTCTTAAAGCATGATCAATAGTAACATCGTTACTTATAGTTTGTTATGAACATCTATAACACATTAAAAATAGGGTAAGATGGTCTTTACACCGCAAAATAATATAGAGTACGGCAAATATTTAATGAAAAAACTCCATTATTCGCATCAATTTGCCTGATGATACACTGAATATGGATGAAATGTAGATGTGACCCTACCTAAAATACATCCTTGGAATAATAAATACATGAAAAGAATCACATGATATTTTCAGGTCAAGTTCTACTTAGAGAGATTAACGCAAAGTTTTTGGGCATATTAGTTGGTTGTAGGCACAATGTTAAAGTATGTCATACAACTTAGGTTACCATGAATTATCGCAAAAGAAAAGAGCTAGTCATATAATTAACTGATTATGCAACATCATTACTCGACAAGGATTACTAATGAGAGACTTCAGCCTGTGTTATGTTCCTATGCTATTATTGTACTGATTTATAGTACAATTTGCGACATGATTAAGATGTTGAAGGGTATAGTATTGACTTGTCAATGTTTAAGACAGCTCCACAATTCCTTAACTAGGGAAAGACTAAAGAAAAGAGCTTGAGTTTTTATGTTCTAAATTTTTTGGAGTAACATATTTAGGATGTATTGTCAATTTACCACCTTTTATTCGGACAAAGGGCTTCCGACGATAGCAACAGATGGTTAGGCAAATTAAATTCTTTAAATAACAATAATTCTAAAAAAAAAAATGTGATTTCAGTGCAAATATGAACAATTTCCTCGGAGAGGGAGAGAGAGAGAGAGAGAGAGAGAGAGAGAGAGAGAGAGAGAGAGAGAGAGAGAGAGAGAGAGAGAGAGAGAGAGAGATATATATATATATATATATATATATATATATATATATATATTATGCTGAGGATCCGGCCTGACTCAACTTTACGAGAGCATAGACTGACTATATCTCGGGGAAAACTAGCTCAGCAATCCACCGTCGGGGCCCCCTGCTTAATTTACAAAACCGCTCTAAGAGTTTCGAACCCTTGACCATTCGGTCCATAGGGGCACGATCTCAGCCAGTGTAGCCATGCATGGGTAAGGATTTCTTTAGATATATTGATCCTTTGTTTAGGTAATAAAACTTACATGAACCGCATCTAGGGTTCCGATGCCTAGATATTCTCCCCCTAGAAACTTGAAAGTAAGAAAAGCTGGAAAGGTTGGAATTCTCCCAATCTTTAGTAGAAAATTTACGTACATGTGCAAAATTTCATGTGACAAAAGTTGATTAAAAGTCACAAATGTGAGGTTGAGACTCTAATCAGATGTATAGTTGACCCTAACAAATACACACACATATACATATGGCCATTCATTTCTGCATGAGATGCCTTTTTGAAGGATCAAAACCAAGAGAAGAAAACTAAGTTTCAAAAACAAATTATAGAAACTGAGAGAGGAAGAACACAAGCTCTCTTGGCCATTTTTGTGCAATCAGCTTTCACACTACTCTCTCTCTCTCTCTCTCTCTCTCTCTCTCTCTCTCTCTCTCTCTCCCCTTTCCTCTGATGAGCTGTTTTTGGGTCGTTCTTTATTTTTAAACCACTGTTTTTGGGTCGTTCTTTATTTTTAAACGGGTGGTTCATCATTCGTGCCCGGAGAAGAAAATTTAAAGTTTTTGGTCATGAAATTTGGACACTCCTGTCATTTTCCAAGCAAACAGTTGCAATTATCTCACAATCATGACATTCAATCCCCCGCAACTTGCCAAGGAAGAAGATAAACGAGAAATAGGTGGTGTAGATTGATTCCCAATTTAGTATAGAATATTTAAAATATCGAGTTGTCAGGCATTTATACTATCACTTGGATCTTATCTCAATGGACGATTGGAATCTACACATCCAAACACTCGGACTCATATTTTTTAGGATGGTATAGAATGTACTTGTGTTAAAATTCCTCGCATCATTTGTTTACGAGATTTATATATTCTTTACATGCATATGTTGTCTCTTCATCCGCTTGATAAATTTCACATGTTGTTCCTAACCTAAATTGAGTGAGAGAAAAGGTGTTGAATTATCTCACTTGTTTAGCTCTTTATGTATAAATGGTCTCTCAAGTCTTTGGGTTAGACCTTTTAACGATGAAAATACTAATTTAGAATGCGTTTTTATTCAATTCTATAATTAAACTTCTTTTATTTTGTTTTTTTGGTTCGGATGCTAACTGTGGTATTGCTCTTTGATTTATTATTATTTATTTTCAGAATGAATTCTCGTGTGAAGTGCTATAAGCACCGAGAGACTAATTTAGCATTAAGTTTGTTAATCATTGCTAATCATTGGCGTTCTTTATATTTCGGGGTTCGGCCTTATTCTTTTTGCATTGCTTTAATTTAGTAATAAAAAAGAACTTAAGATTTTATTTACATATAATTATAATATCTTGTTTATAGCACCTCAGTATCTTATTTCGGGAATTCAATATCATCATTACCGGAGTCCCGTGACAATAGTCGTAGCGTCTCGGTCGTGATTTGTCTTTAGCCGGTCAAAGTCAACGTCGAGGCCGCCGGCAGAAATCAAAGTTAGGCATTGATTGGTTCAAAGCCGCGTGGCTTCCCGCACCGGATAACCACCCCTCTCCCTCCCTCTCTTTCCGACAGAACTGAAACTCAAGACAAGCTTCCGATGATCGCTCCGCCACGTTCCGCCGTCCCCCTCCTCCTCTCGCTCCTTGCCCTCGCCGCCTCCGCCCATGGCGCCGACCCTCTCAAACACTTCTGCGGGACCAACGGCAACTTCACCGCCAACGGCACCTACGGGGAAAACCTCAAGGCCCTCCTCACCTCCGTCGTTGCTGCCGCCGCCGCCGCTGCCGACTACGGGTTCTACAACCTCTCCACCAGCGGCGGGAGCCTTGATGCCGTCAATGCCATTGCCCTCTGCCGGGGCGACGTCGGGGCCGCCGAATGCCAGAGGTGCCTGAACGACTCCGCCCCCGACATCGTCCGCCGGTGCCCGGTGCAGAAGGAGGCGATCATCTTGTACGCAAACTGCATCCTCCGGTACTCGAACCGCTCCATTTTTCGGACCAACGAGAATTTGCCAGCCTACGGCTTGGCGAACCCCAACAACGTCGCCAACAACGTCGATCAGTTCAATCAGGTTCGGAATTGCAAAGTTCAGCTTTTAGCATGCAGACGATCGGCATCTTTCGTTTGAACAACCATTTGCATTGCATTTCGCTTGTTTTCAAGAAAGCAGAGTGCATGATGCTTCTGTACGCGTTGACTTCGCTTACTTCATGGAAACTTTCCATAGTTTTCAACATAGTGAACCATGAGAATCCTCATCTCCGCTCGACGACGTGCCCGACTATGCGGATCGGTTAAATTGGGTTGCTGTTTGAGTGTAATTCATCCTTGTTTAGCTCCACTTTGTAATTCATCATAGCACTTGTTGTCATTATATCACGGTGCTGGTTGTGTTTTTGTGTTCTTGTTCTCCCAGAACGTGTTTTTTTTTCTCCCCTTTCAGTCTTGAATTCTTGAACTTTATGTTCCTGTAAGCCGTTGGGATTTGGCACATAGCTTTTCAGGTAGTATGAGCTCACAGGAGCATTTGATTTGAGGTCTCATTCTTGGACAGCAGCTAGCAATTCACATCGCATTAAGGTCGAGTAGGGATTTATGGTGCAGGTCGAGACGAAGTACTAATTCTTGTCTTTTTGTCCTGACAGCAGCTTATAGTCTTGGTCCTGTTTTCTAGGTTTTGCGCAATCTGATGGATGGTTTGAGAGACCGAGCTGCAAGCGGCAATTCGACGAGGAAATTTGCCGTCGGGAATGCGACAGCTCCAAACTTCCAGACTCTGTTTGGACTCGTGCAGTGCACTCCAGACTTGTCGTGGCTACAATGCGACAATTGTTTGATGAATGCTATTGGAAGAATTCCTTGGTGTTGTGATCAGAAACAAGGAGGAAGGGTTATTACTCCCAGCTGCAATATCAGGTTTGAAGTAGGCCGCTTTTTTGATCCTTCGGCTTATGAGTCGCCACCATCACCACCAGAATCACCAGTTTCTCCTTCACCTCCTCCAACGAATAACCCATCCCCTAAAGGTACTTCCTTTTAATGTACACTTACCTATGCCAGAGCATTCTATTTGTGTTTTCAATTGTCTGTAGGACAAACATGATAATAAGTGTGAGCAAGCATGCTTTCGACTTCAATGAGCTCCTTTTACAAACAAGAGACTCCTTCCCCTGCTCCTCCTCCTTTGAGTATAGTTGCATTAAGTGTATTTTAAAGCATGATGTAATTTAATTTTTTATTCTTGATGTAATAAGTTCCTGAGACACTTATGTTTCCTCTTGAATGAGGTATAAGCATGAAATAAGTGGCAGATGAGAAATTAAGGAGATTTCTGATGCATCATGAATCCTCCTTTCTTCGAGTTAAGTATCACCGTCCGAAGTAATTTCATCAGGAAACTGATGGAATAGTACCAAGGACTGCTTTAAATGTGCAATCCCTCCTAAAATCTGTTCTTGGTAATTGGGTCTAAACACTGTTCTCTGTGAGTTTCTTGTCTAACATTAGAGCTCTTCCTTTTTCAGGAAAGGATACTAACTCAGGTCGTATTACCCTCATTATCACGATCCCAGCTGTTGGATTATCTCTTTTAGTTGCTGGAATATTATGCATCTGTTTGAGGTCAAGAAGATTGAAGAAAAATTTCGGAAGTAAGTTCTCATTACTTTTGCGTGACTGATTTTCATAAAATACTGGATGAATGCAACCTATGTGAAACAGATTAGCAGCCAGTTTGTTAAGTCTTGATGTGCCAAAGCTAGTAACTTTTCAGTAATTCAGAGGTCGGTGATTTCTGATTGAACGAGGAAAGATTCAGTGTGGGCTATAGATATCAAAGTTCACTGATTGCTCTGGAAAATATTTTATTTACTAGCATCACCGAGGGGCTCAATTTTCCTTAGAATGGATTATCTGTTAAAAAAGAATGTATTATTATCAACTGTTAAATCACCAGACAGGCTTACTGATAATGTGGAATTAGACAATGAGCAACTTCCGATTTTCTACTTTGTAGCTGTACCTGTAGATGAAATCAGCAATGCAGAATCCCTGCAGTTCGACTTGAATATAATCAGAGAGGCAACAAATGACTTCTCTGACTCAAATAAGTTGGGACAAGGTGGATTTGGCGTAGTTTACAAGGTAATCACTGCAAATTGGTCATTCATAAAATAACAGAGAATTTGAAACATGCACATGTATGTGGCTGCTTTTTGCATTCTTTTTCAGGGAACATTGGCCAATGGACAATTTATAGCAGTAAAAAGGCCGTCTGTAGATTTGAGACAAGGTAATCAAGAATTTAAGAATGAGGTCCTCTTGGTTGCAAGGCTTCAACACCGGAATTTGGTTAGGCTCTTAGGATTTTGCCTGGAGGAAAGAGAAAGGCTTCTTATATATGAATTCGTACCAAACTCAAGCCTGGATCACTTTTTATATGGTACGATCATGCCATTTTTGTTCCAGCATCATCTGACTTAAGAGTAATTGATGTGCATGTTCTTGCCAATCTGCATTTAGAAAGTCACCTCGCGCTAGTCACATCACTCTAATCTTTCGTCAATATACAATGCAGATCCTGTTAGGCGTAGCCAGCTGGGTTGGCAAAGGCGTCAAAAGATAATAGGGGGCATTGCTCGTGGGCTTCTTTATCTTCATGAGGATTCTCAACTTCGAATCATTCATCGGGATCTTAAAGCGAGCAATATTTTGCTTGACGCAGAGATGAACCCTAAAATTTCAGATTTTGGTACAGCAAGGCTATTTGCGGTGGATCAAACTCAAGACGCCACAAGCAGGGTTGTTGGCACTTAGTAAGTCATACATAGCAGAGTATCTTAAAATAAATCCAATATTATTCCTGCACTCTTCTCCATATAATCTGAATAGCTAGCAGATGTAAAGGCACAGCATCTTAAGTGGAATTGCGTTGAAAGTGTTCATTATTCCTGTGATGCAGTGGGTACATGGCTCCAGAGTACGCAATGCATGGATTATTCTCAGTCAAGTCAGATGTCTTTAGTTTTGGGGTGTTGCTACTAGAGATTATTAGTGGTCAAAAAAGTAGCCGCTTCTGCAATGGGAATACCACGGAGGGCCTTCTTAGCTATGTAAGAAAATATCTTTCAATCACTCTCCTTTCCCTAAAGAATTGCCGGGAAAGAGTGGTGGACACAAACTCGAATGAGTCAAGCAATTGTCCTTACCATACTGAGTTTGTGTTTATGATTCATTGCAGGCATATAGGAGTTGGAGGGAAGGGACCCCCTCAGATCTCATAGATCCTAATTTGGCTGATGGTTCGAGGACCGAAATGTTGAGGTGCGTTCATGTTGGATTGCTGTGTGTTCAAGAAATCGAGGCCGACAGACCAACCATGGGTGCGGTGGTTTTGATGCTCAGTAGTTACTCCACCACCTTGCCACTACCATCACGACCTGCATTCATTTTGCCCAGTATCCCTGAATCTAACACAGCTCCGCAGGTGATGGTAACTCATTCGAATCGATTCGAAAACAGAGAAATCCAAGAATCAGTGAACGAGGCTTCTATCACCGAGCTATATCCTCGATGATCACAGATTGGAGTCTATATTTGTGTAAATCTTCTGCTTCTTTGTGGATGGAACGACGACGCAATGTGCCATATCAGTACATAATTTGATAATGCATTATTTCATGTGTTGAATGGAATTTGGGATGATTATATGATGCTATGGTCTTTAAAAATGGGTGATATCTATTAGTCACATTACCGGCTATAGATGGTATATACTCTGAAAAAGTTACTTCAATTGCATTTTATATTAATGGAAAAGATATTTGAAAGTTACTTTGCATTTTAAAGGCGGAAATACAGCGTAAATTCCAAAACTTGGCACATGGCACACTTAAATACCCAAAGTTACTTTGCATTATAGAAGCAAAAATACAGCACAAGTGCTAAAATTTGACATGGATGGACACTTAAGTGTCAAAAGTTTCGAAAAGTATACTTAATTACTACTTTCTTTGAAAAATTGGACAGTTAATGTGATATCCGGATTTTTTGTTTGACAAAATAGCGAGCCTCAAATGTCGCCATATTAATGAACTCACCACGCACATTAATGAACTCGCTTTTGGCACCATCAAGACAACTCAAACCGTCAAGTCGACATTGTCACAATGCGCCACCGTCACTCCGTCATCCCGTGCTATGTGGTTGAGCCGCCATCCGAACAAGTCACTAGCGATCACCAGATTTTTCGTGCCTCGCTTCAGCAGTCCCGGTCATGGTTGAACCACCTTGGCCATCGGACCGCCGCCCCAACAACCACCAACACTAACACCGCCTCAACCCACCGGCCAGCAGCCCACATCAGCCCACAAGTGCCCCAAGTCAAGCCACCAACGCCCAAGGACACCTCGGCCGGTCTAGGGAACCGGCTGTCCGTTTCATCTGAAGACAACAGGATTTCAAGTGCCTCCACCAACGACACTCGTCGGCAGAGAACACAACTCCAACGGCACCGCTTGAGGACCCCAAAAGAAGTCGCTACACTTCTTTCTCTCTTTATTCTTTCGGTAGATTACCTCTCCTCACCGTTTTCCTCAGCAACTCACTAGTTTTCCATCTGCTGCTCACAACAAGCAGTCGCCACGTGCTTTGTTCAACAGCCAGCGAAGAACAGCCCTCTCCTCAACTTGAAGCTAGCGGCAGCCCTTTCCTCGCAACTCAACCAAGCCGTCGCTACCGCCAGCCTCGCCTCAGTCCTGCTGAGACGTCACTACAATCCACGAGGACTCGAGGCTAGTAGATATCGTCCATTCTATCCTATAACAATTGATTGTTGTTTGACGAGGATGGTTTCCTAAAAATCCTGTAGGCGTTGTCTGGATCCTCATTCGATCAAAAGTTTCGATTGAAAAGGTTCTCAATTAAGTTGATAATAGTTGTACTTTTAAACTGGTGGACCTTCCGCTTGCTGGGTTTAGAGTCAATAGTTGTTCACTTTGTCTTTTCAGATCAATAGAAATGTCGATCCCACCTGCCTCTCCTATGGTTTGTTATGGGGTACCGGTTGATTTCACATGGCAAGAGAATGAATCCATAGACTCTGGTTTCCTAGATACGCTTTTCATCTGGATCAAGTCTCATTTGGTTGTGGATATTGAGCCTTTGACCGAGCAAGTCACTCTTGGTTCGTCGAAATGTACACCCGCATCAATGTGCGCATGGTGGTCCCCTCCCACTATTCCTCAACGGGCCAGGAGATGCAGGCAACCCTGCCGCATAGAAGGGAGGTAGGAGGGCAGTTGGATTTTTGAGAACTTGGAAGATTTTGATTGAGCCAAGGATCAAGGTTAGGTGATCATGTGTACAACTAGGTTGGGATGGGGTGACCGACTTATAGTACGGTGTAGTCCATAGTACTAACCTTTTGAAATTTCCTAGTGTACCCAAACTATTGCCTGGCAAATGTATATAAGTAATTAAGAAATGAAGTTGCCTAGTTTATAGAAGTCCCCGTACACCCTAGGATTACTTTAGTTCTTTACGCTTTTGCATGCTTAAGAAAAAGTGAAACGAAAATGATAACTGCGCTAGTATCTCCACATTAGCTGCGACGTGTTGAGGGCGTCACATCTCTAATGGTATTAGAGCATAGGTTTGACTAGAGTGATAAGGTGTGTTAGCAATTGAAGGAGCTAGGATGAGCGCTCGCGATAAGATACTAAATGCGTATGTTTAAATTATTTTGGACAATGGGTGATGGATTGTCACTTATAAACCGCAGGTAACAATTTTAAGTTATCTGTGTATTTCAGTGACATGCATATGTTACTGATGCGATTTTGCTTATGGTTATACAATTAGTGATGCCGGGTCACTAATTGTTTACGTGAGTAATGCTCAAGAATTTGCAAGAAAACATGGTGAGGTCAAGAAGTTCTTCTCCATCGAGGACGGAGGCCAACACTGACAAGCTAACATGATATCTCCCAAAAAAAAATAAAAATCGAATCATGCATATTGAAGTCTCCTATATCCATGAACAGATTCCACGCTTGACGGGCTTAAAACAAGTGCTCTCACGAGCAGGAACGATGGGAGATGACAATCGAAAGATTCTTTACGATTTCCCTATTCAACCAAATACAGCACAAAAACTTAACGAATGGTCGGTAACAAGCTCTCATTTTAACCTCAAATATTGATAGGATTATGAGATTGTTGGCACATGTAGCTACATTGTTTGATCGTAGGCATTCCAAGGTGAGTGGTGTTATCACTTCTTCAAGTTTATCAATTCCTATTTCAAAAGCAATCTGGATTATATATTATATAAGTTAAGGAATGGGATTGCTATCGCATAACAAACCAGATCGACATTTACCATTTCTTGATTATTTATGAATGTTTTAGAAAACATGTTATGGAAGTTGTTGTGAAAGTTTACATATATGTGTTATGTTGCAAACAAATTTATTGAATGAGTTCTAAAATGATTTGGGAGACATTTTGAAATGTTATTGGTTTATGAAATGAATTCCGAAATGATATGAGTAATGTCTTGTATAGTATATATTTCATTTGATAAATAGAGTAGGGTAAGATGATATATTTTGGGTTTGCAAAACTTTTTTTATAGAATTTCCTTGGCTTTGAGTTGTTTTATGAAAGGTGATTTGATTCAGTATATGAAACCAATTGTCATATGGACTGGTAAATGGGTAAGTGTTATATGGTAATGTGAACTCATGTGAGCCACTTTTAGGGCCTTAAAGTCAAACGTGCTACATGGCAACTCGAGCCACGTGGAAGTCACCTCTAGGACCTCATACTATTGATATATGTTGGTCAAGGATTAAGTGCTACACAAGAATGAGAATGTGACTTTGTGGGAAATGCTAAAAAGGAAGGTGTGCGGGTAGAGCTGTCAAAACAAGACTATTTGTTCAGGCAATAAAAAAACGCGGCAAGATACAGTAAAAAGTATATGGAGAAAATCTGAATACAACACGAATGAATTAATAAGCTTAACCAGTAATTATTTGACTTGTCAAGTAAAAGTTAAGATATATTGATGCTGACACGAATTGATACGATAATAGGTATGGGTACAACATATAAATGACGATTTGACCACACTGATAGAGTTCATCTGGTTCTAATGTAGTGGAGAAACGGTTGTGGTGGCACGATACCCTCTGTTCGAACAAAGGATACCACAACAATAACCATTCGGTAGCCTTATTTGTGTAATAAACTTGCATCAATGGCATCCTGGACTCAACTTTGGGTTGCCTCCACTTGCTTTACCTGCAAACTCAGAATAGCAAAAAAATTAAAAATTAAAAAAGAAGTCAACAACCCTACTACGTCTCATTTAGAATTTACCAATCAGTAACTTGCTCATGTCGATAACCATTGATCGAAAGCCAACAAGCGCGAGACTCAAATAGGAAGAATCAGTTCAGAAATGCATGTGTGAATGTATAAATCGTTCAAAGTCAAAGTTGAGCTTGGAAGAGCTCAATTCCAAAAGTATTTGGTCAAGAAAATTCCAGTGCTTTCACTTTCTGAGCAAGTTGCATGCATTTACCTTATCGCCCTCCCATTCAATCATTTTCACTGCGTCCTCGACCTTGGCTAGTGCTCCCATTTGATATCTCAATTATATGAACGGCCCGTTCATATGAGAAATGTTAGTTACGAGATCTATCACTCAATGCATCTAAGGTTGAGATAGAAAAGATCGTCATCCAAGTCATTTGTTAAGCTAATGATTGACCCGAATGAACCGAAAACAATATTGGGCACCCAAAATAATGTCCAAGCTTTTATATACTGATCGTAAAAATAAGGATACAAAAAATTCATGTTCCATTATTGATGTGCTATGGTCCTTATCCAATTTTGGTTAGCGCAGTTTATTTTGACATGTTTTATTTTTTAACTAAGATTCAATCCCAATTCTTAGATGATCTATCTTAAAATCAATTCCGCTTTCCAATACACTTTTTTCTTGTGCATATCTTAACCCGTACTATCTTAATATGTCCTCAAAAAGCATGATTAAGATAATTCACAAAACCTATGATGAACAAACAAAAGTAGCAATGAAACGATACTTATAATTTGTCGTGCACATTTATAGAACCCAAGTTACCATTTCGGAGGTGGTAAACACATCTAAAATAGGGTAAAATTGTTTTCTGCATTGGTAAAATGATGTAAAATACAGTAAATATATCATAGAAAAGTCCATAATTCACATTCATTTGCCTCATAATACATCGAATATGGATGAAACGGAGGTGGGAACAACTGAATATGTGTGTAAAATATATCCTAGTAATAATGGGTTCACAGAATATCTTAAGTTCAAATTCTATTTAGATGGATTTATGCAAAAGAAAAGAGCTAATTAATGGGCTGTATCCATAATGTATAATATGTGGATGTATACGACTTAGTTTACTATGAATCAACATATGTTATTAATTATGCTATTGCTGTGATGGTTTTTAGTACAATTTGGCGCATGATTCATATATTAAAGGGTATAGTATGCACTTGTCCGAGAAGTCCTCATTCCATTAACGAGGGAAAGAATTCGGAAAAGAGCCCTGAATTTTTATGTTCTGTTTTTTTCGGAGTAACGTATGTACGATGTATTGCCAATTTACCACCTATTATTCAAACGAAGGACCTCCGACAATGGCAACAAACGGTTCAGCAAAATACATTCTCCAAATAATAGTGATCTAAAATGAAAACATGGTATCGATGCAAAATACGCGCAAGTTTTCGTAGGTACTTACATCAACGACATCCAGGGCTCCCCGGCGGGTCTCCTGGAATTGCCGGCCCTTTGCCTCCGAAGAGAAAGAAAGAGCCAGAAAAGATTAATAATTCTCCTGATCTTTGTTAGAAAATTGACTTGTGTATGCTAAATCAGATGTGTAGTTGAACACTAATCAAGACACACGTATTCATAAACATACCTGATGCAGTGTTATTTCTTCCGCATGAACCTTTTTGAAGGATCAGAACCAAGAGAAGAAAACAAAATTTGGAAAACAGATCATAAAAGCTGAGAGAGGAAGAACGAGCACAAGCTCTCTCTGCCATTTTTCTGCAATCAGTTTTGATACTATTCTCTCTCTCTCTCTCTCTCTCTCTCTCGTCTGATAAGCTGTTTTGGCCCCTTTGCGTCGTTCCCTATTTATACAGAAGTGGTTCTTCAGTCAAGGTCGTGCCCGCTTAAAGTTCAAAGTCTTTGGTCTTGAAGTTTCCACAGTCCTGCCATTGAGTAGGTGCTGAAGGACGATTCCATCTTTGAACAAAAATATTGAAAATATATGAATCTGTCGAGCATCAATAGTTCCTTCATAGAGAACCACCGCTCACACCTTGTCTCCATAGACTAAGGGTGTCAATGGCTCAAGTCGGGTCGGGTTTCCTTGCTACCCGACCCGACCCAACCCAAATTGTAAGGGTTGTGCGTTATCTCTAACCCAATTTGACCCGAAATGCATAGGATCCATAATGAAAACCCAGGTCGGATTGGGTCTAGAGAAGATGAAGATTTACATGAAATATGCTGTAATTAAATGAATAATTATACCAACAAGCATATTCTAATTTTTCACAACTTAAATAAAAAAAATCACGCCTGTGCAACGCGTGTGTATGCTACTAGTTTAATTGGAAATTAAATGATATTAGATCATCATGTGATCGATATTCAATAGAAAAGACAATAATGGATCTCTTCGTGCTCCATTCAATAGTCTTATGGCATTATATTCATTTAGCAAGATATACTCATTTGTGTACAAGCCTAAACTTTCTCATTTTAGCTATTTATTCTTAAATCAAATATATTTATCCCTTCATATTCATTGCTAATATCTATGACCATCAACGAAACAAAGATTGAATTATACAAAAAAAAAAAAAAATCAAGATTATCTTGAGGAACTTTTTCGTGTAGAAAAAGAGAATGGCATCTTAACTTTGTTACTAGCTTTCTAAGAGGTATGAAAAAAAAAATCATCAATGATCAAAAAGGAAAATGAATGAGCTAAGAATTTGATATAAATAAAAAAATTTGACTATAATCTCAACCATTGAATGATCCTGAAGAAATATATAGACAAAATCTGAATAAATCACAAAATGCAACAATAAGATTAACCAATAATTATTTGGCTTGTCACTCGAAAGATTTGATATATTGACGCTAACACGAATTGATATGATGATAGGTACGAGTATAACAGATAGAGATGAATTGTTTGCTGTAATTTGGGGTTTCTACAGTACTTCCCGGAGGAGAAAAAGTTGCAGTGGCACGACACCCTCCGTTCGAATAATGGATATCTTACAATAACAATGAGCATTTTCAGTCGCCTGATTTAGGCAGCAAACTTACACTTATAACATCTTGGGCTGCCTCCTCTGGCTCCATCTGCAAACTTAGAAAGTCAAAGAAACAAGAACCATAAAAAGAAGTTAACAACCCTGCTACATCTCTCGTAGAATTTAACAATCAAATACTTGCTGTGAATCTGATGATATGACCATCGATTGAAAGCCAACAAGCGCGAGACCGAGCTAAGAGGTATTGGTATAGATATGTATGTATGTAATGTTGGTAGTGTGTTTGTAAAACAAATTAAAATGTGCCTCATCCCAAATCAAAAAAATCTAAGTGCTCACGTGGACAGAATTTGGTACTAATTAATGATCAGTATTTTTATTTATTAAAATTGAATTTTATAATTATAAAATAACCATTGTGTCATATTAAAACAGTGTGATTGCTTATAATAAACTGATGATTTTTTTTAATTATTTAATTTCGAATTTATTAGTTCTATCTAACGATTATTAGGCGCTCCTACAACCTTTTTAACATATGGAGAGTTGTGTCTATTCGGACATAACTTCTTCTCGTTGTAATTTTTCATAAATTATAAAATTCTGAATTTTCAATATGTTTTTTGAGAAAATATCTGTTCAGAGATAACTTCTTCCTAAATGTTGCAATTTGTTCTGAAAATATATGTTCATAGTTTTACGTATAAATTATTTTGACAATCTCAAGACTCCTTTCAAAGTTGTTTTCCGGTTGGTCGTGTTTTTTAAAAGGAAAAACAAAAGATTGTTGGTCAAAGTCGTTCTTGGTAGAGCTTTATTTAACAAGTATTTGTCCAAAAATTTCCAGTGCTGTCCCTTTCTGGGCAAGTTCCATGCACGTCTCATTTGAATTCAACTATGTGCATCGACATCTTTGACTCCCCCATTCGATTATATCTACTATCTATTTATATAAGATAAAATAAATGTACATCACAATTGTATATTTCATTAACGATCGACCCAAATGAACCGAGTCAACAAAAATCAATTTTAACTACTAGAAATAGTTGCCTAGCAATATCGGACACATAGACTAATGTCCAACCTTCAAATTTACATATTCAAAATTAGAATAAAATAACAAAAATTTTCCATGTTCTGTTGTTAATGTGATGGTCCTTGTCTAAATTTGGTTTGTGAAGCTTGTTTTGGCAGATTTGATTTTGAACTAAGGATGTGTTTGTTTCACGGAAATCATAACGTTTTTGGAAAATGTTTTCTAGGAAACCATTTTACAGGAAAATGGTTAGTTTTCCTTTGTTTGGTGATACATGACTGAAAGTATTTTCTGGTATTTGGATCGCATTTGAAAAATGATTGAATGACATTTGATCTAACAATTGACAATAGTGTGGCTCTTACTTCAAAATAATTTGTTGAGTCCATTTTACTTTATAAAAGCATTTTTCTCGATCAACTTAATAAATCTAGAATTTGAACCTGCAAAATGAAAAGGAAATGTAAACTCATACACGTATTTTTTTTTTCCTAAAAATAGACATGATTTCCGGTTACAAGAGTAAGTCAAAACGATCTCATTAATAGCAACAAACATGCGATTCACGATTATTTCAGCAATCAATCAAACGGACGGGTCAGCGAAATAACAAGATCTGGATGGCAAACGACTTATCAAGGAGGCGCCTTGACCATTGCATCTAGAAATGTGAAGATGGCTATTCTTCCACAAAGTAAATCGACTCTCTCACTAGTGTCTCCGCAGAGCAGATACTTACCCATCATTCTCAACCAAAACCCAACAGCGAAAAACGAATTTTAAACCCTTTTCATTCACGAAATCAAGGCCGAATTCTGGGATTTGGGACGCCCAGAAAACGTGGGTCTCGTCTAAGATTTCTCTTTCTAAGAACCCCACAAGAAAACAAGCAGTGAAATTGAAACTCTCCCATTGATCGACATCAACCATTCAATTGCTTCTCAACACCCAGAAAGCGATAAGCCAGAGGCATCAATCAGCAATCACAGCCACACCATATCAGCGGAAAGACTGGAGAACACACTGCTTAAAGACAACATAAGAAATTCTCGGTCACGAGGCGTGCTTTCACCTGGAAAAGGCAAAACTGAAGGAGACGCTGAGCAGAGAAAAAGAGTAGGTCATTGAGCTGGATTTGGCACATGGATTTGTCAGTCAATAAACTTGAGTCCATTGATGGAGCACACGGATTCGAAGCTCAAGCGCGCAAGAACATCATGATCCGAAGAGCACTGGATGTGGCAAGGTGAGCGACAGATTCCGGCGCCGATCAACGGGGCAGAAGCTTCTGCAATACGCAGAGGATCAAGAGAGAGGCTTTGAGAGGCGTTTTCACTTCAATTGCTTGAAGAAGATGAACGGAAACGTGAATCAAACAACTGAAATGCAGAGAATCAACATCAACTCAACAACGTAAAGCATCGATCAAACAAATTCTGAGATTATTCTCAAATCAGAGAGGAGAGAGAACTTGGAACCGTGTTGAGTGTCATTGAAGAAGAGCCATACCTTCAATGGCGAAGAAGATCTGGACCTTCAATGGCGAAGAAGGCGTGCGTCGTTGAAGAAGAGCTGAAGAAGAAAGACGAGCGAAAGAAGCGAAGGGAGAGAGTGGCGAGAGCGGCGTACGGAAAGGAAAAGTGAAAGGTCCGAAGGAAAAAAAATAAAAAGGGAAAGTGTTTTCAGCTCCTGAGACGGAGGAATTCTTTTTCCTAAAATAACTGTGATATTTGTGTTGACCAGAAAGTAATTTCCATTGACCAAACCTTTTAGAGAACCAAACGGCTGAAAATCCGAAAACACTTTCCGGTAAAATACTTTCAGTGAAACAAACACACCCTGATATTCAATACAAATTTAAGGACTGTCTACCATTTAATCATCTCCATTTTGCCATACGATTTTGTTGGGCATATCTTAACCCATACTATCTAACATTTCCTCTTAAAAGCATGATCAACAGTAACATCGCTACTTATAATTTGTTATGCACATCTATAACACATCAAAATTAGGGTAAGATGGTCTTTACGCCACAAAATAATGTAGAGTACGGTAAATATTTAATGACAAACTCCACTATTCGCATCGATTTGCCTAATAATACATGTATATGGATGAAAGTAGATGTGAAACCCTACCTAAAATATATCCTTGGAATAATAAATACATGAACATAATCAGATGATATTTTCAGGTCAAGTTCTACTTAGAGGGATTAATGCAAAGGAAAGGGCATATTAGTTGGTTGTAGGCACAATGTTAAAGTACGTCATACTACTTAGGTTATCATGAATTAACGCAAAAAGAAAAGAGCTTATCCTATAATTTACTGATTATGCAACATCATTACTCGGCGAGGATCACTAATGAGACACTTCAGCGTGTGTTACATTCCTATGCTATTATTGTACTGATTTATAGTACAATTTGCGACATGATTTCATATGTTGAAGGGTATAGTATTGACGTGTCCATGTTTAAGACAAGTCTTCATTTCCTTAACTAGGGAAAGGCTAACGAAAAGAGGCTGAATGTTCTAATGTTCTGGAGTAACATATTTAGGATGTATTACCATTTCATCAACTTTTATTCCCACGAAGGGCTTCCGACAATAGCAACAGATGGTTAGGCAAAATACATCTTTTAAATAACAATAATTATGAAGAAAAAATGTGACAGTGCAAATATGAACAATTTCTCCTGATTTTTTTTTTTTTTGGTAAAAATTTCTCCTGATTATTGATCCTTTGGTTAGGTAATAAAACTTACATCAACTGCATCCAAGGCTCCGAATCGGGTCGCCTGGATATGCTCCCCCCTAGAAACTTGGAAAAATAAAAAATAAAAAGCTCAAAAAGGTTGGTAATTCTCCTAACCTTTAGTGGAAAAGTTGCTTACGTGCGCTATATTTCATGCGACAAACGTTGATTAAAAGTCCATAAATGTGAATGTGAGACCCAAATTAGATGTAGAGTTGACCCTAATCAAGGCACGCACATACATACTTTTTGCATGGCCTTCATTTCTGCATGCGATGCCTTTTTGAAGGATCAAAACCAACAGAAGAAAACCAAGTTTCGAGAACAAATCATAAAAACCGAGAGAGGAAGAAGAAACACAAACTCTCTGCCCATTTTTGTGCAATCAGCTTTCACACTACTTATACTCTCTCTCTCTCTCTCTCTCTCTCTCTCTCTCTCTCTCTCTCTCTCTCTCTCAGCCCTGAGCGTACGAACATCCCTCAACATTCTATTAAAAATTGCGACATCCTAAGACGCTTTGCCGACTCATTCTTTCTTTTTTTTTCTCTTTCGTTTAAATGCATGTAGAAGCAATTTATATAACCACCTAGTCAAACAACAAATAATAGGGATAGTAAGAACCCAAAAATATTCCAAAACAACACTTTAATATATAATATGTTAACCCTAAAAAGTATAATAATTACAGTCCTTTTTTATGGCTACTTCCTACCGATCATATTAAAAACTTGTAGGGTCAGGGTTAACCTAAATTTCACTAACAACGAGACTGACCAAAAGTGACACTAGGCACACTTGTGTCTTGGTCCATCAGGACCCGAAATCGCACCCAATGGTTCTTCATGCTACGAATCTGAAAATATTTAACAATAACGGAGTGAGGTAAAATCTCAGTGAGTCAACAGCCTAAACCCCAATGGTGCATGCTAAATGGATCTTAGCTATCCCACATCGCTTGGGAGAAGCCCTCTAGCCTGCTTGATAACCGCTGCGGCTCCCATCACCTCACAAGATGTCTTTTAAGGCCGAGACCTCCCAAATTAGCATCAAAGCCAGGTTAAGGTGGATCCGGGTGCATGTTATAGGGATCTTAGCTATCCCACATCGCTTGAGAGAAGCCCTTTAACCTGCTTGATAACCGCCTGAGACCCCCTAGATTTTCGTCATGGAGGCAACCTAAACATGCACCAAGCATCTACATGAGTCTCGATTATAGAGTAAAACCTGTTTTGGCCCATCTCATACCGTGCCTCACAGTTTATGCTCATAATGTAACACAACCGTCTCATACCGTGCCTCACTGTTTCGGCTCATAATGTAACACAATTATTTACACGTGTTTCGATTATTACGACCCCTCAGGCCACGGCCAACATACGAGTTGGCGGTCTTCCGGTATGACTAGACATCGTCTCGCCCCATCAAGCACGACATCATCTAGAACCCCCGCTTAGACTGGCATTCCATAAAGAGTATCGGTCCAACCTCAACCACGACTCGGCATCCAGACCCCAGTTGGGCATCCAATAAACTAACCTCTCATTAGGTGACTGATTCAATTAAGTGACCACACAAGCACTTTCACACTCAAAGCTAATTTTTATTTTCCATCAATTAGCCCAATGTAATAGAGTTTGTGCTTAAATAACAAATCTTGGGAAATCTTCATATTTAAAATTCTGGTAAAATAATCGCACGTGGTCACGTACTTAAAATCAACCCACCAAACTTTGCACTCTTTCATTTAAAACCCCATTGCCCCATTTAGCATGTAAAACTCCGCATCCAAACACGACACCTCAAAGTTTGCCATTTTCTTTTTAAATGAACCTTTTTTTGAAAATAGCATTTAAACTCATGATTTGGGCAATCAACAACATGGTATTACAAGCTCAAACAGTCATAATTATGCATAATCCAATAAATCAAGCATAAAATTCTACTTAACGGCTAATCTATCATTAATTTCCATTAGTTGCAATTAATTACGACTAACTGCAATTAATTAAACTAACAAAGATTAATTAAACTAATTAAAATTAATTAAACTAACCACACTTAATTAATCTAAACATGATTAATTAAACTAACCATCCTTAATTAAGACTAATCTCTATTAGTCTTAATCTAATCTATCCCTATCCTTAACCTTAGTCAGGGCTAAACTATCATTAAAGGCCACTAACTACCATTAGCCCTAAATTAAACTACCCCTAAACACAATCAATTTTCTAATCAAGAATTAGGAGTTAACTCACCATTTTTCCAGCAAAGGCAAGCTCGTGACAGCGGCCAGCTCACAACAACGGTGACGCAACGACAACGAGAACTCGGGTCTCACGGCTTGAGCGAAGATGCAAACATCGGCGGCGACTTGAGACTTGAGACCCACAGCTTAGGTAAGGAGGAAGGGGTGTTTGGTGGTGGCTTGTGGCAGTGGAGAGGTCGATGAGCGGCAGCGCGAGGAATGGCGATGGCACAGACAAGCGACAGTGAAGACGGTGCGGCGCCAGTGACTCCTCAAAACCCATAGCCAAGCTTGGCTTGGCTTGGGTGATGGTGCACCGATGGTGGAGATGGAGATAATAGTGGACAGTGGTGCTCAGTGAGGTGGTGAGAACAGTAGTGGTGGCTTGAACGGGTGGCACAAACGAGGTGGTGGTCACGGCTAGGGAGGGGTGGCTATGGAGGAAAATTGAAGAAGAAAAAGAAGAAGATGAAGATGAAGATGAAGAAGAAGAAGAAGAAGAAGAAGAAGAAGAAGAAGAAGAAGAAGCAAAATGAGTGAGAGAGAGAGAGAGAGAGAGAGAGAGGGGAAGAGAAAGGTGTGGCATCCACGGGGGAGGGAGAGAGATTTCTCAAGATTTTTCCAAAATCTTAATCATTGCAAATTCAACAAAATTTCCTAAAATCCTCTCATCCTTTCCTTTATTTCCTTTGTCCTCTAGTCCATAAATGCAAGGACATTTTGGACATTTCACATACTTTTTGGCCGAACTTTCCAATTTTGCCCTTGGGTCCATTTGCTTGAATTGGGCTTGGTGGGCTTGGCTTGGCCCACTTGGGCCTCCTTGGCCAATCCACATGGGCATGAGGCCCAACGGCCCTTGCTTGGCTCAGCTTCTCTTCCCGATGTCCAATTCTCGATAGAATAACCATTTTTAAAAATTTTTGTGCTTGCCAATAAATTAACTGTGAATAAGGCAACATCTAATATGTGGTTATGGAAATCCTCGAAAGTTCGATTCCCGAAATCGAATTAAATCTCATGATTAAAATCAATCAAATGCAACTTCAATTCAACCTAAACCATCGGGTGGCTTTTAGGGGTCTTCGCACGGTTGACCCGTGGTTGATAATTTTCTATCCACGTTTGTGTCTCTTCAAATCATGAGCGACCCTCGGTTGTCATGTAATCGCAATGGTTCATCTACGTACTCTGAGTAAAAGATTAATAGAAAATTGGTTTATCATTATTTGACGCGAGCATCGCAATCATGCAGAATTACTTGAGAACCAACTATATACTTCCATCGAATCGATTTATATATGTTCGCTAATTTACTTAACAACGTAGTATTGATCATTGTCAATCCTTATGGTCGAGCGATTGATCACTAATTGAATTCTTTGGTCTTTCGCATTTTAACCATTTACGGCCTCATCCAATAGATTAATTAACTCATGAGTGATTAATTCAGAATAAATTAACTATCAGTGCATTGATAAAATAACTATTTCATATATTTCGAAATGAGTCAAATTTCGAGATATTACACGCTCCCCCCCCCCCCTCCTCTCTCTCTCTCCATGATGAGTTGTAATAGTGAGCATGGTCTGAGTTGGACCGATCCAATATCTAACCCAGAGACCATTCCACACAATGTTGGTCCTCAATTTTTGGGACCAGAAACCAATCTTATTGAGCTTGGGACAAAGGGCCAAACTGAATTTTTTTGTTACATTTTTTGTATTCCTTGAAAAGACAAACATGTTCTTTCAAATTATATATCTATCGACAATGCGACATTAGACAACCAAACTATGAATATCAGTACATATCATATATAAATCTAAGATTAAAAAAAATAGAAATCTCCATTTGTGATTATTGAGCTGCATTCATGAGGCGAGCGAAGAAAGGCGAGCGATTTCAACAGTTGAACTACACTGGTGAGGCGAGCAAGGCCGGTAAAGAGAGGCAAGCAACGAGCAAACCAAAGCGAGATGAGCAGAGAGGATTTCTATTTATTTATTTTTTATCAAATTTGGGCTGGGTTTTTGTTGTTATAATTTATATGAGAAAACCGCAAAAGAAAAAATAGAACCGAAGGTGTAAAGGTTTAGAGTAGATAAAAAAATAATAATATATACAAAGTTGGTCTGGATTAAACTAAACCTAAAGTCCTAGGACTGATGACTAACCCATATAATTCAAGGTTCAAGGGTCTTAGGATCAAGGACCGGTACAATTCCTAGGATTGGTCCAGGGTTAATCCTGAACTGATGCTCACCCTAATAAGCTGTTTTTGGGTGCTTTTTAACTGATAAAGAAGTGGTTCATCAGTCAAGGTCGTGCCTGGTGAAAAATATTCAAAGTCTTTGGTGATGAAATTTGGACACTCCTGCCATTTTCCAAGCAAACAGTTGTAATTCTCTCTCAATCATGGCATTCAATCCCTCGCAACATGCCAAGGAAGAAGAGAAACGAGGGAGTAGGTGGTGAAGATTGATTTCTTCTTTGGAATAAGAAGTTGAAAAATGAGTTGTCAAGCACAAATAGTACCTTAGTAGCGTACTACACCTCACATCTTATCTATATAAACTATTTGATTCCTACTTATCCAAATGTTGTGTGACTTGTATTTTTTAAGGATGGTACAGGAGGCATTTATGTTAAAGTATCTCACATCACTCATTTAGGAGATTTATATGCTCTTCTATATATGTATGTTCTCCCTTGACCTGATTTTAGGTTAGATGTCCATAATCACATTTTACTCTATTTATTTTGTGTGTGCAATCTATATTTGTTAAATTTCACGTGCTTGTTATTCTTCTAAATTGCACGGGAGAAAAGTGTTGAAGTATCTCACTTGTCTAACTCTTTATGTACATGTGGCCTCTCAAGTCTTTGAATTAGACTTTTTAACGGTGAAAATACTAAATTAAAAATTCGCTTTTATCCAATTATGTGATGACATTTCTTCTTCTTTTTTGTTTTTCTGGTTCAGATGCTAATGGTATCACTCTTTGATTTATTATTATTTTTTAGAATGAATTCTCGTGTGAAGTGCTGCAAGCACCGAGAGACTAATTTAGAAATAAGTTTGTCAATCATTGTTTTTTTTTTTTTTTTGGGGGGGTAAAGAGTTTGTCAATCATTGTTAATCATTGGCATTTTCTATATTTCGGGTTTGGCCTTATTCTAATTTGGATTGCTTTAATTTAGTAATAACGAAAAAAACTAAAAGCATAAAAAACTACCTTTTTGAAAGAGGGAAAGATCACTACTAAATGCAGCAGTGATATTATAATATAGGATGCCAAAAAAAAAAAACTTAAGATTTATTTGTATATATTGATAATATCTTGTTTATAGCACCTCAGTATCTTATTTCGGGAATTAAATATCAGCATTACCGGAGTCCCGTCACAATCGCTGTAGCGTCACGATCGGGATTTCTCTTAAGCCGGTCAAAGTCAACGGTCAAGTCCGCCTGGCAGAAGTCAAAGTCAGGCGCTGATTGGTTCAAAGCCGCGTGGCTTCCCCCACCGGATAACAACTCCCCTCCCTCGCTCCCTTTCCGGCAGAACTGAAACTCAAGACAAGCTTCCGATGATCGCTCCGCCACGTTCCGCCGTCCCCCTCCTCCTCTCGCTCCTCACCCTCGCCGCCTCCGCCCATGGCGCCGACCCTCTCGAGCACGTCTGTGGGACCAACGGCAACTTCACCGCCAACGGCACCTACGGGGACAACCTCAACGCCCTCCTCACCTCCGTCGTCGCCGCCGCCGCCGCCGACGACTACGGGTTCTACAACCTCTCCGCCGGCGGCGGGAGCGCCGATTCCGTCAACGCCATCGCCCTCTGCCGGGGCGACGTCGCGACCGCCGACTGCCGGAGCTGCCTGAACGACTCCGCCCCCGAGATCGCCCGCCGGTGCCCGGTGCAGAAGGAGGCGATCATCTGGTACGACAACTGCATGCTCCGGTACTCGAACCACTCCATTTTTCGGACCATGGAGGACTCGCCCACCATCTACCTGTGGAACCCCAAAAACGTCATCAACAACGTCGATCAGTTCAATCAGGTTCGGAATCGGAAAGTTCAGCTTTTGCATGCTCACGATCGGCGTCTCTCATTTGAACAAAATATTTGCATTGGATTTCGCTTGTTTCCATGAAAGCAAAGTGCATCATGCTTCTTGACGCGTTGACTTTCGCTGACTTCATCGAACCTTTCCGAAGTTTTCGACATAGTAAACCATGAGAATCGTCGTCTCCACTCGACGACATGCCCAACGATGCGGATCGGTTAGATTAGGTTGCTGTTTGGGTGCAATTCTTGCCGGTTTAGCTGCACTTTGTAATTCATCATAGCCCTTTTGAAGTGCTAGACAGTGTCCGGAAGAGCCCATGGTTATATCATGGGGCTGATTATGGTTTTGTTTTCATATTCCTTTTTGTATTCTCTGCAACTTGTTCTCAGAGAATGTGTTTTTTTTACTTCCTTTCGTCATGAATTGTTGAACTTTATGTTTGAGGGTAGTCTGAGCTCAAAGGGGCGTTTTATTTTAGGTATCATTCTTGGATAGCAGCTAGCAATTCATATTGCATCAAGATTGAGTAGGATTTTATGGTGTGGGTTGTGATAAAGTACTAATTCTTGTCTTCTTGTCCCGATGGTAGCTTATAGTTTCGATTCTGTTTTCTAGGTTTTGAGGAATCTGACGGATGGTTTGAGAGACCGAGCTGCAAGTGGCAATTCGACAAGGAAGTTTGCTGTTGGAAACGCAACAGCTCCAAACTTCCAGACTCTGTTTGGACTTGTGCAGTGCACTCCAGACTTGTCACAGTCACAATGCGACGATTGTTTAGTGAGAGCTATTGGACAAATTCCTCAGTGTTGTGATCGGAAACAAGGAGGAAGGGTTGTTAGTCCCAGTTGCAATATCAGGTTTGAAGTAGGCCGTTTTTTTTATCCTTCGGCTTATGAGACGTCACCATCACCACCGCAATCGCCAGTTTCTCCTCCACCTCCTCCAACGAATAACCCATCCGCCAAAGGTACTTCCTTTTAATGCACGCTTGCCTATGCCAGAGCATTCTATTTGTGTTTTCAATTGTCTGTAGGACAAACATGATAATAAATGTGAGCAAGCATGCTTTCAACTTCAATGAGCTCCTTTTACAAACAAGAGACTCCTTCCCCTGCTCCTCCTCCTTCGAGTATGGCCGCATTAAGTGTTTTTTAAAGCATGATGTAATTTAATTTTTGATTTTTGGTGTGATAAGTTCCTGAGACACTTATGTTTCCTCTTGAATGAGGTATAAGCATGAAATAAGTAGCATATGAGAAATTAATGAGATTTTTGATGCATCATGAGTCTTCCTTTCTTTCAATTTAAGTATCTCTGTCTGAAGTAATTTCATCAGGAAATTGATAGAATGACACCAAGGACTACTTTAAATGTGCAACCCCTCCTAAAATCTGTTATTGGTAATTGGGTCTAAACACTGTTCTCTGCAAGTTTCCTGTCTAACATGAGAGCTTTTCCTTTTTCAGGAAAGGATACTAACTCAGGTCGTATTGCCCTCATTATCACAATCCCAGCTGTTGGATTATCTCTTTTAATTGCTGGAATATTGTGCATCTGTTTGAGGTCAAGAAGATTGAAGAAAATTTTTGAAAGTAAGTTCTCATTACTTTTGGGTGACTGATTTTCATAAAATACTCGGTGAATACAACCTATGTGAAACATATTAGCAGCCAATAGGTTAAGCCTTGATGTTCCGAAGCTAGTAACTTTCCAGAAATTCAGAGGTCGGTGATTTCTGACTGAATGAGGAAAGATTCAGTGAGGGCTATAGATATCAAAGTTCCCAGATTGCTCTGGAAAATCTTTTATTTGCTAGCATCACCTAGAGGCTAAATTTTCCTTAGAATGGATTATCTGTTAAATAAGAATGAATTACTATTAACTGTTAAGTCAGCAGATGGGCTTACTGATAGTGTGGAATTAGACAATAAGCAACTTCGGATTTTCCACTTTGTAGCTGTACCTGTAGATGAAATCACAAATGCAGAATCCCTGCAGTTCGACTTGAATACCATCAGAGAGGCAACAAATGACTTCTCTGACGCAAATAAATTGGGACAAGGTGGATTTGGCGTAGTTTACAAGGTAATCACTGCAAATTGTTTATTCATAAAATAACAAAGGATTTGAAACATTTACATGTATATGGTTGCTTTTTGCATTCTTCTTCAGGGAACATTGGCCAATGGACAAGTTATAGCAGTAAAAAGGCTGTCTGTAGATTTGGGACAAGGTGATCAAGAATTCAAGAATGAAGTCCTCTTGGTTGCAAGGCTTCAACACCGGAATTTGGTTAGGCTCTTAGGATTTTGCCTGGAGGGGAGAGAAAGGCTTCTTATCTATGAATTCGTACCAAACTCAAGCCTGGACCACTTTATATATGGTATGATCATGCCACTTTTGTTCCAGCATCATCTGATTTATGAGCAATTGAAGTGCATGTTCTTGCCAATCTGCATTTAGAATGTCACCTTGCGCAAGCTACATCACTATAACCTTTTGTCAATATACTATGCAGATCCAGTTAGGCGTAGGCGGCTGGATTGGGAGAGGCGGCAAAAGATAATAGGAGGCATTGCTCGTGGGCTTCTTTATCTTCATGAGGATTCTCAACTTCGAATTATTCATCGGGATCTCAAAGCGAGCAATATTTTGCTAGACGCAGAGATGAACCCTAAAATTTCAGATTTTGGTACAGCAAGGCTATTTGCGGTGGATCAAACTCAAGACGCCACAAGCAAGGTTGTTGGCACTTAGTAAGTAATGCATAGCATAGTATCTTAAAATAGATCCGGTTATATTTCCCGTGCTCTTCTCCATATAATCTGAATAGCTAGCAGATATAAAGGCACAACATCTTAAGTGGAATTGCGTTGAAAGTGCTAATTTTTTTTGTGATGCAGTGGGTACATGGCTCCAGAGTATGCAATGCATGGATTGTTCTCAGTCAAGTCAGATGTCTATAGTTTTGGGGTGTTGCTACTAGAGATTATTAGTGGTCAAAAAAGTAGCCGCTTCTGCAATGGGGATACCACGGAGGACCTCCTTAGCTATGTAAGAAAATATCTTTCAATCACTCTCCTTCCCCTAAAGAATTGCTGGGAAAGAGTGGCAGACCCAAACTCAAATGAGTCGAGCAACTGTCCTTAACATACTAAGTTTGTGTTTATGATTCATTGCAGGCATGGAGGAGTTGGAGGGAAGGGATTCCCTCAGATCTCATAGATCCTAATTTGGCCGATGGTTTGAGGATTGAAATATTGAGGTGCATTCATATCGGATTGCTGTGTGTTCAAGAAATTGAGGCCGACAGACCAACCATGGGTGCGGTGGTTCTAATGCTCAGTAGTTACTCCACCACCTTGCCACTACCATCACGACCTGCATTCATTTTGCCCAGTACCCCTGAATCTGACACAGCTTCACGGGTGATGGTAACTCATTCAAATCGATCCAAAGACAGAGAAATCCAAAATTCAGTGAATGAGGCTTCCATCACTGAGCTATATCCTCGATGATCACAGATTGGAGTCTAAATTTGTGCACATCTTCTGTTCCACTGCGGATGGAACGATGGAACGACGAGGCAATGTGCCACATCAGTATATAATTTGATATTTGCACTATTTCATGTCTTGAATGGAATTTGGGATGATTATATGCTGCCATGGTTTTAAAAATGGGTGAAGTCTCTCGCTTATATTACCGGCTATAGACGGTATTTACTCTGAAAAAGTTACTTCAATTGCATATTATATTAATGGAAAAGATATTTGAAAGTTACTTTGCATTATAGAAATGTTATAAGTCACTTTATGGATGTTGAATTTAGATATATCAATGGTTAGTTTCTTACGAGAAAACTACTGACTCTCATAAATAATTATTGTACTTTCCCGCAATAATTTATTTTTTGACTAATCTGAGAAATTATTAGCTACTTAGATGCTTGAACTTACTTTTGTATGTGTAAAGTTACTGTCGACAACGAGAAGTGGCCAGTACTAATATGTCATATAAAAAGTTGGTAAATGAGTAAGATGAAGTTGATAATTTCATATAATTCAATAAAAGTGGGTATGTTATTAATTATGGATCATTCATTATTTAAGCAATCTACCATGTTGATGAGTGGTTCAAATAAGAGTTGGTCACCTAAAATTGGGTCACAATTTCAAAGCTAGTAAGAAATTGGTAAATTATTAGAAGGGCTAATTCCATAAAAAAGCATCAACTTTAGGTTGATGGACAAATCTGACCAAAACTTTTTTTTGTCTCATTAAAAGCATAAACTTTAGGCCGAGGGACAAATGGCATGAACTTTTTTTGTCTCGTAAAAAAGCACCAACTTTAGGTTAAGTGACAATTCTGGCCCCAATTTTTTTTTTTTTTCTCATAAAAAATTACAAACTTTCGCTCCTATCCAAAATCTAACCCCTACCATTAACTTTCTATTTGAAGTTAACCTTATTTCAGGAGAAAATGTTCTAGCTATGAGATTGATGGATCTCATTTGTGGTTTCTCTTAATAGGCGGTGATCTACAGCTTCATATTACGACAAAATGATAAAGTATAGCTAGAGAAATTCAATCTGTAGATTTTTTTACTTGTGAGATGACACAGTTTTATGTTATTCTTCAAGCTGTAGCTCAAACAAGAAGACAATTAACGGTGTTAGCCAGTAAGTGCACATGGATTTATTGATAAAAACAATCAATGAATTTAAGTTAAGGGGGGTCAGATTTAGGATTTAAGTGAAAGTTGGTGATTTTTTTTCGAAACAAAAAAAAAATGGGCCAAAAATTGTCACTCGACCTAAAGTTGATCTTTATGTGACAAAGAAAAAGTTCGCCTACAGATTTGTCACTGACCTAAAGTTTGTGCTTTTTTATGAGACAAAAAAAAGTTCGGGCCAGATTTGTCCATCGACCTAAAGTTGGTACTTTTTTTTGGAATTAACCCATTATTAGAAAGGTTTGATAAATTAGAGTTTGACTAAATAAATATAGGTAAATCAATTATTATCACTCTACACCATTGATGTACATGTTAGCATCTATCGATTTAATGTTAACGTATTGAACTTTGAGTGATTACAATAATGAAAATCATCCTTCCCACTTTTCTCACAAAATTAGTAACCTACTGAGATTTCATAGGTGCCATCCAATACTCCCAACTAGTTAGCACTTAACTTTACATCCCAAATATTATTATCAAATTTAGAATTCAGGATGTTGCATTTAAGGTCAACATATCGTCCATGTTGGACGTCCCTTTTATAAGAAAACCACAGAGACATTAAAATTTCATATAAAAAGGTCATGTGAGATATTAAAATTTCATATAAAAAGATCATGTGAGATGAATTGCTCGAATTTGTCACCGTGGACACTTATGTTATTGATTTTTTTTTTCCGATTTAGCATTTAAGTAATCTGAAAAAAAGAAAAAAGAAAATCTAGTACTAAAATGAGCATTGTACAAAAGTTTGTATAACGTAACATTTATCGACTAACTTTTGATGAGCTTAAAAGTTAGCACTCAATCTAACCAAAGAAAGACTTATTTGCTTATTTTTCTCCAAATCTTATCATGTGGTTGCCTTTTCACTCTCAATAGAACTGATGATTAGTAAGTTTACATACTGCAACAAAACTTACTAACTTATTAGCATGGCTAATTAATTATACTTGAAGAGATAAAAGTAGAATTATCTTCTTGTACATGAAAATTGAAGACTCGTTAAATTCATGTTACAAGGTTCAATACCTATTCATTCGATGCTCAATGCTCAAAGAAGTCAATTTATTCATCATCCATAATTAATAATAGGTGTATAAGTGCATCGAAAATGTTCATGTAACAATTGTAATTTTAAAGAGATACAAGATTTAACGAAAGTTACCACGAATCTCAATACCCACAAAATAAAAGTTCATGAGACACAACTTGGGTTGTCTAATATTGGATTTTCATGTGAAGTAATTCTCTTAGATCTCGTGGTGTTCCAATTATACATAACGCAATTTGAGTTCTTTCTTTGTTTATTTGGGGATGAATAAAAGTACTTTTGACTTAACCAAAAAAAAATAAAAATAAAAGTACTTTTGGGTTTTGCTAAAAATGTGCCGAGTTGATTCTTTTTTTTTTATAAACAATTTCCTCGAATTTTTCAATTTTTAACCTTTTGGAATTAGAGAATGCCATACGCTTCTTTTTCTTCATTTATATATCTAGGAGGTTGTACTCCTTATAAAAGTTACTTCAAATTTCATTAATTAATTTGGTCCATTAAGAGAATCCATATAAAATAATGGCAGATAGAAATTTTTTTTCTTTACAAATTTGCCTTATATGTATTTCTATATGAATCCAATTTCTTTTGTCTAATCTATTACTTTCTCAAGTTGACATAAAATTTTGCGGCATACGAAATAATTTATTGGATGTATTTTCTGTCTACTTTCAATACAAATTTTAAGAATAAAGCTATGCATTATTATAAACTTTTCTCATGCGTGCAATCGATCCCATGCAAACATTCTAGTAGATTATTATGTTTATGGGATTGGGATTTTTTTTATTTTGGAGTTAATTTTTTCATAATTTTTAAGATAATTAAATTCAATGTCCCTCCAAAATTCTACATATCAGCCTCACGTTGACAGAAACAGATCCTGTCCCTGTCCCCTCGCACGACAAGCCTGCGAGTTTCCTCGAACTTTCTTCTCCTTGTTCCGACAGTGCTGGAGTTCAGTACTTGGGTCGTTCCCCCGCTGCAGCTCCGAGCCTGACCACCTCCCGACCGTACAAACGAGAGTTCACTCGCTACATTGGGCGACACCCATTTGCACCCTCTTGCTCTGTTCGTAGCGTCGATGGCGGTTCATCTGAGAAAGCTCGCTGCTTTGGGTGCTTCGAGTTCGGTCGCCCACCTTCTTCCCAAGACGAAGCGCCCGGAAAAATTGAATCTTGTGGCTGCGTTCGCTGTGGATAGCGTTCGGGGCGTGTCCACATGTTCGGCGGATGCGAGTGCTTTCAGGTTTGTCTCGGTCGAGTGTCGTGCGGCTCATCTGTTCGACGAAATGCGGCTTTGAGTAGAGTAAATTTGAAAAGAAGATCCGAATGCTGGCAAGTAATATTGGGCTTCGAGCTCTAATGCCCATGTTAGCTAATGTTTCACTTATTTATTCTAAGAAGTTTTAGTTGGTAGATGGATAATGGCTGGAGGACAATTGACGATACGTCATCTAATGTCTTGGCAAAGCAAAGAGCATCAAGCGCGCCAACAATGCATTTAATAGTGGTCAACTCGCATTGTAAATGAGGATGGGATAATTTCCATGTAGGATCTTATTGTTTATGTTACTCAAAAGTTTAAGCTGAAAAATGCTGTAGCATGTGTTTTATACGTTAATGCCTATTAAAAGCCATTAAGCATGATTTTCATTCTTGTACTGTGTCTGATACTAAGTGCGCCTTAGCATTTGATGTGGAATATGAAGTATGTTGGCAGATGTAGGATGATAAGACACTGAACCTACTTTTGCAATCCCCTAAATGAAGATTAGAGGGTGGTGATGGGACAAGTTACTGGGAATTTCTTAGATGTCCAAATGGAGGTGGAACTTTCCATGAGTCTGCCTGCATTGATCCAACTGCACTCATTGAAGTGGGTGCTGTTGTACATCCAAAAGCAGTGCTGGGTGCACATGTACATGTGGGATCAGGAACAGTTATTGGACCTGCTGTTACGGTTGGCCCGTCAACGAAGATTGGGTAGCATTTACTTCCTTCTCTATATTGGATCACTGCTTGGCTGCATATTGCATCTGTCTGGGTTCAACTCCTTGCCGATTTGCATGACTGCATGTGTTTTTGTTTGTACTTGGCTTGGCTAGACCTTAAGGTTGAGGTTCATATGTTGTCTGGATGCTGTGTATTGCGATGGATGCCTTTGCTTCCCTCTACATAATGGTTAGTCACGTTTTTGAGGTGGCTCTTTGCGATTATGTCTTTGAACTTGTCCAACTTTTGTTTGTCCATGTACATTATATCCACGTTCTGCAAGCAAGTACATGAGAAGGAGCATATATTATTTCATACTACCACCAGTTGCAGATGTCTTGTTACCAATCCTGTATATCTGTTCTCTTTTGAACATTTAAGTTCTTGTGCAAAGCGATCTTTAAGTTGTTTGTCTCTTGATTCCAAAGAGAAATTAGAATGTGAATCAGCCTTTTGCTTTCATAGGGCTGGAATGGCCAAATTTTGGCGAAAAAAAATTGGTTGTGGATATTGAGCCTCTGACGAGGCAAGTCACTCTTGGGTTCGTCGAAATGTACGCCTGCATCAATGTGCACACGGTGGGTCCCTTCCCACTATTCGTCAACGGGCCAAGAGTCGGAGGCAACCCCGCCGCATAGAAGGGAGGTAGGAGGGCAGTTGGATTTTTGAGAACTTGGAAGATTTTGATTGAGCCAAGGGTCAGGGTTAGACGACCACATGTACAGCTAGGTTGGGATGGGGTGACCGACTTACAATATGGTGTAGTCAGTGGTACTGACCTTCTGAAATTTCCTAGTGTACCCAAACTATCCCTTGGCAAATGTATATAAATAAATAAGAAATGAAGTTGCCTAGTTTATAGAAGTCCCCGTACGCCCTAGTATCACTTTAGTTATTTACGCTTTTGTATGCTTAAGAAAAAGTAAAACGAAAATGATAATTGGGCTAGTAGCTCTACATTAGTTGTGACATGCTCACAATTCTAATGGTATCAGAGCATAGGTTTGACTAGAGTGATAAGGTACATTAGCAATTGAAGGAGCTAGGATGAACTCTCGCGATAAGATACTAAATGCATCTGCTTGAATTATTTTGGACAACAGGTGATGGACTGTCACTTGTAAAGTGCAGGTAACAATTTCAAGTTACCTGTGTATTTTAGTGACATGCATGTGTTACTGATGCAATTTTGCTTATGGTTATACGATTAGAAATATCGGGTCACTAATTATTTACGTGGGTAATGCTAAGGAATTTGCAGGGAAACACGGTGAGGTCAAGAAGTTCTTCTCCATCGAGGACGGAGGCCAACACTTCAAGGGCATAACCTTGGATGGAGGATTTCTTACAAGCATTTGCTAACAAAAGAAACTTGATAGAGAAGCAAGTCCAACAATAACCTGGGGCAAAACATAGCACCCAAGGACTGGTAGAACAATTTCTGAAAATAAAGTCACCTTACTTCACTGGCATTGGAAGCCTAGAAAAGGCGGAACACTGTTCTCTGTGAGTTTCTTGTCTAACATTAGAGCTCGTCCTTTTTCAGGAAAGGATACTAACTCAGGTCGTATTGCCCTCTTTATCACAATGCCAGCTGTTGGATTATCTCTTTTAATTGCTGGAATATTATGCATCTGTTTGAGGTCAAGAAGATTGAAGAAAAATTTCAAAAGTAAGTTCTCATTACTTTTGGGTGACTGATTTTCATAAAATACTGGGTTAAGCCTTGATGTTCCGAAGCTAGTAACTTTCCAGAAATTCAGTAGATGGTGATTTCTGACTGAATGAGGAAAGATTCAGTGAGGGCTATAGATATCAAAGTTCCCAGATTGCTCTGGAAAATCTTTTATTTGCTAGCATCACCTAGAGGCTAAGTTTTCGTTAGAATGGATTATCTGTTAATTAAGAATGAATTACTATTAACTGTTAAGTCAGCAGACGGGCTTACTAATAGTGTGGAATTAGACAATAAGCAACTTTGGATTTTCCACTTTGTAGCTGTACTTGTAGATGAAATCAGAAATGCAGAATCCCTGCAGTTCGACTTGAATATCATCAGAGAGGCAACAAATGACTTCTCTGATGCAAATAAGGTGGGACAAGGTGGATTTGGCGTAGTTTAACAAGGTAATCACCACAAATTGTCATTCATAAAATAATAGAGAATTTGAAACATTCACATGTATATGGCTGCTTTTTGCATTCTTTTTCAGGGAACATTGGCCAATGGACAAGTTATAGCAGTAAAAAGGCCGTCTGTAGATTTGGGACAAGGTAATCAAGAATTTAGGAATGAGGTCCTCTTGGTTGCAAGGCTTCAACACCGGAATTTGGTTAGGCTCTTAGGATTTTGCCTGGAGGAGAGAGAAAGGCTTCTTATCTATGAATTCGTACCAAACTCAAGCCTGGACCACTTTATATATGGTATAATCATGCCACTTTTGTTCCAGCATCATCTGATTTATGAGTAATCGAAGTGCATGTTCTTGCCAATCTGCATTTAGAAAGTCACCTTGCGCTAGCTACATCACTATAACCTTTTGTCAATATACTATGCAGATCCTGTTGGGCGTAGGCAGCTGGATTGGGAGAGGCGTCAAAAGATAACAGGAGGCATTGCTCGTGGGCTTCTTTATCTTCATGAGGATTCTCAACTTCGAATTATTCATCGGGATCTTAAAGCAAGCAATATTTTGCTAGACGCAGAGATGAACCCTAAAATTTCAGATTTTGGTACAGCAAGGCTATTTGTGGTGGATCAAACTCAAGACGCCACAAGCAGGGTTGTTGGCACTTAGTAAGTAATACATAGCAGAGTATCTTAAAGTAGATACGGTTATATTTCCCGTGCTCTTCTCCACATAATCTGAATAGCTAGCAGATGTAAAGACACAGCATCTTAAGTGGAATTGCGTTGAAAGTGCTAATTATTCCTGTGATGCAGTGGGTACATGGCTCCAGAGTACGCAATGCATGGATTGTTCTCAGTCAAGTCAGATGTCTTTAGTTTTGGGGTGTTGCTACTAGAGATTATTAGTGGTAAAAAAAGTAGCCGCTTCTGCAATGGGGATACCACGGAGGACCTTCTTAGCTATGTAAGAAAATATCTTTCAATCACTCTCCTTCCCCTAAAGAATCGCCGGGAAAGAGTGGCGGACCCAAACTCAAATGAGTTGAGCAACTGTCCTTACCATACTGAGTTTGCGTTTATGATTCATTGCAGGCATGGAGGAGTTGGAGGGAAGGGACCCCCTCAGATCTCATAGATCCTAATTTGGCGGATGGTTCGAGGATTGAAATATTGACGTGCATTCATGTCGGGTTGCTGTGTGTTCAAGAAATTGAGGCCGACAGACCAACCATGGGTGCGGTGGTTCTGATGCTCACTAGTTACTCCACCACCTTACCACTACCATCACGACCTGCTTCATTTTGACCAGTATCCCTGAATCTGACACAGCTTCGCAGGTGATGGTAACTCGTTCAAATCGATCCAAAGACACAGAAATCCAAGAATCAGTGAATGAGGCTTCCATCACCGAGCTATATCCTCGATGATATCACAGATTGGAGTCTAAATTTGTGTAAATCTTCTGCTTCATTGTGGATGGAACGACGAGGCAATGTGCAATATCATTACATAATTTGATATTGCATTATTTCATGTGTTGAATGGAATTTGGGATGATTATATGCTGCTATGGTATTTAAAAATGGGTTATATCTATTGCTCACATTACCGGCTATAGACGGTATTTGCTTTGAAAAAGTTACTTCAATTACATTTTATATTAATGGAAAAGATATTTGAAAGTTACTTTGTGTTATAAAGGCGGAAATATAGCGTAAGTGCTAAAGCTTAGCACGGGACACACTTAAATATGAAAAGTTAATTTGCATTATAGAGGCAAAAAATATAGCGCAAGTGCCAAAATTTGGCACGAAGAGATACTTTAAGTGCCAAAAGTTCTGAAAATATACTTAATTGCCACTTTCTTCGAAAAATTGGACATTTATTGTGATATCCGAATTTTTCGTTTGACAAAAAGGCGAGCCTCAAATATTGACGAACCACATCACGTTAATGAACTCGCCTTTGGCATCATCAAGACACCTCAACCCGTCAAGTCGACATTGTCACAACGCGCCACCGTCACTCCATCGTCCCATGCCATGTGGTTGAGCCGCCATCCGAACAAGTCACCAGATCTAGCGATCACTTCGCATTGCCAAGCCCAGTATTGAATTCCATCACCAGATTTTTCGTGCCTCGCTTCAGCAGTCCCAGTCATGGTCGAACCACCTTGGCCATCGGACCACCGCCGCGACAACCACCAACACTAACACCGCCTCAACCCACCGGCCAGCAGCCCACATCAGCCCACAGGTGCCCCAAGTCAAGCCACCAACGCCCAAGGACACCTCGGCCGGTCAAGGGGACCGGCTGTCCATTTCATCTGAAGACAACAGGATTTGAAGCGCCTCCACCAACGACACTCGTCGGCACCGAGAGAACGCAACTCCAACGGCACCGCTTGAGGACCCCGAAAGAAGTCGCTACACTTCTTCCTCGCAACTCAACCAAACCGTCGCTACCGCCAGCCTCGCCTCAGTCCCACCGAGACGTCACTACAATCCACGAGGACTCAAGACTAGTAGATATCCTCCGTTCTATCATATAGCAATTGACTGTTGTTTGACGAGAATGGTTTCCTAAAAATCCTCTAGGCGTTGTCTGGATCCTCATTCGATCGAAAGTTTCAATTGCGTTACCTAGCTAAATTGTCGAATTCGAAATAGTCAAGTTCGCGGTTGTATTGTAGAATGCATAGTTGGTCGAGATCTAGCACGTACGGGGACTGAGGTGGCTGAATTCCTAAGCAAAACTAATACTTGGATTGAAGACAGATTCGAATTCCAGCCCAACCCCAAGTTTTGCTAATTATGTACCGACTTAGGTGATGTGAATTTCATGTGGCGTTTTTCTCTTATTGACTGTTCTATGACATACTTTAATTTCAGAATTTTTGAACTCCGTATGAAAAAACCATATTAGCTTTCAATTTTCCAAAAATTTTTTGGTCAAAAATTTTAACACGTGTCCTTCATAAATGTTGTAGAGAACATCTTATGGTACTGTATATTAAATTTCCATGATTTTTCAGTCTCATTCTACGAAATATGTATTTTACTTCTCTATTATGTTTTGGAAATTTTTACTATCGTGGGCCCAGATTACAAAAATTATTTAGAACTGTACAAGCTGAATCGGACTTTGAGTTCTTCACAAAAATTGTCTCTCTAGATCTTGTCTACCTCATATTAAAGTTTCATAATTTTGAAACCCATTTACCTAGACAACAGCTATTGTTTCTAAAGGCACACGGAACGCCTTATAAGGCTAGTTTGGGGCCTAGGATGTGGGATTTTTTGCAGTTCACCTAATATTAGCACGAGTGAGTTTATATTAGTCTAGGGGTTTAACAATGACTGAGGATTCGTTAGATTCATGCTCGAGTCATTGAATAGTAGTAACACCAATGTGATTTTAAATTGAATTATAGAATTACTACATCATGAAGTGGATGTGTGACTAAGAATGCCGTCGGTCCTTGGGACGACAATGCCTTCGGTTGTAGTAGGGATGCCTGGAGGAGTAACTAGGTTCCTCCAGATGTCTAAGGGGCCTAATGCTAATCCCCCAAATGTCCTCGTGATGCTGGGTGGGTGCGAGATGCTCGGGGGGTTACAGGGTTCCCTGAATTCAACCTTGGTACTTTTAAATTGAGTTAATGCTTTTATTAATCTATGTTATTTTGAAAAGGTTCTCAATTAAGTTGATAATAGTTGTACTTTTAAACTGGTGGACCTTCCCCTTGATGGGTTTAGACTCAATAGTTGTTGACTTTATCTTTTCAGATAAATAGAAATGTCGATCCCCCACCCGCCTCTCTTATGGTTTGTTATGGGGTACCGGTTGATTTCACTTGGCAAGAGGACGAATCCATAGACCCTGGTTTCCTAGATACGCTTTTCATCCGGATCAAGTCTCATTTGGTTGTGGATATTGAGCCTCCGACCAAGCAAGTCACTCATGGTTCGTCGAAATGTACGCCCACATCAATGTGCGCATGGTGGGTCCCCTCCCACTGTCCCTCAACGCGCCAGGAGATGCAGGCAACCCCGCCGCATAGAAGGGAGGTAGGAGGGCAGTTGGATTTTTGACAACTTGGAAGCTTTTGATTGAGCCAAGGGTCAAGGTTAGGCGATCACGTGTACAACTAGGTTGGGATGGGGTGACCGACTTATAGTACGGTGTAGTCAATAGTACTAACCTTTTGAAATTTCCTAGTGTACCCAAACTATCACCTGGCAAATGTATATAAGTAATTAAGAAATGAAGTTGCCTAGTTTATAGAAGTCCTCATACACCCCAGGATTACTTTAGTTCTTTACGCTTTTGCATGCTTAAGAAAAAGTGAAACGAAAATGATAACTGTGCTAGTATCTCCACATTAGCTGTGACGTGTTGAGGGCGTCACATCTATAATGGTATTAGAGCATAGGTTTGGCTAGAGTGATAAGGTGTGTTAGCAATTGAAGGAGCTAGGATGAGCGCTCGCGATAAGATACTAAATGCATATGTTTAAATTGTTTTGGACAACGGGTGATGGATTGTCACTTATAAAGCGTAGGTAACAATTTTAAGTTATCTGCGTATTTCAGTGACATGCATATGTTATTGATGCGATTTTTCTTATGGTTATACGATTAGTGATGCCGGGTCACTAATCGTTTACGTGGGTAATGCTCAAGAATTTGCAGGAAAACATGGTGAGGTCAAGAAGTTCTTCTCCATCGAGGACGGAGGCCAACACTGACAAGCTAACATGGTATCTCCTAAAAAAAATTCAAATCATGCATATTGAAGTCTCCTATATCCATGAAGAGATTCCACGCTTGACGGGCTTAAAACAAGTGCTCTCACGAGCAGGAGCGATGGGAGATGACAATCAAAAGATTTTTTACGATTTCCCTATTCAACCAAATACAGCACAAAAACTTAACAAATGGTGGGTAACAAGCTCTCATTTTAACCTCAAATAACCTCAAATATTGATAGGATTATGATATTGTTGGTACATATAGCTACGTTGTTTGATCGTAGACATTCCAAGGTGAGTGGTGTTATCTCTTCTTCAAGTTTATCAATTCCTGTTTCAAAAGCAATATGAATTATATATTATATAAGTTATGCAATGGGATTGCTATTGCATAACAAACTAGATCGACATTTACCATTTCTTGATTATTTATGAATGTTTTAGAAAACGTGTTATGGAAGTTGTTGTGAAAGTTTGCAAACAAATTTATTGAGTGAGTTCTAAACTGATTTGGGAGACATTTTGAAATGTTATTGGTTTATGAAATGAATTCCGAAATGATATGAGTAATGTCTTGTATATTATATATTTTATTTGATAAATAGAGTAGGGTAAGATGATATATTTTGGTTTTGCAAAACTTTTTTTTATAGAATTTCATTGGCTTTGAGTTGTTTTATGAAAGGTGATTTGATTAAGTATATGAAACCAATTGTCATATGGACTGGTAAAGAATTAAGTATTATATGGTAATGCAAACTCATGTGAGCCACCTTTAGGGTCTTGAAGTCAAACGTGCTACATGGCAACTCAAGTCACGCGGGAGTCATCTCTAGGACCTTATACTATTGATATATGTTGGTCAAGGATTAAGTGCTACACAAGAATGAGAACATGACTTCATGGGAAAAGCTAAAAAAGAAGGTGTGCGGCTTGAGCTGTCAAAACAAGACTATTTGTTCAGGCAATAAAAATGCGGCAAGAGACAGTAAAAAGTATATGGAGAAAATCTGAATACAACACGAATGAAGTGATAAGCTTAACCAGTAATTATTTGACTTGTCAAGTAAAAGTTACGATATATTGATGCTGACACGAATTGATACGATAACAGGTACGGGTAAAACATATAAATGACGATTTGACCACTCTGATAGGGTTCATGTGGTTCTAATGTAGTGGAGAAACGGTTGTGGTGGCACGATACCCTCTGTTCGAACAAAGGATACCACAACAATAACCATTCGGTAGCCTTATTTTTGTAATAAACTTGCATCAATAGCATCCTGGACTCAACTTTGGGGTGCCTCCACTTGCTTTACCTGCAAACTCAGAATAGCAAAAAAATTAAAATTTAAAAAAGAAGTAAACAACCCTACTACGTCTCATTTAGCATTTACCAATCAGTAACTTGCTCATGTCGATAACCATTGATCGAAAGCCAACAAGCGCGAGACTCAAATAGGAAGTATCAGTTCAGAAATGCATGTGTGAATGTATAAATCGTTCAAAGTCAAAGTCGAGCTTGGAAGAGCTCAATTCCAAAAGTATTTGGTCAAGAAAATTCCAGTGCTTTCACTTTCTGAGCAAGTTGCACGCATTTACCTTATCGCCCTCCCATTCAATCATTTTCACTGCGTCCTCGACCTTGGCTAGTGCTCCCATTTGATATCTCAATTATATGAACGGCCCGTTCATATGAGAAATGTTAGTTACGAGATCTATCACTCAATGCATCTAAGGTTGAGATAGAAAAGATCGTCATCCAAGTCATTTGTTAAGCTAATGGTCGACCCGAATGAACCAAAAACAATATTTGGCATCCAAAATAATGTCCAAGCTTTTAAATACTGATCGTAAAAATAAGGATACAAAATATTCATGTTCCATTATTGATGTGCTATGATCCTTATCCAATTTTGGTTCGCGCAGTTTATTTTGACATGTTTTATTTTTGAACTAAGATTCAATCCCAATTCTTAGATGATCTATCTTAAAATCAATTCCGCTTTCCAATACACTTTTTTTTTTGTGCATATCTTAACCCGTACTATCTTAATATGTCCTCAAAAAGCATGATTAAGATAATTCACAAAACCTATGATGAACAAACAAAAGTAGCAATGAAACGATACTTATAATTTGTCGTGCACATTTATAGAACCCAAGTTACCATTTTCGGAGGTGGTAAACACATCTAAAATAGGGTAAAATTTTTTTCTGCATTGGTAAAATGATGTAAAATACAGTAAATATATCATAGAAAAGTCCATAATTCACATTCATTTGCCTCATAATACATCGAATATGGATGAAACGGAGGTGGGAACAACTGAATATGTGTGTAAAATATATCCTAGTAATAATGGGTTCACAGAATATCTTAAGTTCAAATTCTATTTAGATGGATTTATGCAAAAGAAAAGAGCTAATTAATGGGCTGTATCCATAATGTATAATATGTGGATGTATACGACTTAGTTTACTATGAATCAACATATGTTATTAATTATGCTATTGCTGTGATGGTTTTTAGTACAATTTGGCGCATGATTCATATATTAAAGGGTATAGTATGCACTTGTCCGAGAAGTCCTCATTCCATTAACGAGGGAAAGAATTCGGAAAAGAGCCCTGAATTTTTATGTTCTGTTTTTTCGGAGTAACGTATGTACGATGTATTGCCAATTTACCACCTATTATTCAAACGAAGGACCTCCGACAATGGCAACAAACGGTTCAGCAAAATACATTCTCCAAATAATAGTGATCTAAAATGAAAACATGGTATCGATGCAAAATACGCGCAAGTTTTCGTAGGTACTTACATCAACGACATCCAGGGCTCCCGGCGGGTCTCCTGGAATTGCCGGCCCTTTGCCTCCGAAGAGAAAGAAAGAGCCAGAAAAGATTAATAATTCTCCTGATCTTTGTTAGAAAATTGACTTGTGTATGCTAAATCAGATGTGTAGTTGAACACTAATCAAGACACACGTATTCATAAACATACCTGATGCAGTGTTATTTCTTCCGCATGAACCTTTTTGAAGGATCAGAACCAAGAGAAGAAAACAAAATTTGGAAAACAGATCATAAAAGCTGAGAGAGGAAGAACGAGCACAAGCTCTCTCTGCCATTTTTCTGCAATCAGTTTTGATACTATTCTCTCTCTCTCTCTCTCTCTCTCTCTCGTCTGATAAGCTGTTTTGGCCCCTTTGCGTCGTTCCCTATTTATACAGAAGTGGTTCTTCAGTCAAGGTCGTGCCCGCTTAAAGTTCAAAGTCTTTGGTCTTGAAGTTTCCACAGTCCTGCCATTGAGTAGGTGCTGAAGGACGATTCCATCTTTGAACAAAAATATTGAAAATATATGAATCTGTCGAGCATCAATAGTTCCTTCATAGAGAACCACCGCTCACACCTTGTCTCCATAGACTAAGGGTGTCAATGGCTCAAGTCGGGTCGGGTTTCCTTGCTACCCGACCCGACCCAACCCAAATTGTAAGGGTTGTGCGTTATCTCTAACCCAATTTGACCCGAAATGCATAGGATCCATAATGAAAACCCAGGTCGGATTGGGTCTAGAGAAGATGAAGATTTACATGAAATATGCTGTAATTAAATGAATAATTATACCAACAAGCATATTCTAATTTTCACAACTTAAATAAAAAAAATCACGCCTGTGCAACGCGTGTGTATGCTACTAGTTTAATTGGAAATTAAATGATATTAGATCATCATGTGATCGATATTCAATAGAAAAGACAATAATGGATCTCTTCGTGCTCCATTCAATAGTCTTATGGCATTATATTCATTTAGCAAGATATACTCATTTGTGTACAAGCCTAAACTTTCTCATTTTAGCTATTTATTCTTAAATCAAATATATTTATCCCTTCATATTCATTGCTAATATCTATGACCATCAACGAAACAAAGATTGAATTATACAAAAAAAAAAAATCAAGATTATCTTGAGGAACTTTTTCGTGTAGAAAAAAGAGAATGGCATCTTAACTTTGTTACTAGCTTTCTAAGAGGTATGAAAAAAAATCATCAATGATCAAAAAGGAAAATGAATGAGCTAAGAATTTGATATAAATAAAAAAATTTGACTATAATCTCAACCATTAAATGATCCTGAAGAAATATATAGACAAAATCTGAATAAATCACAAAATGCAACAATAAGATTAACCAATAATTATTTGGCTTGTCACTCGAAAGATTTGATATATTGACGCTAACACGAATTGATATGATGATAGGTACGAGTATAACAGATAGAGATGAATTGTTTGCTGTAATTTGGGGTTTCTACAGTACTTCCCGGAGGAGAAAAGTTGCAGTGGCACGACACCCTCCGTTCGAATAATGGATATCTTACAATAACAATGAGCATTTTCAGTCGCCTGATTTAGGCAGCAAACTTACACTTATAACATCTTGGGCTGCCTCCTCTGGCTCCATCTGCAAACTTAGAAAGTCAAAGAAACAAGAACCATAAAAAGAAGTTAACAACCCTGCTACATCTCTCGTAGAATTTAACAATCAAATACTTGCTGTGAATCTGATGATATGACCATCGATTGAAAGCCAACAAGCGCGAGACCGAGCTAAGAGGTATTGGTATAGATATGTATGTATGTAATGTTGGTAGTGTGTTTGTAAAACAAATTAAAATGTGCCTCATCCCAAATCAAAAAAATGTAAGTGCTCACGTGGACAGAATTTGGTACTAATTAATGATCAGTATTTTTATTTATTAAAATTGAATTTTATAATTATAAAATAACCATTGTGTCATATTAAAACAGTGTGAATGTTTATAATAAACCGACGATTTTTTTAATTATTTAATTTCGAATTTATTAGTTCTATCTAACGATTATTAGGCGCTCTCACAACCTTTTTAACATATGGAGAGTTGTGTCTATTCGGACATAACTTCTTCTCCTTGAAATGTTGTAATTTTTCATAAATTATAAAATTCTGAATTTTCAATATGTTTTTTGAGAAAATATCTGTTCAGAGATAACTTCTTCCTAAATGTTGCAATTTGTTCTGAAAATATATATTCATAGTTTTACGTATAAATTATTTTGACAATCTCAAGACTCCTTTCAAAGTTGTTTTCCGGTTGGTCGTGTTTTTTAAAAGGAAAAACAAAAGATTGTTTGGTCAAAGTCGTTCTTGGTAGAGCTTTATTTAACAAGTCTTTGTCCAAAAATTTCCAGTGCTGTCCCTTTCTGGGCAAGTTCCATGCACGTCTCATTTGAATTCAACTATTTGCATCGACATCTTTGACTCCCCCATTCGATTATATCTACTATCTATTTATATAAGATAAAATAAATGTAAATCACAATTGTATATTACATTAACGATCGACCCAAATGAACCGAGTCAACAAAAATCAATTTTAACTACTAGAAATAGTTGCCTAGCAATATCGGACACATAGACTAATGTCCAACCTTCAAATTTACATATTCAAAATTAGAATAAAATAACAAAAATTTTCCATGTTCTGTTGTTAATGTGATGGTCCTTGTCTAAATTTGGTTTGTGAAGCTTGTTTTGGCAGATTTGATTTTGAACTAAGGATGTGTTTGTTTCACGGAAATCATAACGTTTTTGGAAAATGTTTTAGGAAACCATTTTACGGGAAAATGGTTAGTTTTTCCTTTGTTTGGTGATACATGACTGAAAGTATTTTCTGGTATTTGGATCGCATTTGAAAAATGATTGAATGACATTTGATCTAACAATTGACAATAGTGTGGCTCTTACTTCAAAATAATTTGTTGAGTCCATTTTACTTTATAAAAGGATTTTTCTCGATCAACTTAATAAATCTAGAATTTGAACCTGCAAAATGAAAAGGAAATGTAAACTCATACACGTATTTTTTTTTTCCTAAAAATAGACATGATTTCCGGTTACAAGAGTAAGTCAAAACGATCTCATTAATAGCAACAAACATGCGATTCACGATTATTTCAGCAATCAATCAAACGGACGGGTCAGCGAAATAACAAGATCTGGATGGCAAACGACTTATCAAGGAGGCGCCTTGACCATTGCATCTAGAAATGTGAAGATGGCTATTCTTCCACAAAGTAAATCGACTCTCTCACTAGTGTCTCCGCAGAGCAGATACTTACCCATCATTCTCAACCAAAACCCAACAGCGAAAAACGAATTTTAAACCCTTTTCATTCACGAAATCAAGGCCGAATTCTGGGATTTGGGACGCCCAGAAAACGTGGGTCTCGTCTAAGATTTCTCTTTCTAAGAACCCCACAAGAAAACAAGCAGTGAAATTGAAACTCTCCCATTGATCGACATCAACCATTCAATTGCTTCTCAACACCCAGAAAGCGATAAGCCAGAGGCATCAATCAGCAATCACAGCCACACCATATCAGCGGAAAGACTGGAGAACACACTGCTTAAAGACAACATAAGAAATTCTCGGTCACGAGGCGTGCTTTCACCTGGAAAAGGCAAAACTGAAGGAGACGCTGAGCAGAGAAAAAGAGTAGGTCATTGAGCTGGATTTGGCACATGGATTTGTCAGTCAATAAACTTGAGTCCATTGATGGAGCACACGGATTCGAAGCTCAAGCGCGCAAGAACATCATGATCCGAAGAGCACTGGATGTGGCAAGGTGAGCGACAGATTCCGGTGCCGATCAATGGGGCAGAAGCTTCTGCAATACGCAGAGGATCAAGAGAGAGGCTTTGAGAGGCGTTTTCACTTCAATTGCTTGAAGAAGATGAACGGAAACGTGAATCAAACAACTGAAATGCAGAGAATCAACATCAACTCAACAACGTAAAGCATCGATCACACAAATTCTGAGATTATTCTCAAATCAGAGAGGAGAGAGAACTTGGAACCGTGTTGAGTGTCATTGAAGAAGAGCCATACCTTCAATGGCGAAGAAGATCTGGACCTTCAATGGCGAAGAAGGCGTGCGTCGTTGAAGAAGAGCTGAAGAAGAAAGACGAGCGAAAGAAGCGAAGGGAGAGAGTGGCGAGAGCGGCGTACGGAAAGGAAAAGTGAAAGGTCCGAAGGAAAAAAATAAAAAGGGAAAGTGTTTTCAGCTCCTGAGACGGAGGAATTCTTTTTCCTAAAATAACTGTGATATTTGTGTTGACCAGAAAGTAATTTCCATTGACCAAACCTTTTTAGAGAACCAAACGGCTGAAAATCCGAAAACACTTTCCGGTAAAATACTTTCAGTGAAACAAACACACCCTGATATTCAATACAAATTTAAGGACTGTCTACCATTTAATCATCTCCATTTTGCCATACGATTTTGTTGGGCATATCTTAACCCATACTATCTAACATTTCCTCTTAAAAGCATGATCAACAGTAACATCGCTACTTATAATTTGTTATGCACATCTATAACACATCAAAATTAGGGTAAGATGGTCTTTACGCCACAAAATAATGTAGAGTACGGTAAATATTTAATGACAAACTCCACTATTCGCATCGATTTGCCTAATAATACATGTATATGGATGAAAGTAGATGTGAAACCCTACCTAAAATATATCCTTGGAATAATAAATACATGAACATAATCAGATGATATTTTCAGGTCAAGTTCTACTTAGAGGGATTAATGCAAAGGAAAGGGCATATTAGTTGGTTGTAGGCACAATGTTAAAGTACGTCATACTACTTAGGTTATCATGAATTAACGCAAAAGAAAAGAGCTTATCCTATAATTTACTGATTATGCAACATCATTACTCGGCGAGGATCACTAATGAGACACTTCAGCATGTGTTACATTCCTATGCTATTATTGTACTGATTTATAGTACAATTTGCGACATGATTTCATATGTTGAAGGGTATAGTATTGACGTGTCCATGTTTAAGACAAGTCTTCATTTCCTTAACTAGGGAAAGGCTAACGAAAAGAGGCTGAATGTTCTAATGTTCTGGAGTAACATATTTAGGATGTATTACCATTTCATCAACTTTTATTCCCACGAAGGGCTTCCGACAATAGCAACAGATGGTTAGGCAAAATACATCTTTTAAATAACAATAATTATGAAGAAAAAATGTGAAACCAGTGCAAATATGAACAATTTCTCCTGATTTTTTTTTTTGGTAAAAATTTCTCCTGATTATTGATCCTTTGGTTAGGTAATAAAACTTACATCAACTGCATCTAAGGCTCCGAATCGGGTCGCCTGGATATGCTCCCCCCTAGAAACTTGGAAAAATAAAAAATAAAAAGCTCAAAAAGGTTGGTAATTCTCCTAACCTTTAGTGGAAAATTTGCTTACGTGCGCTAAATTTCATGCGACAAACGTTGATTAAAAGTCCATAAATGTGAATGTGAGACCCAAATTAGATGTAGAGTTGACCCTAATCAAGGCACGCACATACATACCTTTTGCATGGCCTTCATTTCTGCATGCGATGCCTTTTTGAAGGATCAAAACCAGCAGAAGAAAACCAAGTTTCGAGAACAAATCATAAAAACCGAGAGAGGAAGAAGAAACACAAACTCTCTCCCCATTTTTGTGCAATCAGCTTTCACACTACTTATACTCTCTCTCTCTCTCTCTCTCTCTCTCTCTCTCTCTCTCTCTCTCTCTCTCTCTCAGCCCTGAGCGTATGAACATCCCTCAACATTCTATTAAAAATTGCGACATCCTAAGACGCTTTGCCGACCCATTCTTTTTTTTTTTTTCTCTTTCGTTTAAATTCATGTAGAAGCAATTTATATAACCACCTAGTCAAACAACAAATAATAGGGATAGTAAGAACCCAAAAATATTCCAAAACAACACTTTAATATATAATATGTTAACCCTAAAAGTTTAATAATTACAGTCCTTTTTATGGCTACTTCCTACCGATCATATTAAAAATTTGTAGGGTCAGGGTTAACCTAAATTTCACTAACAACGAGACTGACCAAAAGTGACACTAGGCACACCTGTGTCTTGGTCCATCAAGACCCCAAATCGCACCCAATGGTTCTTCATGCTACGGATCTGAAAATATTTAACAATAACGGGGCGAGGTAAAATCTCAGTGAGTCAACAGCCTAAACCCCAATGGTGCATGCTAAATGGATCTTAGCTATCCCACATCGCTTGGGAGAAGCCCTCTAGCCTGCTTGATAACCGCTGCGGCTCCCATCACCTCACAAGATGTCTTTTAAGGCCGAGACCTCCCAAATTAGCATCAAAGCCAGGTTAAGGTGGATCCGGGTGCATGTTATAGGGATTTTAGCTATCCCACATCGCTTGAGAGAAGCCCTTTAACCTGCATGATAACCGCCTGAGACCCCCTAGATTTTCGTCATGGAGGCAACCTAAACATGCACCAAGCATCTACATGAGTCTCGATTATAGAGTAAAACCTGTTTTAGCCCGTCTCATACCGTGCCTCATAGTTTATGCTCATAATGTAACACAACCGTCTCATACCGTGCCTCACTGTTTCGGCTCATAATGTAACACAATTATTTACACGTGTTTCGATTATTACGACCCCTTAGGCCACGGCCAACATACGAGTTGGCGGTCTTCCGGTATGACTAGACATCGTCTCGCCCCATCAAGCACGACATCATCTAGAACCCCCGCTTCGACTGGCATTCCATAAAGAGCATCGGTCCAACCTCAACCACGACTCGACATCCAGACCCCAGTTGGGCATCCAATAAACTAACCTCTCATTAGGTGACTGATTCAATTAAGTGACCACACAAGCACTTTCACACTCAAGCTAATTTTTATTTTCCATCAATTAGCCCAATGTAATAGAGTTTGTGCTTAAATAACAAATCTTGGGAAATCTTCATATTTAAAATTCTGGTAAAATAATCGCACGTGGTCACGTACTTAAAATCAACCCACCAAACTTTGCACTCTTTCATTTAAAATCCCATTGCCCCATTTAGCATGTAAAACTCCGCATCCAAACACGACACCTCAAAGTTTGCCATTTTCTTTTTAAATGAACCTTTTTTTGAAAATAGCATTTAAACTCATGATTTGGGCAATCAACAACATGGTATTACAAGCTCAAACAGTCATAATTATGCATGATCCAATAAATCAAGCATAAAATTCTACTTAACGGCTAATCTATCATTAATTTCCACTAATTGCAATTAATTACGACTAACTGCAATTAATTAAACTAACAAAGATTAATTAAACTAATTAAAATTAATTAAACTAACCACACTCAATTAATCTAAACATGATTAATTAAACTAACCATCCTTAATTAAGACTAATCTCTATTAGTCTTAATCTAATCTATCCCTATCCTTAACCTTAGTCAGGGCTAAACTATCATTAAAGGCCACTAGCTACCATTAGCCCTAAATTAAACTACCCCTAAACACAATCAATTTTCTAATCAAGAATTAGGAGTTAACTCACCATTTTTCCAGCAAAGGCAAGCTCGTGACAGCGGCCAGCTCACAACAACAGTGACGCGACGACGACGACAACTCGGGTCTCACGGCTTGAGCGAAGTCACCCTCCATCCCAAGACATTATTAAAGCCCTCCATGGAAAATAAGAAAGTAGCTCCCATAGCTTAGGTAAGGAGGAAGGGGTGTTTGGTGGTGGCTTGTGGCAGTGGAGAGGTCGATGAGTGGCAGCGCGAGGAACGGCGATGGCACAGACAAGCGACAGTGAAGACGGTGCGGCGCCAGTGACTCCTTAAAACCCACAGCCAAGCTTGGCTTGGCTTGGGCGATGGTGGACCGATGGTGGAGATGGAGATAATAGTGGACAGTGGTGCTCGGTGAGGTGGTGAGAACAGTAGTGGTGGCTTGAACGGGTGGCACAAACGAGGCGGTGGTCACGGCTAGGGAGGGGTGGCTATGGAGGAAAATTGAAGAAGAAAAAGAAGAAGATGAAGATGAAGATAAAGATGATAATGAAGAAGAAGAAGAAGAAGAAGCAAAATGAGAGAGAGAGAGAGAGAGAGAGAGAGAGAGAGGAAGAGAAAGGTGTGGCATCCACGGGGGGGAGAGAGAGATTTCTCAAGATTTTTCCAAAATCTTAATCATTGCAAATTCAACAAAATTTCCTAAAATCCTCTCATCCTTTCCTTTATTTCCTTTGTCCTCTAGTCCATAAATGCAAGGACATTTTGGACATTTCACATACTTTTTGGCCGAACTTTCCAATTTTGCCCTTGGGTCCATTTGCTTGAATTGGGCTTGGTGGGCTTGGCTTGGCCCACTTGGGCCTCCTTGGCCGATCCACATGGGCATGAGGCCCAACGGCCCTTGCTTGGCTCAGCTTCTCTTCCCGATGTCCAATTCTCGATCGAATAACCATTTTTAAAAATTTTTGTGCTTGCCAATAAATTAACTGTGAATAAGGCAACATCTAATATGTGGTTATGGAAATCCTCGAAAGTTCGATTCCCGAAATCGAATTAAATCTCATGATTAAAATCAATCAAATGCGACTTCAGTTCAACCTAAACCATCGGGTGGCTTTTAGGGGTCTTCGCGCGGTTGACCCGTGGTTGATAGTTTTCTATCCACGTTTGTGTCTCTTCAAATCATGAGCGACCCTCGGTTGTCATGTAATCGCGATGGTTCATCTACGTACTATGAGTAAAAGATTAATAGAAAATTGGTTTATCATTATTTGACGCGAGCATCGCAATCATGCAGAATCACTCGAGAACCAACTATATACTTCTATCGAATCGATTTACATATGTTCGCTAATTGACTTAACAACGTAGTATTGATCATTGTCAATCCTTATGGTCGAGCGATTGATCACTAATTGAATTCTTTGGTCTTTCGCATTTTAACCATTTACAGCCTCATCCAATAGATTAATTAACTCATGAGTGATTAATTCAGAATAAATTAACTATCAGTGCATTGATAAAATAACTATTTCATATATTTCGAAATGAGTCAAATTTCGAGATATTACACACTCCCCCCCCCCCTCCTCTCTCTCTCTCTCTCTCTCTCTCTCTCTGTCTCTCCATGATGAGTTGTAATAGTGAGCATGGTCTGAGTTGGACCGATCCAATATCTAACCCAGAGACTATTCCACACAGTGTTGGTCCTCAATTTTTGGGACCAGAAACCGATCTTATTGAGCTTGGGACAAAGGACCAAACTGAATTTTTTCGTTACATTTTTTGTATTCTTTGAAAAGACAAACATGTTCTTTCAAATTATATATCTATCGACAATGCGACATTAGACAACCAAACTATGAATATCAGTACATATCATATATAAATCTAAGATTAAAAAAAAAATAGAAATCTCCATTTGTGATTATTGAGCTGCATTCATGAGGCGAGCGAAGAAAGGCGAGCGATTTCAACAGTTGAACTACACTGGTGAGGCGAGCAAGGCCGGTAAAGAGAGGCAAGCAACGAGCAAACCAAAGCGAGATGAGCAGAGAGGATTTCTATTTATTTATTTTTTATCAAATTTGGGCTGGGTTTTTGTTGTTATAATTTATATGAGAAAACCGCAAAAGAAAAAATAAAACCGAAGGTGTAAAGGTTTAGAGTAGATAAAAAATAAATAATATATACAAAGTTGGTCTGGATTAAACTAAACCTAAAGTCCTAGGACTGATGACTAACCCGTATAATTCAAGGTTCAAGGGTCTTAGGATCAAGGACCGGTACAATTCCTAGGATTGGTCCAGGGTTAATCCTGAACTGATGCTCACCCTAATAAGCTGTTTTTGGGTGCTTTTTAACTGATAAAGAAGTGGTTCATCAGTCAAGGTCGTGCCTGGTGAAAAATATTCAAAGTCTTTGGTGATGAAATTTGGACACTCCTGCCATTTTCCAAGCAAACAGTTGTAATTATCTCTCAATCATGGCATTCAATCCCTCGCAACATGCCAAGGAAGAAGAGAAACGAGGGAGTAGGTGGTGAAGATTGATTTCTTCTTTGGAATAAGAAGTTGAAAAAATGAGTTGTCAAGCACAAATAGTACCTTAGTAGCGTACTACACCTCACATCTTATCTATATAAACTATTTGATTCCTACTTATCCAAATGTTGTGTGACTTGTATTTTTTAAGGATGGTACAGGAGGCATTTATGTTAAAGTATCTCACATCACTCATTTAGGAGATTTATATGCTCTTCTATATATGTATGTTCTCCCTTGACCTGATTTTAGGTTAGATGTCCATAATCACATTTTACTCTATTTATTTTGTGTGTGCAATCTATATTTGTCAAATTTCATGTGCTTGTTCTTCTTCTAAATTGCACGGGAGAAAAGTGTTGAAGTATCTCACTTGTCTAACTCTTTATGTACATGTGGCCTCTCAAGTCTTTGAATTAGACTTTTTAACGTTG
>CM024720.1:15527303-15629334 GCA_014182545.1 Eucalyptus globulus
ATGCCCTCCAATCAATCTTCCTCCTTGTCTCCCCCGGTCCAGACGATCTTCCTATTGCTCTTCGCAAAGGTACTCGGTCTTGCACACAAAAATCCTCTTTGGCTTACCCTATTGAGCGTTATGTGTCTCTCTCACATCTTCCTTCTCCATTACATGACTTTGCTCTATCATTACAAACTCACACAATTCCTACTTCTACCACTCGAGGCTTTGTCTCGCCTTGAGTGGAAGAAAGCTATGGATGTGGAAATGGAAGCTCTAGTCTCTCGCCAAACGTGGTCATTGGTTGATCTTCCCCTTGGGAAAGATGTGGTGAAGTGTCGTTGGGTGTACACTATCAAGTACAATCCGGATGGCTCAATCGAGCGTCTTAAAGCTCGACTCGTTGCTAAAGGTTTTACTCAAACTTATGGAGTGGATTATTTTGAGACTTTTTCTCCTGTGGCACGTCTCAACTCTGTTCGTGTTGTTATTTCTCTTGCTGTGAATTTCGATTGGCCATTATATCAATTAGATGTCAAAAATGCTTTTCTTTATGGTGATTTGTCTGAAGAAGTATATATGGAGCAACCTCCGGTATGTTGCTCAGGGGAGAATCGTAGTAAAGTATGTCGGCTACATAAGGCAATTTATGGGTTGAAACAGTCTCCAAGAGCATGGTTTGAAAAATTCAGTTCGGTGATTTCCAGATGTGGTTTCCACCAATGTTATTCTGATCATTCTATTTTTGTTCGCAAGAAGGAATCAGGGGTAATCATTCTTGTGGTATATGTGGATGATATAATTGTCTCTGGTAGTGATGTGACTGGCATTTTTGAGATTAAGTCTTTTCTTCAGCAGCAATTTCAGATTAAGGACTTGGGAACTCTTAGATATTTTCTGGGAATTGAAGTTTTACGAAGTAAAAAGGGTATTAATTTGTCTCAGCGAAAGTATGTTCTTGATCTTTTGTCTCGAGACAGGTACACTAGCTTCCAAGCCGTTGATACTCCTATGGATCCAAATCAAAAGTTTGGAGTTGATGATGGAAAAGAAATTGAAGACAAGCATCAATATCGGCGTCTAGTTGGGAAACTAATTTATCTTACTGTTACACGTCCCGATATTTCTTTTGCTGTTGGCGTGGTGAGTCAGTTTATGGAGTCACCTAAGAAAGTTCATTGGGATGCTGTATGTCGCATTCTTCGATATCTTAAAAGCTCTCCTGTAATGGACTCATTTATAAATCTAATGGTTCTTCTACTTTGGTTGGTTATTCTGATGCTGATTGGGCTGGGTCAACATATGATCGACGGTCTACAACCGGGTATTGCACTTTTATTGGTGGTAATTTGGTTACTTGGAGAAGTAAGAAACAAACTACCATTGCCGGTCTAGTGCAGAGGCTGAATATCGTGCTATGGCACATACCGTGCTGAATTGTTGTGGTTGAAATCTCTTCTCTAGGAGCTTGGATTTTCTATTAATCAACCTATTGACATGATGTGTGATAATCAAGCAGCCATTTATATTGCTGGGAATCCTGTTTTTCAAGAGCGAACTAAGCATATAGAAGTTGACTGTCACTTTGTTCGTGATGCTGTGAAGCAGAAGTTGGTTGCTACTCCTTATGTTGCCTCTAGAGATCAATTTGCTGATATGTTTACCAAAGCATTATTTCGTCCTGCTTTTGTTGCTGGTTGTTCCAAGCTAGGCATGGGTGACCTATATGCTCCAGCTTGAGGGGAGTGTTAAGTTACTTTAATTGAGTTTCCTTTATTATCAAAGTTTTATTTCCTTTTTTACTTACATAAGGATATTATTGTTATATACAATTTATATTCAATATAAATACAATGGGTGTAGGGTTTCTGTGATTACAGAAAAACTACAGCCCTCTCTTTCTTTCTTTTACGTTCTCTTTCTCCTCATTCTCTCTTCCTTCTTTCTCTCTTTCTACTTGCTGCGGGTTCTCTAATCAGTTTTGTGACAATTACAAACCAAGCATGTTACTTCAGATTCAGCGGTGTCTAATGGCCAGCTGGATGCCACATCAGACATTCCTGACGAGTTTTTAAAAGCCACAAAGCACAAGTACTCACAATGCAGGTTTGACGATAATTTACAGAAGACCAAAACACAGGATTGTACAGACAATTTTCCCCAAATACTAAAAGAGTAAATTGACCATGCCAAATCAAAATTTAAGAGCGTACCTTATCACTCAAGGTTTCCAACCTTAGGCTCTCTTCTGCCATCTGTACAGTGGAACTGACCTTCATGTCTGCAAAGGCCTAGACGAGAAGTCACTATTGGGTCCAATTCCAAGCACTCAAATTAATTGAGAAAGAACACAGGATGGGAGATCCCACTGTGAACCGATTCAATTTCCTTGTATTCTAAATGTACATAATTATACACAATTCACAAATATATTATTTCCTAAATCTACTCCTATAGATGAGGTAAGTACAACCAAAAGATTGAATTAAACAACTCATGAGAAGATTTCATATGATCACGCTAATGCTTCACAAACTCACGATAATCAAATCAAGCAAGAACAATCACATTACCTGACCAGCCCATCCGCATTCCATTCTGAAACACCTCCACATTGCGAACTCCCTTTAAGACAGGTAGAGAAGCAAAACCCCAATGTGACTAGAACAGTGTATATCAGCCGGAAGAAAACGTACATCAAACTCAGAGAAACAACATACCCGCTTTGGACGATGTGGAAAGAGAGACTCCTCTCAACTTTCTGTCCCCCTCGGCACTGCAACGCGTAAAACGACGAACAGAAATTGAAGAAGCACATAAAGTCACAAACAAATTCCACTGGAAACCTCAAGCATAAGAAGACACCAGAGCACAAACATGCTCGGAATTAACATCCTCAACTTCGACTAATAAGTTCGCAATTCTAGAAAGCTACGACAGTAAAAAAGGGAGGGGGTGCGGCGGCGATATGAGCAACCTTCGGACAAAACAGTTGCTGTAGAATCCAGGCCTGCTACGATCCTCACAGTCAATACCAAGAAGCTCCACTTTCTGCTCCAACTCTCAGTTTCGCCATACCAGCAGCCCCGCCCTTAAAATGCTGCAATCTCGCCTCTGTAACTACAACGTCGGCATCAACTCACGCCAAGAAAAGAACCCACTAAGAGACGGAACTCGTATACGACACATTTTCTGAGAGACCGAGGCAAGAGAAAGTACCTGGCGGCTCGCTGTCCATCCTGGAACAGCGGACAGAGCGACGCAGAGCTGCGGATAAACTGAAAGATCCATCGGGCTTGAGTCTGACGGGGCAAGAATGGAGACGGTGCACGAGGCATTGTCCGCATCTTGTACGGAGGTTGCAGAGAGGGAAATGAAATGGAGGAGACCTATTAAGTGCCTTTTGGCAACGATTTTGTTTTCGGGAGTAGATTTTGATCGAAAATGATTATTTTTATTATATTCCCGAGAACAGATTCTAAGCATTTTAAACTATTTGGTAATTGTCCAAAAATTCTAATTCTGAAATAGAATTGTGTTTGGTACCGTGCTCATTGATTTTGTTCCAAATTAATTTCTTTTAATTTTAAATATTTTTACACTTTTTTCCTTTTTTTCTGTTCTTTTTTTTTTCCTTTATTTTTTTTTATTTTCTTTTTTTCTCCTATTCTTCTTCTTCTTCGGGCCGGTCGTCGAACCGGCGAGTAGCCATATGAGGGTCTACGACCTCACTGGAGCGTCGCTAGCCCTCGGCAAGGCTGGCCCTCGTCGGCCGAGTCTCGCCGGCAGTTGGGCGAGGCTCGCCCAGCCCTTGCCCAGCCCTTGCCTAGCCCTATCGAGCCTCGCTGGTGGCTAGGTCGGCCTTGCCGAGGTTGGGCGAGGCTTGCCTAGCCACTGGCGGGGCTAGGCTAGGGTTGCCTAGCCTCGCCGATGCTCGGCCTCGCTAGATCTGGCAAGGCCAAGCCTCACCGGTGGCCAGGCGAGCCTCACTGGGGCTGCGCGAGGCCGAGCCTCACTAGTGGCCAAGCGAGCCTCATTGGGGATGGGTGAGGTTGAGCCTCGCTGATAGCCAGGCGAGCCTCGCCGGGGCTAGGCGAGGCTCGCTTGGCCACTGGCGGGGTTGGGCGAGCCTCGCCGGGGCTAGGCGGGCCTTGCCTAGGCTCGAGAGTCCGGTGAGGCCAAGCCTCACCGGTGGTTGGGCTTGCCTCGGGTGAGCTCACTAGACCTCGCCCTAGTTCAGCGAGGCTCCGACGATCTCGCGCGGACAGGTTGCTTGCGATCGGCAGCGGGCAGTGGCAGACGGCAACCACGAGATGACAGTCGATGAAGAAGAAGAAAAGATAAGAAGAAGAAAAATGGAAGAAGAAGAATTGGTTTTGATTCTTAGATTTATTCCCAGAACAAGAATCAATTTTTTTATTTTTTTAAATTCTTGATTATGTTCCAAATCTACCCCTGGAAGAAAAAAAATAGAAATTTGTCCCTAGGAACAAAAATTAGAATTGGTCACTATTTGGATGGTTACCAAACTGACACTTAATGTTCCCTTTGTTTCCTTCGTGAAAAAAATTGAATATGAAATATTCTTCGTCGTTTGAAATTATTTTTATTTTCCTGCAAGTATACATATTATTAATATTCATGTTCTTATGCAATCGATCTTGTAGAGGAAGTCTAACTTCATCGGCAAAATCAACATAAATGCTAATAATGAAATTGCACTTGGGTCATAATTTTAGCTCTATATGCATACAGAATAAAAGTTTTGAATGCCTCATTTATTCTCTCACTTTTTGGTTGGGTTAAATTCTTGAACTAGTTAAGTTTTGGCCAGGCGAGTCTCGCTGGGGCTAGGCGGGCCTTGCCCAGGCTTGGCGAGGCCGAGCGTGGCCAAGCCTCGCCGGTGGTTGGGCTTGCCTCTAGCGAGCTCACCGGACCTCGCTCTAGTTTAGCGAGCCTTTGATGATCTCGCACGGACAGGTTGCTGGTTATTGGCGGCGGGCAGCAACGGACGACAACCACGGGATGGCGGTTGATGAAGAAGAAGAAAAAAATGGAAGAAGAAGAATTGAATTTGATTCTTATATTTGTTCTTGAAACAAAAATTAATTTTTTTAATTTTTTTTATTCTTGATTCTATTCCAAATCTACTTCTGGGAAGAAAAAAATAGAAATTTGTTCTTAGAAACAAAAATCAAAATCAGTCATTGTTTGGATAGTTACCAAACTGACACTTAATGCTCCCTTTGTTTCCTTCGCGAAAAAATTGAATGGCTAAATCAAAAAAATTGAATATGAAATATTCTTCGTCGTTTGAAATTATTTTTATTTTCCTGCAAGGATACATATTATTAATATTCATGTTCTTATGGAACCGATCTTGTAGAGGAAGTCTAACTTCATCGGCAAAATCAACATAAATGCTAATAATGAAATTGCACTTGGGTCATAATTTTAGCTCTATATGCATACACTTTTATTCTTTCTCACTTTTTGGTTGGGTTAAATTCTTGAACTAGTTAAGTTTTGACTAGGAATTTTCTTTTATTATTATTATAAAAAACGTCATAGACACAAAAATTCTATTTTATCATGTGTAGTCTTCCAATGGAAACATCATTTATATATTAATAGAATAAACAAATTGCCACTACGGCAAGCTATGTATTTGTTAATACCTTAATTTGGCTTGTGGATTAAATATTTTACGGTCCAAATGTACCCAATTCAAACTGTCCTAATATGACTTTCTAGAAGTTATGTCATCACCTTCCAACGCTACAATTCGCAAGTACTTCGAGCTAGGAACATGAACAACCCCTCAATCGGTTGCATGATCTAATTGATCAAAGCTCAAAATATCATTTGACTCGGCTAGTGGACAGCTTTCAATAATTCCTATTATAACATTGAGCCCATAATGTAACAAAATGAAAGGTATTCAGGGCAAAAGGTGGCCTTGTCTATTACAGATGAAGCAGGTGCCGTTCTTTCTTTCTTGGGACAGAGCTTCATTCATATATTTAGGATATTTATCTTAATTGATTCTAATTTAATTCTTTGATACTAAGGTGAAGATTGTATTGATAAAAAAATGTAATATTCTGTACATCTCTAATGAAGAATACATGAGCCTATATATAGGCCTTAGAGCTTAACTATTCAAAGTAACAAAATATCAATTACATCAAATCAAAATTAGACTAAAATCAATTAAGACAAATCTCTTAAATAAATCTATATCTCTAACATGGCCGATGATTAAGAGAAGGAAGGGGGGCTGTGGCAAACGGCTGCAATCGATGGGGGACTTATCCAGACAGTCTCTTGTCTAGTGACATTGTTTCTCACAGGAGAAGCAGATGTTCGCCCTGATTCTTTGAGATAGAGCTTCATCGTGCCGATCAACAGAAGGAGGGGTTGAGCTGGAGGAGATTGACGAATTCTCAATCTTTTTTTTTTTTTTTTTTTTAATATCTAGAATTGACAAATTAGATTTCTAATTAAACATGCATAGGGAGTAAAATAATGATTTTTTTTTTTAATTATTGAAAAATGTTGACCAAAGGTTAATAAAAGGTCAACTTTTTAAATACTTCTTTAGATTGTTGGTGAAATCAATGTCTTAGTTTAGACAGGATACTATGGAAATTGACATGACTCTTTTTTTGCCAAGAAACAGGTCATGTCACGATGATGAGCCCCAATATTGAATTTTTACCTTTATATGACTTTATGGCTAAAAATAACGTGTCAATAATTATGAGCTACAACCTTTTCTAGTGAATTATAAAAGTAGAGATTATTTGCACTCAAATCAGAGGTTTGGCCTTCTTCTTCTTCTATTTTTTCTTTTTAAGTCTCCCATCATAAAAGTATTCGTTTTGTAAATCTTTGAGTGGGACATAACTTTATTTTAATCCAGCATTTGTAACACGAAGAGAGTCAAAGAGTCAAGAGGAGCTAAGTCCACAGACTGAAAAGTAAGTCAATAATGTACCGATTCCAAAGGAAAAAGGAGATTTTGAAGAGATAATTATTTTCTAATTCTCAAAATAAAATAGGGTTATACACACACACATATATATGCTCATATGTGCATAACCATACTCATAACTAAGTTACTATTTTACCCTTATTACTCACAATATTTCTCAACACTCCCCCTCAAGTTGGGATATAGATATCAAATAATCCCAACTTGTTACATAAGACGCTCACTCTATTCCCCCGTAGTGATTTCGTAAAAATGTCTGCGAGTTGATCATCTGACTTTGTGTGTTGAAGAATAACCTCATCTTTTTGAACTTTTTCTCGCACAAAATGACAATTAACCTCAATGTGCTTAGTTCTCTTGTGGAAGACTGGATTAGATACAATATGAATAATGGATTGATTATCACAATACAGCATTGATGGATTTGACGGTGACATTCCAATCTTTGATAGTAACATTCTCAATTATAGTAATTCACTTGTCACATGTGCTATAACATGATATTCAGCTTTAGCGCTTGATCGGGAAACTACATGATGTTTCTTGCTCTTCCATGCAACTAAATCACCCCCAAAAAACACACAATAGCCTGAAGTAGATCTCCTATCCATAGGACATCTAGCCCAATCAGCATCAGAAAAGCCTACAGTGTTTAGATGACCATGATTCCTGAACTGTAGTCCTTTACCTGGTGCTCCCTTCAAATATTTGACTATTCGAAATATAGCATCCCAATGAGTGGTACGAGGAGAACTCATAAACTGACTTACTCATAAATTGACTTACTACACTAACCGCAAATGATATATTAGGTCTTGTGATAGTAAGATAGTTTAACTTACCGACTAATCTTCGATACTTTGCTAGATCATGTAGTAATTCTCCATGTTCTACATCAAGTTTCATATTGGGATCCATAGGGGTATCGACTGTCTTTACTCCAAGAAATCCAACCTCACCAAGGATGTCCAGTACATGCTTTCGTTGCGATAAATTGATACTAGCATGTTTATAGGATACTTCAATACCAAGAAAGTATCAAAGATGTCCTAGATCTTTAGTACTGAATTCTTTATGCAGAAATTGCTTAAGTTTTTTAATACCTCCCGAATCACTGCCAGTAATGATGATATCATCCACATATACAACTATAAGGATACAACCAGTCGATGACATAGAGCTGAAAACTGAATGATCTACTTGACACCGCTTTAATCCAAATTTGATAACCACATCACTAAATCTACCAAATCAAGCACAGGTAGATTGTTTAAGTTCATATAAAGCTTTGTGTAAATGACATACCATATTCTCCCCTTGAGCAATAAACCCAGGTGGTTGCTCCACGTAGACCTCCTCAATCAGATCACCATGTAAAAAGGCATTTTTCACATCCAATTGATGAAGAATCCAGCCAAATTGCACAAGAGTGACAGAACAAGACCAGGTTCAATTTTTACTTTCACCGGATTTTAGCTATGCCATTTCTCTTATATATCATTTTTTCATTGGAAAACCTTCTGACCTCCACGAGATCAAAATGAGAGAATTCTTTGAAAGAAAATGTTGCTCTCTCCAGAAAAAGCACCTTGATAAACATTATCGGGAAATGCTTAAGCTTTTTTATGGTATTGGATCTAATCCAAACCTAAAGCAAATCTTCCTGACTTCCATCCCTAAAGAGTTATCCCAGTAGGTTGAGAAATCCTTTCTTAGCAGACAAGGAAGAATTATGGATATTCCTTTGGGAGAAATACAACAAGAGATCCATCCAAGCCTTGATGATTTGTGTTTGAAGCGCCAAATGGTCAAAACCTATCTCACGGACAACAAAGATAGAGCCTGTTCTCGCCAGGAGCTGAAGATCAAATGCTCCAAAAAAAACTGTGATGGTTCTTGTGGAAAGTCTTCCAGGAAAAAGAAGCACTTTAAGAAATTCTAGATAAAGAAATCCAGACATGGATCCAAGCACTTTGAAGAAAGAAGAAATGACGGTTTCTACGCAAAAAAAAAAAAAAAAAAAGATCATCTAGAACGTTCAGGCCACAAGAAGTCAACTTGATGCTTCATTTGCAACCAAAAGGGGCATTTTGCCAAAAACTGTCCCTAGGCAAGAAAAAATGTCGAATCATTTGATACATCATATAGAGAATAAGACATGTATTTCACTTGAAAATGATGATATTGAATCTCTGTTCTTTGCGGATGAAGAACCATCTGAACAAACTTTTTGTGTCATTCCTTGTTACCAGATTCCTAATAAAATTGATTCAGATTCATATTCTAAAAATCTTTTTCACATATCTCTTACTTATCCAGAACAAAGCCTTGACATATTTTCAAGCTAACTCCATTGTCCCCATTTTCTTGTGAAAATCTTCACTTTAAAGTTTGCAAAATCCATTACTTTGTCATCGCTCTCATAGATACTGGAGCTAGTTGTTCAATCTTAGACACTAAAATTCTTATTGAAGAATATTAGACTTCCTGTGTTCGATATTTTGATTCTGCCTTAGGAGATACTTTTTCTACTAATGTGAGAACTACTCCAGTAACTGTTCAGTTTTTTCCCCAATGTTCCATAACTACAAAAGTCTTTGGATCCAGTCTTCCCAATAAAGATTTAATCATTGGTTAGGACATTATGACTCAAATTTCTCAGCTTCGTATCATTCATGGAAAATGTCTTAAGTATAAGGACCAATTCTCTAGATTTGTCAATATCCAAAAAAAAAATTCCATTCAAATGAGTCTGTTAGATCCAATCATGCAGAAGCTGTTAGAATCATGTTTTGAATCTCATTCTGAATTCACTCAAAAGTGTTCTCATCCTTTATGGAAGAATCTAGAATTCTTTGTTCACCTTCCTTTCAAGAAAAATGAAAACATCAATCCAACTAAGGCGAGTCACATAAGAATGAATCCATAACATCGGGTTATTGCTCAGAATTGTTGCAACAAGGCCTTATTGAAATCTCCAATTCTCAATGGGCTTGTGAAGCCTTTTATGTCAATAAGTGTGCCGAGCAAAACAGAGGGAAAATGTGACTGGTAATAAACTACCAGCCTCTTAACATTTTCCTTCAAGATGACAAATTCCCTTTACCTTCCAGAAATTCCCTCTTTACCGGATTATCCAAAGCCCACATCTACTTTAAATTCCATCTCAAAGCTGGATTTTGGTAATTGGGTATCCACCTTGATGATAGGCCTAAAACATGATTCTGTATCCCGAACTAATATTTTCAATGGAAAGTTTTTCATTTCAGCCTAAAGGTGGCACCATCCCTATTCTAGAAGGCCGCATGTCGGATTTTCCAACTAATGCTGTTAAGCATAGCAGTATATATTGATGATATTATGCTCTACAGCCCTGATGAGCAATCTCACTGCCAACTTCTTGGGCAGTTTGCAGAAATCGTGAAAAAACATGAGATTATGCTTTCTTAAAGAAAGATGAAACTTGCCTAGATAGAAATTGAATTTCTTGGTATGCACCTTAACAAAAGGGGCATACTATCCAAGGTCACACATTGCTCAGGAATTGCTAAAATTTCCTAAATAAAGCTTTATGACAAAGCAAGTTTAGCAATTTCTTAGGATAATTAATTATCTTAGTGAATTTGTTCCAAATCTTGCAAAACTGCTGATTCCATTGCAATAAATGCTGAAAAAGAATCCTCCACCTTGGGAAAATCTCAGACTAAAGCAAGTTCTGAATCAAAGGAGATAATGCAGACTCTTTCTCCATTACAAATCCCATCAACAGGGAAGATAATTCTCCAGACTGATGCTAGTGATGAATATTAGGCAGCCATCCTATTTGAAGAAATTGATGGTAAGAGACACTCGTGTGCCTACAAAAGTGAAAAATTTTCCCAAATTGAAATGCATTATCACTCCACTTTCAAAGAAATCTTGGCGGTGGAAAATAGAATAAAAAAGTTCGAGTTCCATCTCATTGGCCATCACTTCCTGGTGGAATTAGACATGACATCATTTCCTCAAATGACCAAGTTCAAACAAAAGCAGATTCTAAATTCTAAACTGTTTCGATGGGCTGAATGGTTTTCAAAATACTCTTTTGAAACCAAACATATTGCCGGGAAGAAGAACATGCTTGCTGACTTTTTGTCAAGACTAAAGGCACTGGCAGAGATCAACATGTACATCGTGAGGCGTGCTTTTCATATTCTTCATCACAATGAACAGTATAAGATTGAAAGAATACGAGATTAGCCAAGCTGGCAATTCCCCGAGATTGTTGAACAAATCTAGAATGACAGCCTCATTGAAAACAGGGAAAACCTCACGTGACAATGCCACACAAATCTATTCAGACTCCATGGAGGTTCAATTCTTTATCCTTTCAGATTAAGTTCGGATTATCCGTTCATACATCCTTTAATCTGGAAGGAAGAAGATTTTCCTGATCAATTACAATAGTTATTATGGTGCTTAACCTATAAGTACTTAATAGCTATTGAAATTCTAACCAGAAGATTCATTGCCAACCTCACTAGGATATTCGGACTCGGTCGAAACATTGAAAAGGAAAGTGACAAAAACCTCTTAGCCTTTCTCAATTGGTTTTATCCTCCTACTTGTTGGAAGTAGCTCTTACAGCAAAAATTGAGAACCACCCAACCAAAACCTGAAATCCACACTATTCTGTTCTTCCAACGTCCATGGGCTTTTGTAAGAAGCAATGGCAGTGTCACTAATACTCCACAGATTATAGGTACTACATCCTATAAATCTCAACCACACCTTATAGAAGGTCGGATTTACAAATCCTTTCCAAGACCTATTGGTTGCTGTGAACACTAGTACCGAGAACTCTAAAGAGTTTTGTGCTAGGAAAATAAAACCATTCCTGAAGATGTATGAAGTTATAAAGTACCAACTACATGGGATCATTATAGCCTTACATCAAAAGCCAAGGAAGCACTTGAAGATTTCAAACAAGCTGCATCATAACGGAGGGAATTTTGGCCACGAGAGAGGTGTCATTATAGTCGACACCATAGGTTTGAGTATACCCCTTCGCAACTAACCATGCCTTCAATTAATCAAGAGTACTATCCAGGTGAACTTTAATGGTGTAAACCCAACGACAACCAACGTGTTGCTTATTAGTAGGTAAGGAAGTAAGTTGCCAAGTTTTATTCTAAATTAGTGCCTGCATTTCATTTTCCATGGCACGACGTCAACCTGGATGAGCAAGAGCTTCAACAACACTTTGGTAGGCATAGAGACAAAAGACAACGACGAGACAAAGGCAGAGAATGTAGGAGATAAACGATCATAGGACAAAAAATTTGAAATAGGATGATGCGTACTAACACAATTAGAAAGACCAGAATAATGATCAATAGGACGACCAACACAAGAACGTGTACCTTTTTGAGAAGCAATGGGTGGATCAGGATCAGAGGCTGGCACTACAACTAATGGGGGAACAAATGAATCAGGTGCTAATGAAGACTGTATTGTCATAGTTGGAACTATACTTCGTTGATGATAGGTGCGGTAAGCAAACTGAAATTTTCTAGAGGTAGCTAGAGAGATGGAAGGCAATGGAAGCATTGGTAGGACACAATTATCACTATCACCATGTTTGTGGAACATTATGAGAAGAACAATATGACTGATCTTCAAAGAACGTCACATTTGTAAACACAAACATACAACGACGACGAGGACTATAACATTTGTATCCCTTCTGAGTTCGAGAGTATCCCACAAAGACACATTTTTCAGCACGAGGATCCAGTTAATCAAGACCTGGAGTAAGACTATGTACAAAACAAACACACCCAAAGACCCAAAGAGGTAAGGAAAAGAGAGGACGATTTGCATGTAAAATTGAGAATGGTGTTTTCCCTTGAAGAACATAAGTTAGAAGCCTAATAATTAAATAACACGTCATAAGAATAGCATGGCCCCAAAAATGTTTAGGAAGATGCATATGAAACATGAGGCAATGGGCAACATCAAGAAGATGGCAATTTTTACGTTCAGCTACGCCATTTTGTTGTAGAGTATATGAGTATGACGTCTAATGAATAATACCATAAGATTATAGAAAGGGCTGGAAACCAGAAGTTGTAGTAAGGTATTCTCTAGCATTATTTGACCGTAAATGTTTGACAGAGATATTATATTGATTCAACACTTCGAAATAGAACAATTGAAAGCAACGAAAAATCTCTGTATGATCTTTTTTTAAGAATAACCAAGTCATCCGGGAAAAATCATCCACGAATGTAACAAAATATCTGAATCCAAAGACATCAAACACACAACATGGGCCCCATACATCTAAGTAAACCGACTCAAATGGACTAGACACACGACTTTGAATGCGGGAAGGAAAAGAAGCTCTATGATGTTTACTAAGGGTGCGTTTGTTTGCGTTTCTGTTTAAAAATTGTTCCAGGGAACAGAAATAGAAAAAAGTGTTTATGTTCCGGGGAACAATTTTTGAACAAAACAACGCGTTTGGTAAACTTGTTCCGGGAATAAAAAATAAATAGAAACATGTTTGGTAAATTTGGATAATTTTTTTATTTCTTTTTTTTTTTCTATTTTTTTCTTTTTTTTCCTTTTTTTCTTTTTCATTTTTTTTTCTTCTTTTGGCCGGTCGCCGGCCAAGGCCTTGGCCGGCGACCGGCCGGCGAGGCCGAGCTCGCCCAGCGGCGGGCGAGGCGCGGCTCGCCGGGCCACCGCCGCGGCGACCCGACTCGCCCCGAGATCCGGCGAGGCCGAGGCTCACCGGCCGCCGGGCGAGCTCGGCCTCGCCCGGATTGGGCGAGATCGAGCTCGCCCAGCCGGCGCGAGGTCGGCCTCGCCTTGATCCGGCGAGGCCGAGCTCGCCCAGCGGCGGGCGGCGCGGCCTCGCCGGCCACCGCCGAGGCGAGGCCGAGGCTCGCCGGCCGCCGGGCGAGGTCGGCCTCGCGGACGGGGCGAGATCGAGGTCGCCCGGCCGGCGCGAGGTCGGCCTCGCCATGGCCGGGCGAGCTCGAGCTCGTCCAGATCCGGCGAGGCCGACCTCGCCCGGCGCCGGCGAGCCTCGGCCTCGCCGAGCCACCGCTGCCCAGTCGGCGTCGCTTGGCGGTGGCTCGGCGAGGCCGAGGCTCGCCGGCCGCTGGCGAGGTCGGCCTCGCCGGATGCGGGCGAGCTCGAGCTCGCCAGCCATGGCGAGCCGACCCTCACCCGGCCTACGGCGAGCCTCGGCCTCGCCGGGGGACGGCGAGCCTCGGCCTCGCCCGGGGCTGGCCTCGGCCTCGCCGGGGCCGCGAGCCTCGCCGTTCTTGCCGGGCGAGGCCGCCGGCCCTCGTCGGGCCGGTCGCCGGCCATGGCGAGGCCGGCGACCGGCCAAAGAAAAAGAACAAGAAAATAAGAGAAAAAAAAAAAAAAAAAAAGTGTTTCTCAAAAGTGTTTCAGAAACAAGAAACACAAAATTTGTGTTTCTTGTTTCTGTTTCTTTTGTTCTGGGAACAAAAGAACAAAAAACAGAAAAAAGAAATACAACCAAACGCAGCCTAAACCGACAAGCTTCACATTGAAAGGAACTCACAGACTTAGACTCAAGAAATAGACGTCAAAGTAGGTTTGGTGATGGATGACCAGCATGACAATGCATCCGATATACATCGGTGGATGTCATTTCACGATTGCGGTAGCTAACACCTTCTTATCAAGATAGTACATGTCATTTGATTCATGTCCCCCACCAATCATTTGTCTAGTCCTTAGATCTTGAAAAACACAATGAGAAGAGGAAATGTCACAGAACAATTTAGTTATTTGGTTAACGAGCTAACAAAAATCAAATTATAAGGAGATTTTGATAGGTGAAGGATAGATGATAAAGAAAGAGAGGGACTCAAATGAGCAACTCCCATACCAATAACTTGAGAATGTGAACCATTTTCTAATGTAATTGAATTTGATAATGAAGGAGATGTAGAGTGAAAAGAAGACAGTAGGTTAGAGTTACTAGTCATGTGATTGGTAGAATTTGATAATGAAGGAGATGTAGAGTGAAAAGAAGACAGTAGGTTAGAGTTACTAGTCATGCGATTGGTAGCTCCATAGTCTATAACCCAATAATCAGATGATGCAGACAACAAACATGATGAACTACCTTTAGAGGTTTGTGCCAAAGTTGTAGTAGGAGCTGAAGATCCTGTCACTTGTTGGGAGCAAACCAATGTATCATACTCAGCACATGTTAATGTAACTAAATCCCTTGTCTTCAGAACTTGAGTTGATCTTGATAAAGCCATTGAGGGAGGACCAAGATAATCTTCAACCTCTGCATATGCAACAAGAGGTGGTTTCAGCTCTAGGTGAAGTGTATAGCAATACGCTTCTGTATGTCCAGCTCTTTGACAATGATGACAATAGCGAGAACCATGACTATTCCCAGAACTAATGGTACCGCGAGTCCCAACTCCCCCTTCACGCCTCCACGACTTCCACCATGAACAACATCGTGTTCACGACCTCAATAACCACGACCTCGATCTCCATGTCCACTAGAACCATGGGAAAGCATAGCACTAATCTCCACCGCCGACATGGAAGAACTCTTTCTCGGAATTGTAGAACGAAGAACACCGGGAGAAGACTTCATCTACTATGAGAAGAGAACTCGAGATGTAATATGTTGACGAGAGATGGATACTCAGGCCCCAATGACTTGAGGTATAATATTACCCTCAAATCCTCTTGGTGTTTAGCCAAAACATCTAGATCATTCGAGGCAGGAAGATAAGTATCCAATCGTTGGCAGAAAGTGGTGAACCGAACATAATGATCAGACAAAGATTGATCTCCACGTTGAATATCAAATAACTTTTCTCATGTGTCACATACTCGCATCATATTATTTTGCCCCGAATAGAGTAATGCGCACATATCCCAAATTGCTTTAGGAGAGTCACATTAAATAAAATGAGGATTGACCTTAAGGTCCATGCTATTCCACAATAGGGTCTGAATCATCGCATCTCCTGCAATCCAATTGGAAGCTTTACTCTTGTCAGACAGTATTGTAGACATGAGATAGTCCAGTTGTCTGGTGGCAATAAGATAGACCTTGATCGCTTCAGACTAGGATGGATAATTAGTTCCATCTAACATGACTTATGTTAATTGAAAATGACCAAAAGGAGATCCAAAAGTTGATCCATTGGTCGCCATTAGTGAATAAAGAATGATTTAGCCCAAAAAATGAACTTCACAGTTGCCAATACTTAATTCCAATAATTTAATCAAATACACAATAATTCCGAACAAAAAGGCCTCAATCGAATCACCATATGAATCACCAAAGCACCAGTATACTTATTTTCAATATCTCCATTGATTCAATGCAACATCACTTTCGAGTGCGAAACAACAACTCTATCATCTATAATAACCACTTCTAAAATTTTTTGTAGTACAAATAATAAAGTAGGTTACTATCCACCACCAGAAAATATCCCATCATTCACCATTTCTAGAAGCCTTTCCAGCACCCCACAGCCAGCACCAAAGTCAGTAACTCGTGTCAATCTAGTAAGAGCACCACTTGTGACATCTTGAATTTCCGACCCCATCTTGATAAAATAAAATGGGCTTTTCACCAATGCGCCTATGATCATTTTTCTCTGAGCTGATCACTCATGAGTTAACTAACCTATTGGGTGAAGCTGTTAAGAGATATAATCGCAATAAAATCCCTAAAAGCTACTCGATAAGTTGGATTGTACTAAAATCGCATCCGGTTGATTTTAACCAAAAAGTGAACTTGATTTTGGGAACCGAACATTCAAGTGTGTCACAATTTATTTTTGGACCTCATCTCATCTTTTGAAGAAATTTCATTGAGCTCGGAATTTTGGTAGAAAAATCAATTCGACAAATTAAAATCAAAGAAATTCGGAGGGGCAGCTTGGGACACATTTTTGGGCTACCAAAGGGGTTTAATTGGGAGAATTTGAGGTTTAATTCTTCATTGGTTGATGCTTGGACTTTGTGGGCTGAATTAAAGGAATTTTGGCCACCAAATTTGATTAAATTGTGAGAAATTGGATGGAAATTCGTAGGGGCAGCAAGGGAGGTGTTTTTGGGCTGTCAATTGAAGTTAAATGGTGAAGAAAAGAGAAGAAATTAACCATTGGAGGACCTATAGACTTTATGAACATAATTAAGGGACTTTGGCCTTCAAAATGGATTGAAATATGAAGAAAAGAAAAGAAAAGAAATTCGTCTGGGTTGTGTGCGGGGAATTTTGGCCACTAAATTGAAGTTATTTGGTGAGGGAAATGAAGGAAATTCACTCATTGGAGGTTGCCAAGACTTTAAGGAAAAACACTTGAGTGTTAGATATTTCAAGTGGAAGATGATTGGCTGTGTGCAAGACTTCTTGGCCCCCTTGCCCCCTCTCTCTTCCCCTTCTTCTCCTTATGCACATGTCCCCCCCCCCACCAGTAGAACTCTTCTGCTTTCTTCTTCTTCCTCATTCCTCCCTCTTCTTCATTCCTTCTTCTTCTTCTCCTCATTTTCTCATCTTCTTCCTCCATGGTTGTTGCTGCTGTCCACTGCACCATCCCCTTTCCACTGCAACTCCACCCATCTTCCATTAACGCCGATCCACGGCTCCGTGTCTAGCAACCGTCCCGACTAGCAAGCACCCATAGCTCCGCCAATCAAAGCCGAGACTAGCAGCTCGCATAATTGAATTTCCAGCAGCAAGCTATGAAGCTTGTCGCCATGAACCCGTTTGCTTGTTAATCCGGTGAGTTAACGCCCTAATATTAGATTAGTAAGTTAATTGCATTTAGTTAGGTGGATTAGTGTTAATTAGCTTAGTTAAATTAATATTAAGTGAGATTATCCTTATAATGGATTAGTGTTAATCTAGCTTGGTTAGATTAGCTTTAAGATGGATTGGTATTAATCTAATTAGTTGGATTAGTACCAATGAGGGTGATTTAGCTTGGTTTAGTGGATTTCTCCTAGATCAGTTTGCTGGACCCTCGCCGTTTGTCATTTTTGTGGATCAAAATGTGTTGCGATTTTGACATTGCTTCATTCTTGAGAAATGTTCTAGATATCTCCAGCTATAACATATATTTTACTCAATATTTTAGGAATTTAAAAGAATGAGATTTCAACTTCGTCATTTCAAAACAGAATCTCAGATTGTGCTAGAATCTGTGACCTTTTGGTATTGTATTGTAAGGATTTTTATTAACTTTTAGGGTTAGATTTTCAAAATAATTTCTTCATGAAAGTTTTTTTTCACATCCTTTTAGTTTAACATAGATTTCAGATCAAACGAACATGTTTTGGACCTCAAACCAAACTGATTTTGGGAAAACATAATTTTTGGACAACTGCAGTTGCCGCCGCCGTAGATGGGACAGATTAGAGGGTATGCGCCTCAGAACGCACTATAAGATGGACAGCTTAGACCCCCAGCTCAGGGAACATTGTATGGCATCACTTGAGGCCAGGCAGAGGATGTGCCTAACGTGATTACAAGTACAGTTTTGCTAAACGATCATACTGATTATGTTTTATTCGACCCTAGAGTAACTCATTCTTTTATTACTGAGCAGTATGTTAAGCTAATAGGATTAAGTCTTGTATTATTGGAGTTAGTGGTTAGCATATCTACACCGTTGAAGGATAAGGTGCTAGCTGCTTTGGGTTGTTCTAGTTGCAAGTTAGCGATTAGTGAGTGAGAGGGGAAAATAGATTTGTTAGTCCTAGCCATGTATGACTTTGATTTGATAATTGGCATGAACTGGCTCACCAAACAACAAGCTAAGATGGACTGTTATTGTAAAGCGATTCAGTTTGACCCGTTAGAGGGTGAAAGTTTCAAGTTTGTTGGAAGTCAAGGAAGACCCTCGATTACATTAATCTCATTGCTTGAAGCAACCTGTTTGTTAGACGAGGGTTGTCAGAGTTACGTGGCCACTGTTGTATCTAAGATAGTTGAGGAGCTGAAGATTGAAGATATTGTAGTAGTGCAAGAGTTTTCAAATGTTTTCCCAAAGGACTTGCCAGGTCTACCACCAGAGAGAGAGAGAGATTGAGTTTGTGATTGAGTTAGCACCCAGGACAGAGTCAATCTCTAAGGCTCCTTATCGGATGGCGTTGTCGGAGTTGAAAGGACTGAAGGTGCAGATGCAGGAGTTGTTAGATAAGGGATTCATACGTCCTAGTGCATCACCTTAGGGAGCATCAGTTCTGTTTGTGAAGAAGAATGATGGATCGTTGTGCCTGTGCATCGACTATCGCCAACTCAATCAAGTGACAATCAAGAACAAGTATCCACTCCCAAGGATTGACAACTTGTTTGATCAGTTACAAGGAGCATCGATATTCTCCAAAATCGACTTGAGGACAAGATATCATCAGCTGAGGATCAAAAAAGAGAACATACCGAAGTCAGCAATTCGTACTCAACAAGGTCATTATGAGTTCACTGTGATGTCGTTGGAGTTGACGAATGCTCCAACTGCCTTTATGGATTTGATCAACCGAGTGCTTAAGGAATATCTAGATCAGTTTGTAATCGCATTCATCGATGATATTATGGTGTATTCGAAAAGTGATGAAGAACATAAGAGTCATCTGAGATTTGTGCTATAGACTCTGAGAGTTCATTAGTTGTACACCAAGTTTAGCAAGTGCGAGTTTTGATTGACTCGTGTTGCTTTCCTAGGTCAAGTGATTTCAGGCGAATGAATCTCCGTGGACCCGAGCAAGATTGAAACAGTGATTAACTGGCCAAGACCAACTACAGTGACGTAGATCAGAAGTTTCCTAAGTTTGGCAGATTATTACAGAAGGTTCGTAGAAGGGTTCTCAGCATTAGCGTCGCCATTGACAAGACTCCTAAAGAAAGAAGAAAAATTTGTGTGGACAGACAAAAGCAAGTGTAGTTTCTAAGAGTTTAAGCAGAAGCTGACTATTGCACCTGTGCTGACCATCCCATATGGCTCTGGAGGATATGAGATCTACAGTGATTTGTTGTTCAGAGGATAGGGTTGCGTGCTTATGCAACTTGGTAGGGTTGTTGCATACCTCTCGTCATTTGAGGCCTCATGAACAGAATTACCCGATGCATGACTTAGAACTCGAGGCAATAATTTTTGCTTTGAAGATTATGAGACATTATATGTGCGAAGAAAGATTCCAGATCTTCACTGACCATCAAAGTCTCAAATATCTATTCTCCTAGAAAGAGTTCAATATGAGACAACGCTGATGGATGGAGCTCTTAAAGGATTATGACTGTGATATCCTATATAACCTCGGGAAGGTGAATAGGGTTGCCGATGCTTTGAGTCGAAAGTCTTCTGTAGCATAGATGGTACTCAAAGAGTGAAAATTTAATTGGTAGAGCTCAAGATTCGGTGTTCAAGTTTGAGGTAGGCCACCTTTCAAATCTTATGGCCATCCTCAGAATTGAGACGGATGTGCAAATCAGAATTAAACTACTTCAGCCGATAGACTCAAACATTCAAAAATTCTATAAGAGGACATCAATAAGAGAAAGGTTGACTTTCAGATCTCTTATGGCCATCATCAGAATTGAGCCGGATGTGCAAATTAGAATTAAACTACTTCAGTTGACAGACTTAGACATTCAAAAGATTCTATAAGAGGACATCAATAAGAGAAAGGTTGACTTTCAGGTCATTGAAGATGGAAAACTGAGATTCCGAGGATGATTGGTTGTACTTGACGATGTGGAGCTTAGAGAAGACATTTTATCAGAAGCTCATCGTAATAGTTACAACATTCATCTTAACAGTACCGAGATGTATCAGAATCTGCATCAACACTATTAATGGTTTGGTATGAAGGCGGACATCATCAAGTATGTCACCAAGTGTCTGACGTGTCAGCAGGTCAAGGTTAAGCATTGTAAGCCAATAGGACTTTTGCAACCTCTTGAGATCCCAGAGTGGAAGTGGGAGCACATCACGATGGATTTCGTGATTGGTTTACCGAGGTGTCAGAGAGGAAATGATTCCATTTGGGTAGTGATCGACAAATTGACAAAGTCAGCTCACTTTATTGAAGCGCGAAAGGACCTCAGTTTAGATAGGCACGTTGAATTGTAAGTGTGCCAGATAGTTCGACTGCATGGAGTGTTGGTTACAATTGCCTTCGATCGAGACCCGAGATTCACAGCTGCATTTTGGAAAAGTTTGTAGAGTGCTTTAGGTACAAAACTGCAGTTCAGTATGGCATATCATCCTCAGACGGATGGTCAGTCTGAGAGGACAATTGAAACCCTCGAGGACATGCTGCGAGCTTGTGTGCTAGACTTCAAGGGAAGTTATAAAGAATAGCTTCATCTAGTTGAATTTGCCTACACCAACAGTTATTAGCAAGCATTCAAATGGCTCTTTTCGAAGCGTTGTATGGCAGAGCGTGCAGAACGCTAGTGTTGGGATGAAGTTGGGGAAAGAAAGATTTCAGGCCCAGAGTTGGTTCAGCAGTCAGTGGATGCAGTTGCAGTTATCAAAAGCAAACTAAAGACCGCTCGTAGTAGATAGAAAAGTTACGCGATAAGCGTCGGAGATTATTGGAATGCCAAGTTGGTGGTCACGTTTTTCTAAAGTGTCACCGATGAGGGGAACTTCATGCTTTGGTAGAGGTAAATTGAGTTCGAGGTACGTAGGTCCATTTAAAATTCTAGAGAGAATCGGGACCTTAGCGTATCATCTTGCGTTGTTGCGAGACTCGGCGCAAGTGCATGACGTCTTTCACGGGTCAATGTTAAGGAAGTATGAGTCTAATTCAACCCACGTGCTTTATTTTGAAGAATTGGACGTGGATGACAGAGGTGTCATACGTTGAAAGCCCAGTTTAGGTTGTTGATCGAAAAAAGCAAGTTCTACGTACAAAGACCATTCAATTGGTCAAAGTGGTTTGGCAACACCATGGCACTAAAGGAACAACCTGGGAGACTGAAGAGTCGATAAGACGTTTGTACCCCCACCTTTTTGCTTAAAGTGTTGTAATGGTTTAAATTTCCAGGATGAAATTTTTTTTTTAAATGGGAAGAGTTGTGATATCCTGGGATTTTTAGTTTTGTTTTCAATTAAATTAATCAGACCTTTCATCAACGCACTTATAGTGTTATTCTCAGAGCTGATCACTCGTGAGATAACTAGACTATCTAAGGAATCCACTAAGGAATTTTAATGCACTGGACTTGAGAATTCGACCAGAAAACAACTACTCGATCGTGCTCATCTACAGAGATGATTTTGGCATAGTAAAGATCGATTAGAAATCAGAGATAGGTTGGTTTGACTGAGATGTGTGGTTAAACATTGGTGATTCCATTAAATTACAAAATTCTCATCGATTGACACTATACTGATTTTTTTTATCGTTTTGGTACCCTATATCCGTATTTGAAATATCGAGATTTTCATGACAACCGAGAGTCAACAATGTGTCGAAGATGTTTAGTGTGGCTCAAAGAAAATCGACCACGGGTCATTTGCACTAAAAATTTCTGAAAAGTACTCGGTAGCCTAGGTCACGTTAAAATCGCATTTAAGTGAAATTAACTGCGAATTTGAATCCGATTTTAGAAATTGAAAGTTCTGCCATATCACAATTAATTTTAGGAATGTCGACTCATCTTTCGAGGAATTTTCGGAGAGTTCGGAATTTTTACGGAAAATCATTTCGGATGATACGGAAAAGAACATAATTTTGGATTGGTCAAATTGAATGGATTCTTGGCCTTTAAAGGGGACTAGTTGGTGAGACCAATTGTGGAAAAGGGTGTGGTCTTTTTCCTCAACAAAATCGGACATCCAATTGGAGAGGATTGTGATGAAATTGAAGTCCAATTGAGGAATTCGTGGGCTAGTACGAGCTACAATATTCAGACATCAACTTGGTTATTTGTAGAAATTAATGTGCAATAATGAATTAAGGGACAAAAGGAAATTTTGTGAGAACTTGTAGAACCAAGATTTGGAAGTATAAAATATATTCTTAAACTAATTTTTTTGTTTTGCATTTTTCCTTTGGATTCTACCTCTTCGATTATCCCTCTCCCTTTCTCATCCACTTCGCCGACCTCACCCCTCTTAGCCGACAACCCCTCTGCCATGTTCCACTTACTTTCCCTCTTCTTTGACTTTTTTTAGTCATCCTTATCCTCTCCCCACATTGCGGATGCCACCCTCTCTCCTTTCCCTCTTTCTTTCTTTTCTTTTATCATTTCTTGCACGTTTATTTCCCTTTTGGCCGACACACTTCATCCCCCCTTAGCCTCTCTCTCAACTTTGGCGAACTGCCCATCTCCTTCACCACTTCGGCTTCTTCAAGTTGGTCTTCTTCTCCAGTCTATGCTAGTAGCTAAGATGTCCCTAGCAACAGCTCAGCCGAAGTAGCCCAATTCATCCAAAATCAACCTCAGCTGTGAGCAGCCTCGGCTCAACCCGTATGTTCATCGCTCGAGGCCAACTCCGCAGCAACCCATCACCTCACCGAGACTCCTTGCTCGCGCCACCAATAGCCTAACCAGAAAGCTCAGCTGAGCATCGCCAAAACCAGTAGAGACCTTGAACCTTCTAGGCCCGCTTTGGACCATTTTCGATGCGCAAAAGCTGTCGCCACTTCGGAGTTTATCCCCTTTGCGTCCCTGTCGATTTGATCCGAGCGGATCATTAAATAAGTGAGTTTAACTAACTAATCCCTGCTTAGTAGGTTAATGACGCTTAAAGGTTGATTATTTTAGACTAAGCATGGTTTAGGTGATAGTTTGATTAGATTAGCAATTTAATTAATTATTATTGCATGTTAGGTGATTAGAGTAGTGTAGTTAGGGCCTAGACAAACTGTAGTATCTATCTAGAGTGATTCGGAATTTTTCCAGATCCGTCTCAGCTTTCAATTAGGCTTTATGAGCCTAAGTATGCATTTTTGCTATTTATTGACATTAAATAATTATTTTATGTAATTATTTATTTTTTGGAAATTAAATCGGGATAGCCAATGATCGGAATTTTGTGTTGATTGCAGTGGTATGATCCGTTTATTTAATTGATTGCTATTTTGTGTTGATTGAGTGTGTTTTGCAATTTTGGGTATTTACCCCAAAATTTAATAATTTCATTAATTAATTAGAAAATCACTGGGCGTCGGTCTACAGTGCCAAAAATATATTTTGGGACTGCTGAAACTAGTGGGATGTTCAAAAGTGAAAATATTGTATTTTGACTAAGGTTGACCGTGTACCCACAAACGATAATTTTTATCAGGTATGATGAAAATGACAAAATGGTTAGATGATCAAGATAGACATCATATCGGCTTGCGAGTGATATGACAGCTTTTGGTGAGCATATATATTCAGTATACTATAACAGTATACGTGGCAGATTCTGGTGAGCATATATATATTCAGTATACTATAACAGTATATGTGGTAGTTTCTAGTGAGCATATATATATTTAGTAAATTATATTGGTAAAAACGGCAGCTTACGGTGAGCTATACTATCTATTTCAAGTTAGAGTAAGTTGTTCACAAGGTAGTCGACTTTATAGATAGTATTGATTGAGATGATTGGGGAATAGTCATGATGACATGTAATCGACTAAGTCGATTGTTCGATAGTTCAATCTGATTGATTGAATTGTTTGGGTGAAATGATTGGATGATTATTCAATTGTATTGACTTGCAGGAAGAGATTGAGGCCAAGGTAAGTCTTCTGACTCGTGCTTGTGCTTAGGTAGCCCTCATGGCGTATTTTCTTTCTAATCAGGTATTATGGAATAGAACTTGTTGAGACGTCGTTTCACCCCGTTGTGGAATAACATTTCAGGTTCTTAGATGGCAGCTCCTCTTGTGTTTTTTGAACGGCCTAAGAAGGTGGAACAAACATCTTACATTCCATTGCATGGGAGCCCTAGGGGTTGGACCTATGAGCTGGTGAGGTCCATAGTCTGGGTCGATGTGGGTCTTACCCACAAGGTGCCCCATCGATATAAATCGTGGTACCGCCAGGCTCAGGATGGCCAGATGAGGGTCCCATACTAGAGTCTGAGATATCTCTGTATGTTCTAGAGGTCGCTTTTGGAAAGGGTACAACAGATCCTCCTCAAGGCTCAGTCGTAGATGTGATGGACCCGATTTTTGAAGTACCGGAGTTTCCGGTGCAGTTTGCTGAAGGCTCCAATTGAAGTGTGGAGGATGATGGAGAGGAGGATGAGGACCCATAGTTGTTTGAAAACCCCCATGTTTGACAAACCTTAAGACATGACTAGTTACGCTGCATATATAAGTTTGTTGTGTGGTTTCCGGTTTTCAAAATTATGGCTCTACTTTTCTATCCCGTTGAATTGTTGTTTGGGAATTATTTATCTGCTTCTGCATGTGCATTAAAATGAATGGGTCGGCGATGCGTCTTGGGGTGTCGCTATTTAATCGACCGCAGAGGGATGGGCACGCACTTGGAGGATCGAGGCGTGACATCCGTTGTCCAAGGGCATCCCATATAGGAGTAACGTCCAGCTTAACAGCCCACGACGAGTTCTTTTAACCAACACACGACCATTCAATCTCAACTCAGGACACTGTGCATTGCACTCAAATGCCTCAATTAAAATGATGAGCTTGGTTTATTTTCTTCGTATTAGAAATACACGGTCAAATAGTCGTGTGTGGGTATGGCCAATTCAAATAAGAAAAAGTGATGTTTTCAAATTTAAAATCCCATTATTTTATATAGTATATAAAACTATTTTCGGTGTTAAAATCTGACACCTGGAATTTTCTGAATAAATATCAAAATTTCCAAATTTTGAATTAAATATTCAAAATTACAATCACCACTCAATGTACACAATTTAATACTCAATTGCAGAAATTAAGCACACCATTGCCATCAGCACGAAATTCCGATCATCAGCTATCCCAATTTTAATTTCTGAAAAATATTAAATAATTAAATAAATTACAAAATAATTAAATAAATTACAAAATAATTAAATAAATAAATTTGAATTAATTAAATTGACCTACTTCATTAACCTAACCATGTAGGTGCCTTATCAACCAAGCTAACTCTTAGCTTCCAACATATGGCCAAAACACCAAAATCTCCTTTTAAAAATAACCTTAATAATTCTCCCCCCTTTTTTTTTTGTTCAAATTTTCCAAAAAAAATAAATACAAGGTCACGTACTTGAAATTAACCCACCAAATTTTGCACGCATCTAGTATAAGACCTCCTTGTTTTATTGAGCATATAAAAATTGGCATCCAAACCCGACACCTCATTTATTTTTTATTTTCTTTTCTAAACACTTCTTTTTGGAACTAAACTTTGGTAACCCTCTTTTTTTTTTTTTTTTTTTTTTTTTTATGGGATAAGTGTTCCAGAAGTCCTAAAACTTATCACGAAAATGCATTTCAGTCCTAAAACTTGCAAAAAGTGCATTTAAGTCCTAAAACTTGTCAAATTGTTTCAAACGAGTCCTAAAATCGACGCTGTTAGCCTTTTCCGTTAAAAATGCCGACGTGTCATTTTAAATATTTTTTTATTTCGCGCGTGGATTTTTTAATTATTTTTTAAAATTAGATTTAAAAATTAAAAATATTATATTTATTCATTTTATCTTATTTTCACTAAAAACTAAAAAAATTTTAAAAATTTTTTTTTTAAAAATGAATAAAAAATAATTTAAAAATACACGTGGAAATTAAAAATTATTTAAAATGCCACGTCAGCATTTTTAACGGAAAATGCTAACGGCATTGATTTTAGGACTCATTTGAAACAATTTGATAATTTTTAGGACTTAAATATACTTTTTGCAAGTTTTAGGACTGAAACGCATTTTCGTGACAAGTTTTAGGACTTCTGGAACACTTATCCATTTTTTTTTTGTTCCAAACGTTTAGAAATAAATTCATAGGTGTTCAAATATTCAAAATTAAACTATCAAACTTTGCACGCACTTAGTTTAAAACCCCATTGTTTTATTGGGCAAAAAAGTTTTAGTGTCCGGACTTGACATCTCATTTATTTTCTATTTAATAGTCCAAAAGGTCACTTTTTGCAATAGTAATAAACCACAAATATAGAACAAAATTTGTATAACCTCACGCGTAAATCCTAAGTAAGCCAAAAGTTAACCACATCACTAAATACACATGATTAAGCAAGCACCACACTAAGAACAATAACAAAATCACAATTGGTCCTAACCGGTAGAAATTAGGCTAGTCGCGTGCCTCCAAGTTTAAATTGAGAAATCTAATCAAACGAGCTCAGAAAATTCTCAAATTTAAATATGTTGTAAAGGACACCTAAACGAACATTTTTTATTTATTTATTTATGAAGACACTTTAACCCAGATCCTTCTATATTTGGCCTAGTAAATCGCTCAATCTAGTACAAAAACTAGGTCCATTTCCAAAAAGTTTGTTTTTCAAAATCAGATTGGTTCAAGGTCCAAAACTTGCTCATTTGATTTGAAATTTGACTATGTTAAACTAGGAGGTGTGACAAACAATTTTTGTGAAGAAACCATTTTGAAATTCGAACCCTAAGAGTTGATACAAATCCCTAAAATGCCAAAAAGGTCACTAGTTTCAGCACAAATAAAGATTCTATTTGCAAATGACAAAACTGATATCTCATTCTTTCAAATCCCAAAAATCTTGAGTAAAATATATATTATAGCTGAAGATGTTTAAAACATTTCTCAAGAAATAATCAACTTCAAAATCTCAACACATTTAGATCCACAAAAATGGCAAACGGCAAGGGTCTAGAAATCAGGACTACAGAAAATCCACTATTTGGACTAATCCAACCTCATTAGTGCTAATCTCACCAATTAGATTAATAATAATAAATTCTAAGGCTAATCTAACCATTCTATATGATCACTAATCCATACTTAAGTTAATCTAAACAATTCTTAAGCATGATTAACATACTAAGTAAGGTTTAAAGAGTAAACTCACTAGTTTAGCGATCTGGTGAGTCCACGGCAATGGCAACACAAAAGCAGTGAAGACCTGTGCCTACCGTGTCTCCAACAGAGGCTTGGCAAAGGCAGGGTTGGCTCTACAAGCTCACAGACAAGACGAGCTTGGTTCAACTTTTGAGGTTGCTGATCGCAGGGATGGATGGCGCGGGGACAGGTAGCTGGATGTTGAGCTAAGGTGCTGGAGTGGTGGTTGTGTTGCGGTCACTGGACTGAAGTAGATGGCGCTGGTTGTGGAGCTGTGACGCTGGCGTGGATTTGCTGGCAAAGGCATGAAATGGAGCAGTGAAGATGAGCAAAGCGTGGGGATGAGCGAGGCCACCGAATAGCAACAATTGGAGAGAAGAAATAAGGAAGGGGGAGAAATGGAGGAGATGGGATACGTGAAGGAAGGGAATTGCTGGGGAAAAAGGAAAAAAGATGAGGATGAGGGGATAATAGACAAAGATGGTCGGTAGCTAGGGGAGAAGAACGCATGCAATGGGGGGAAAGAAAAATTGGAGGAGAGAGAGAAGGATTGAAAGTCAAGGCCAAATATCTAAATGATCATTGCCCCAACCGCTAAAGTCTTCATGCACCAAATGTCAAGGACTTCTCCAATGAGAATTTAGCCTCAATTCTCCCCAAATAAATCATTTTGGCAGCCATTTATTCCCTTTTCTTCGGCCATCCAAATTTCACTTCATTTTCCCATTTTGTCCGAAACTGATTTTTTCTACAAAATTCTAGACTCGGAGAAATTTCTTTGAAAGATAAGAAGAGGTCCTAAAAATAAATCATGATACGCTCAAACGTCCGAATCCCAAAATCGAATTCAATTTCATGGTTAATTTTGATCGGACGTGATTTTAGTGCGACCCAACCTACTGAGTAGCTTTTAGGGATTTTAGTGCGTTTGACCCGTAGTCAATGATTTTGATCCCTGTTTGTGCATCTCCGACTCGTAGTTGACACTCGGTTGTCATAAAAATCACAAGGTTTCAATTATGGGTACCGGGTATAAAATTGATAAAAACCAGGTTAGTGCTGTTCGATGCGAATTTTGTAGTCATGCGAAATCACCCGCCATTCAATCACATGATTCCATCGAATCGACCTATATCCGATCACAACTCGATTATAATGGTGTTGTATTGACCATTGCTAATTATCATGGTCGAGCAATCAATTTTTGATCGAATTCTCGAGTCTGCCGCGTTTATATCCCTTAACGGCTTCACCTGATAGATAAGTTAACTCGAGAGTGATCAGCTCTGAGAAAAAGAACCATAGGCACATTGACAAATGCCCATTTCATATATTCGGGACGGGGTCAAATTTTAGGATGTCACAAGCATCATGCAGACATAATATATCAAAATCTCAAAAGACAATGAGGAAAGTAAATCGAGTTATCAGCATTTAAACTATCCTTTCCTCCATTGAAAAAGAATCCATGGACATGCTTTGACCATGTTATTAAATTAAGACAACAGCACAATTTGACCAAAAAATTAACAACATAATGTACCCTATAGATGCGGGTACTCTCTTGCATACTAGTCAATCATGCAGTAGATTATGTCACTTCTTTAATCATCAATAGTGGCTTGACCTCGACTATCTTTAATATGAGCAAAAACTGTTCATGTTCTTAACTCTACATTCTAACCATTTGGTGCTACAACTGATTGTTAGGTGGTTAATGCCATCACAAGCCAATGTTGATTTTTAGGAAAAAAAATCCAAAGTCTGCATGGATATAATTCAAGGCTATGAAATTAAGGACTGAGGTTCTTTAGTTTTGGGTGCCCCATGCAAACACAAAATTTCTCAAGGTGATAACACTAATCAAACTTGTGGAGTCATGTTGATGGGGTAGCATGCCGAACAACTTTTATCTTGCAAACAGTCAATGCTAATGTACAAAGTCTCCTCAAGAATTAGACATCAATATATAAAGTTTTGACTCTTCATGTGATAAATTACTTAAACAAAATTACTATACCAGCGACCCTTGATCACATTTTGATGAGGCATATTACTAACCCTAGTGTAGAACATACATTTTTAGTCCTTGCACTCTGTACATTAGTATAACACCAACTCTATGCGTCTATTGTTCATAAACTTTGTAGCAAATCTTCATCAGAAACAACCAACATGGCTCATCCAAAGAAAAATTAAACACTATTGAACTTTTCTTTAAAAAAATGAAAGGGGGAGAGAGAGAGAGAGAGAGGCTTCATTAATTTACCCTCACAACTGAAGTGTCAAACCCACAGTTAAAATGACACCCACAGCCGGTCATTAGTAGAGACTCCATTATTGCGATTGTTATGGGCATGTGGCACCCCTCGACGGCCCCCGATCCGTTAGGGTCGCCACAGTTCGCTTACCTTTCACTTTCCCTTATAACATGTCACTCTGATACCATTTCAATTGCAGCGAGTCCATACAACCTGGGGTTTTACATCTTTTAGATCGGTCCCTTGCGCAATTCATATAACGGAAGTATATCCAACAACTCCATTCCCTATATTCAGAAAACGATGCACACCAACTAAACATTTATAGGTAAAAGCCGAACACTGTTATTTACTTAAACCAGATGGACATCTTTAGTCGGTACATCGAAAGGCTATGGTTTTCTATACTTGGCTATACTTCAAAAGATGATCGACATCTCCTTAAACAGTTGTATACTTAAAGTCCATCGATCAGTGTCGGCGTCCAAAAGTTCCTTCCTTTGCTATCCTCCTCTTCGCGGTCATATCCAACCACTTGATCCATCTACCGGTGGCAGTGGTAGCAGAGGTATCTTATTTAGTCTGAAATGTTATTCTCCAAACGAGGTGAGTACAACCACTCAGCAGTAAAGATCCACCAAACTACTCAATGCATCAAACAGAACAATCAAGGCATCATACAAAGCACATATTGTTCATGCATTCAAGCATAACTTACCTTGCATCCATGCATATATCATCATGCCATATGTGCATATACCTTCATGCATTCATCATCAAGTATTCATGCATATATCACCATATGTGCATATACCACCATGCACTCATTACCAAGCATTCATGCATATCATGCCATATGCATACACCACCATGCAGTCATGCATATCTCACCATGCCATCGTGCATATACCACCATGCACTCATATCATCCATGCTATCAAGCATACATCACCATGAGATCCCTTCATGCCTTCATGATCGCATTTTTAATATCAAATAGCATTAATTTACTTTCATAAGCAGATCGTGCATCATGCCATATGCATACACCCATGCACATGATTCATTTTTAATTCTTATATTTCCAAGGATCTCATTAGTTTTTCTTTCCAGGGACCAATGTTTGCATCCCACAATTTATCGCTCGCACCCAATCTAGCATCGCGAGGAACCTCCGGGCATGTATTCAAAATACAACCGGGCATCCGGCACCCACACATTCCGTGCATCTCGCATCCCAACTAGCATCACGAGGAATCCCCTCGGGCACACACCTCCAGGGCTTCCGGGATTACGTACCGACATACCACCAGACATTCCCCCTGGAATTACGTACCATATACCATCGGGCATCTCGAAACTCCCGAGGATCCTTCGGAATTACGCCACTAGGCCACCGGGCATCCGGCACCCCCACATTCCGGGCATCCCAACACTCTTGGGGCATCGTCGGCTCACACCTCCGACGGTATCCTCATTTATCACAATTCATGTTCACAATTGTGTCTCAATATAACATGGCACATGATGTGATGGCAACAAAGTCCATTTCAGCTTTTGATTTTATATGTAATGCCATATATCATCACATATACAGCAAGATCAATTACTATTATTTTAGAAAACAGAAAGCATTCTTTTTAATTTACATTTCCTAAGATTTAGTAATTGTCTCTAATAATTTCTAAGAATTTAGTACATCATAGACAAACTCTAGGGGCATTCATCTCATGAAGAACACAGCACCACCAGAATTTCATACAAAACAGGATAGTCCATGCATCACAGCTTTTGAAATTAGCACAATCCAGCTAGCACAGTTTTAGAAAAAAATTTCATTAAATACACAGATGACATAAAAAAATTATGAAATTCGAACATGTGATAGTCAAGACATAAAGGCAGATATTTCATGAAGAACACTACACCAAAAGATCCCCATATAGTTCAATACAGACCATGCATCACAGCACTACTAATTCTGTCCGTTCCACTTGCACAGTTTTTTGAAACATTTTTGGTTAAATAGGCAAATGAACTTCAAAAATTACGAAATTTTAATATGTTGTAGGAAATACATAAATAAAGATATTTCATGCAGAACACTTTTCAAAAAAATCTCATACAAAACGGTATAGACCATGCATTGCAACATTACCAAGTCCGAACACATCAGATCGCACAGTTTTAAAAACATTTTCGATTAAATACCTATATGACATTTAAAAATTATGAAATTCAACTATATGATAGCCAACCATAAGGTAAATGCTTCATGAAAATACCAAAGTCAGATTCATCCTAGGTAACTAAATATAGGCGGTTAAAACTTCTGTTCCTAGTACCGAAATTTCCAGATCTAACCATCTCCGAAAAACCATGATTTCACCTATGTACTCTTGTTTTTTTCTCAAAATTTTTGATATGTTCTACCTCAAGAAGTACACTACAACTTTCATTAAGAGATCAAGGTGATATTTTCACAAGAGGGTTACTTTACAGACCACGAAACCACTGAAGGTCATCACGACGAATTCCAAAACTAGTCTCTCCAAAGGAAAATCGTTTCACCGAGAAATACTTGTTTGTTTTATCTTAAATTTCAGTTGTTATACTTCAAGATGTTCTCTACAACTTTCATGAAGAGGTCAAAGTGAAATTCCAAATAAAAAGTCATGAACAGTCAGGCTGGTTGTTTTCCAGAAACAGCATGCAAGGCCAACAAACCTCTCCCCAAAGCTCTGAAATTTCACCACTTACCACAACCAAGATTTATCATCTTCTACACACACTTTACAGCAAGCAAAGGGTAGGTTTTAGGACTCTACTTGCCTTAGATTCAAGCACAAAATAGCAGTAAACAGAGGCAAAGCAGCAACGAACGGCGGACGAACGGGTGGACGAACTCTCTTCCTTCTTCTTCGCATGGCCTCCTCCTCCTCTCTTGGTTTCCCTTTCTCACTCTCTCGACAGCTATCTCTCTCTCTCACTCACCAAAACCGGCCACTCTCCCTCTCTTAATTTCCCTTTCCTTCAATCATTTGAAATGATTGAAAGCTGCATGTGGCCGCCCAAGATGGCCAATGGGGGCAGCCACACTTGGCAACTAGGGAAGAACACTTGGCAATTTGCCATGCAAGAGGGGCTCCATCCGGCTGGGCTTAGGGCCAGCTTGGTCGACGGCCCAATGGACTTCATGGGCCTGGCTTTGGGCCGAAGTGGTGGGGGTCTTGGGCTGGGTTTTTGGGCTAGCTTGGCCTAAGAATTTCGGCCCACTAACCTTTTAAGAATCTATGAACATTTTCCACTTAAATAAATACCTAACTTGCAAAAATAATAAGGCCATAAAACTTGTAGTCACAAATCCATAAATTCCAATTTATAATACACATGGCCAATGATAGAATTTTCTTTCCTATCACATAATTATCCATTAAAAGCTTGGCTATAAATCTTATTGCAAATTATGGATTAAATGACTATAAAATAACTTGATGGTACTTCCATCACCTATTCATAGACTTTAATGTAATTGGAGGTCGTCATGAATTTTGGGATGCCACAGGGCAAGTGATGAAGGCTAGGAGTTCTCCACTTTGTTTCCATGAGAAATCGGTCTATTAGCATACTGTGTGAATAAAAGATCTTTTACTCATAGCTTCGATTAACAAATCATGCTCTTCAATATCAATTTACAACAGACAGAGATTTGGCATTTGGAGCACATCATGATTGTTTTTGGTAGCTAAATCAAGGCTAGCTGATGTATGCTCTCACTAGTCTGAAGCTTGCATGTTATAAGCAATCACGTTGATGAGATTTTTGAATCCATCCATTCAATCGAGTCACCTTTCCCAAACCCAAAGAAAAGGTGAAAGATTCAATCTTTAAGTCTTTCCCCTGCAAGTCTTACAAATCAGAGCCCTAACTCTTCGATGCACTGGGGTTTCAATGTTTAGATATCTGATGTATTGTTTACATTACAAACCAAGCACGGATTTAGTAGTGTCTTATGGCCAGCTGGATGCCACAAAGCATTGATAACGTTTCTAGTCAGCAATCTTATCTTTTGTATCTAATTTAAGATATTGTTGATATTGTTCCCATATTTTCTCTATTTGCCTTAAGCATCCTCAATCATCCATAATTTAGAGCTCTTGTAATATCTTTATATATAGTTTTGTACAAGAGAGATCATAAGACGATATACAAAAATTACGATTTCTTCATGGTATCAAAGCTGCATTTGGCATAATTCGCCTAACGATCCTCAAATCTCCTTCTCCTCTCATTCTTCATCGACTTTCTTCTTCCCAAAGAAAATGTCGACAGGCTCTAATCCATCATCTCAGCCATCTTCATCTATGGCATCTCTTTCACTTGTTATCTCAAACATATCCAACTTGATACCCATCAAACTAAACAGCTCGAACTATCTTCTTTGGCGTTCTCTTTTCGAACCAATTCTCAAAGGTCACAACCTCATGTCTTACATTGATGGAACCTCCCAAGCACTTGCTTCAACTGATGAAAACTATAAGACATGGATCGAAAAAGATTAGATGCTACTCTCCTGGATCAATGCTACTCTGTCTGAATCTGCACTTCCATATGTAGTTGGCGCTACATCTGCAAAAGCTATGTGGGATGTCCTTGCTCATTGCTACACCTCTCTCACTCTTGCTGATGTAATGTCTCTAAAAAGACAATTACATCACCTCAAGAAGGGCAACCTCACCATGCAAGAATATCTCCAACAATTCAAAACTTTAGCTGATAAACTCGCAAGTTGCGGATCTCCAGTAAGTGATAATGATCTCCTAATTTGCATTCTCGATGGATTACTTGCTGCTTACTGCTCCTTTGCATCCTCTATTTGTGTTCGTGCTCATCAAACTTCCATCACTATTGAAGATTTACACAATCTCCTACTCTCTGAAGAACTGAGCATCACTAATGATTCATTATCCAAAACTACTACTGCTTTTGTTGCAAACTAGCAACCTCGAACTCTTTTTCCTAGACAACACTCATTCACACCTTGTTTCAATAGGGTGGCACTGATTATAGAGGATGCAACAAGGGTCATTCCAATCAAGCCGGACTTCTCCTTACTCCATCATTTCGACCTCAAGGTCGTTAATTGAACACTAGTCAACTGATCTGTTAGATCTGTAACAAACATGGCCATAGTGCCATTGACTGCTATCATCACATGAACTATGCATACCATGGTCGCAATCCTCCTGAAAAACTTGCTGCCATGGCTATTGCACCACCTATTGACGATGGCACTTGGTATACCGATACTGGTGCCAACCATCATATTACAGCAGATCTGGGTAATCTCTCCATCTCCGCTCCCTATAGTGGTTCTGATGAAGTTCAGGTTGGAAATGGCCAAGGTTTGTCTATTACTCATGTTGGTTCCACTTCTCTCTCACATCCCGCTTCCTCCATGAATTTAACTAATATACTTCGTTGTCCTCTAGCATTTACCAATTTAATTTCAGTTAGTTGTTTTGCTAAAGACAATAATTGCTATTTTCTATTTGATGATTCTCAATTTTTTGTGAAGGACAAGTTAACGAAGCAAATTCTGCACCACGGTTGGACTGAGAATGGGCTTTATCCTATGCGGTTCCCCAAACCTTGCTTCAAACCTCGAGTTTCATTTTCTTCTTGCATCAACTCCTCCACCTGGCATCATCGTCTTGGCCACCCTTATGTAGCTATTCAACATCTTATTTTTAAACAGCTTCAAATATCAAATAAGCGTGACAACTCTCTGTGTTGCAAGTTACGCTTTTCGTTGTCTCACATGCGCACTCAATTTCCACTTGAACTGATTCATTGTGATGTATGGGGACCAGCCCCAGTGTCTTCTATTTCAAAATTTTCTTATTATGTACTATTTGTTGATGACTTCTCTCATTACAGCTGGATATTTCCTATGCACCATAAATTTGATTTTTACGAAATTTTTATGGCTTTCAAACCGCAAGTTGAAAATCAATTTAACCATCGAATTAAATTATTCCGCTCCAATGCTGGTGGCGAATTCACTAGTGATGCACTTGAATCTTATTTTCATACACATGGTATTCGTTATCAATTTTCCTGCCCACATACACCTGAACAAAATGGTGTCGTTGAGCGAAAAGATCAACACGTGGTTGAAAATGGTCTCACCCTTCTAGCTCAAGCTGGTATGCCTTCTCACTTTTGGTTTGAAGCCTTCAATACAGCTGTATATCTCATCAACCGCATGCCTATTATTTCTCAAATTTCCCCATATCAACGATTGTTTCAACAAGTTCCTGATTATTCTCATTTATGAGCCTTTGGATGCCTTTGTTATCCCTAGTTCCATCCCTATTGTTCTAACAAATTGGAGTTCCGCTCTTCTTCGTGTTGTTTTCTAGGCTATAGTACCTCTCATAAAAGGGTATCGCTGCTATGACATGCAAAGTCACTGAGTTTACATATCCCGGCATGTCAAATTTGATGAATCTGTTTACCCATTTATCACAAACTCTAACTCTCCAAAATCTCCTACCACTTTACCCTCACTTGGTCCTATCTCCATTTGGCTACCATCAACCTCCGCCCCCACGGATATCGCATGGGTTGAGCCCACCATTAGCCCCACCAACAGTGTTGCCTCTGCTTCGTTAACTATAAATGAACCACAATCTCCTCATTTATCTTCCTCTATACCACCTACCACCATACTACCCCCTCCCCCACCACCTCCCACCCGCACTCATCCCATGATCACACATTCTCAACATGGTATTTTCAAACCAAAAACCTTTACTTCCCATTATCCTATTGCTTTATCTTCTTCTCTTCCCTTGGAGCCAATGTGCTACACTCAAGCTTCTAAATCACCTGAATGAAGAAAAGATATGGATAAGGAATTTAATTCCTTACAAGAACAACACATTTGGTCCCTTGTGCCATTTAATCCAACCATGAACGTCATCAGTTGCAAATGGGTTTATCGGATAAAACAAAACCCAGACGGCACCATCAGTTGCTACAAAGCTCGCCTCATAGCAAAAGGATTTCACCAACAACCCGGCATTGACTTTGTGGACACTTTTGATCTTGTTGTAAAGCATACTACTATTCGAGTCATTCTCACATTGGCAGTCACTTATGGATGGCCGATTCAACAACTTGATGTTGAATGTGCATTTTTACACTGCCATCTCCAAGAAACTGTATATATGGCTCAACTAGCAGGCTATGTTGATCCTGTTGCTCTTCATTCTGTTTGCTTAATGCACAAATCCATCTATGGTCTACGGCAAGCACCTCGTGCTTGCTTTGAAAAATTTATAGCTCGGCTAGAAGACATTGGTTTTTCAACCATTATCTCGGATCCGTCCCTCTTAATTTACAGTCATGGTTCTACTATTATCTATCTCTTATCTTATGTTGATGACATTATTTTAACAGGAAATGATTCCAAAGCTATGTCTATTGTGTTTTTATGGTTAGTCAAAAGTACTAATGGTGGATCCATTACATTATTTGGTTAGTTTTTGTCTATCGTTGAGGAATTTCGTCACTCATTCAAGATGAAGGACTTAGGCCCCTTGACTTATTTCTTGGGCATTTAGCTACATGGAAGATTATCCCAAAAGCCTAAGGCATATCGATGAAACCCCCATCATATCTTCCTTCATCAGATAAAGTATATTCATGATCTCTTATCTCGCACCAATATGCTGGACTACAAGCCATGGGTGCCAGACCTGTTTCCAGCCCCAGAAGTGTAGAGGGCTGATGATTCTATCTCTGAACAGCAGAATAAACTCGGTCATTCAAAAGTGGGGAGTTCATGCCTGTCTTTGTATGCAAAACACGAGGAACTTCTAGTCATGTGTGTTAATGAACAAAATGGTTAGAAAAATTTGGTACAAAGTTTATTTATAAAATTTTCTTCAAAGACTTATAACCATGTTCAATCCTACACTATATAGGAGTGTTGTTGGAGCACTTCAATATGTTACTCTTAGTCGTCCTGGCGTTAGCTATACTGTTAATCGGGCTTATCAATTTCTCAAAGCACCCAAAGAACACCATTGGCGTGCTGTAAAGCATATCATTCGCTATTTAAAAGGCACAATCTCTTATAGCATGCATATTCAACCTGGTCCTATTTCTTTACATGCCTATTGTGACGCTGACTGGGCTGGCGGTCCCGATGATTGTTGCTCTACCAGTGGGTATTGTTTATTTCTCGAGGCCAACCCTATTTCTTGGAGTGCAAAGAAGCAACCTACTATTGCATGTTCTTCTAAAGAGGCCGAATATTGTTGTCTTGCTCAAACCGCTGCTGAAATTCAATGGCTCCTATCTCTTCTTTGAGAATTACAAATCTCACTCCCACGCGCTCCCGTATTGTGGTGCGACAATATCTCTGCCATTGCTTTAACTCGGAATCCAGTTTTTCATAGTCGCACTAAACACATTGAAATAGATTATCATTATGTTCGTGAATTGGTGGGTCGCCAGTTACTTGACATCTGTTACATCAACACCAGTGATCAAATCGCAGACATCTTCACCAAAGGACTGTCATCAGCATGGGTTCGTCTTTTACGGTCCAAGCTTCACATTATTGACAATGCTTCGCTTGTGGGAGGGTGATAACGTTTCTAGTAAGCAATCTTATCTTTTATATTTAATTTAAGATATTATTGATATTGTTCCCGTATTTTCTCTACTTGCCTTAAGCACCCTCAATCATCCCTAATTTAGGACTCTTGTAATATCTTTAAATATAATTTTGTACAAGAGAGATCATAAGACAATATACAAAAATTACGATTTCTTCAAGCATAAGTAATCATAATGCAGGTTTGGCGATAATTTACAGAAGACCAAAACACAGGATTGTACAGACAATTTTTCCCAAATACTAACAGAGTAAATTGACCATGCCCAATCAAATTTAAGAGCGTTTCTCTTCACTCAAGGGTTCCAACCTTAGGCTCTCTTCTGTCATCTGTACAGTGGAACTGACCTTCATGTCTGCAAAGGCCAAAATGAGAAGCTACTATTGGGTCCAATTCGAAGCACTCATATCTATTGAGAAAGAACACAAGATGGAAGATCCCAATGTGAACCGATTCAATTTTTCTTGTATTCTAAATGTACTTATTTATACACAATTCACAACTATATTATTTCCTAAATCTACTCCTATAGATAAGGGAAAGTACAACGGAAAGATTGAATAAAACAACTCATGGGAAGATATATATGATCACGCTAAGATTTCATATGATTCGCAAATATTTCATATGATCACCCTAAGATTAATGCCTCACAAGCTCACGATAATCCAGCAAGAACACTCAAATGACCTGACCAGCCCATCCACATTCCATTCGGAAACACCTCCACATTGCGAACTCCCTTCAAGACAGGTAGAGAAGCAAAACCCCAATGTGACTAGAACAGTATAGATCAGCCAGACGAAAACGTAAAACGTACATCAAACTCAAAGAAACAACATACCCGTTTTGGACGATGTGGAAAGAGAGACTTCTCTCAACTTTCTGTCCCCCTCGGCACTGCAACGTGCAAAAGGACGAACAGAAATTGAAGAAGCACATAAAGTCACAAACAGAATTCCACTGGAAACCTCAAGCATAAAGAGACACCATAGCACCAACGTGCTCGGAATTAACGTCCCCAATTTCGACTAATATGTTCGTAATTCTAGAAAGCTACGACAGTACAAAAATAAATAAATAAATACGGGCACGGCGATATGAGTAACCTTTGGACAAAACAAGTTGTTGTAGAATCCAGGCCTGCTAGGATCCTCACAGTCAATACCAAGAAGCTCCACTTTCTGCTACAGCTCTCTCAGTTTCGCCATATCAGCAGCCCCGCCCTTAAAATGCCGGAATCTCGCCTCTGTAACAACAACGTCGGCATCAACTCACGCCAAGAAAAGAACCCACTAAGAGCCAGAACTCGTATACGACACATTTTATGAGAGACCGAGGCAAGATATAGTACCTGGCGGCTCGGTGTCCGTCCTGGAACAGTGGACAGAGAGACGCAGAGCTGCGGATAAACCGAAAGATCCATCGGGCTTGAGTCTGACGAAAAATCCGGGGCAAGAACTGAGGCGGTGCGCGACTCCGACGGGCATTGTCCGCGTCTCGTACGGAGGTTGGAGGGAAATGGAACGGAGGAGACACCTCTTGATGCTCCCTTTGTTTCCATCAAAAAAGTGTTCGTTTTGTAAATCTTTGAGCGGGACATAACTTTATTTTGACCCAAATTTGTAACACGAAGAGAGTCAAAGAGTCAAGAGGAACTAAGTCCTCAAAGACTGAAAAGTAAGTCAAGGATGTACCGATTCCAAAAAGAAAAAAAGGAGACAATTGCTAAAACAATGGGGGGCCTTGGAGCACGATGGCTCCTTCCAATTTGATCTAAGATTGTGAAATTGAATGGCTTTGCACTTACAATAACAAAATCAGACTATTATACTAGTAAATGGGGATTTTGTTGGACATTCTTGTAATAGAAATTTCTTCTTTGGCATACAATGGGATTTGTCCCACCAATGACTTTGATGCTCCTTGTTTAGGAAATCATTTCCTATTTGATGTGTGTGACACGAGGCAAGTGTACTAGAACCATTAGAATAGAAATTACAAGTAGTAAAAAAGTTAAATGTTTTAGAAATCAATTAACTACCAAATGAGTGGTGACAAATTTGAATTGTGTAGTCAATAAGTTATATAGAAACCCACAAGTTATGTAAATTGGTTACACAAATCATCGTTGTTGCCATTGATATGATATAGTTGCATGTTCAAAATAATAAATTGTAAAGTACATTATTCATATGAGATGAGTCAATGGTTTCAAAGTATCTTGTCAGTATAATCATTCATTATTAGATTAAAGTGTAATAATTCTAAGTTTCAACTTATCTCAATATGGAAGGTTGGGATTCTCAATTTCCAAGCTAATGGCGAAGGCTTGAGAAGCACAGTTGGAAACCGTAGACTCCTACTTATGCAAGCAAAACAAGTTTTATGGACCATATAGAATACAAAAGCATGTTATTGTGCCACCATACAAGTATAAAGCGTGGTACTATATCTGAATATTGTCACAGTCTATTGAATTCGCCTCGGGGCGATATACTATCACGGAGCAGAGAGGCGATGATCGCGATAGCGGAATTGATGATGAGCGAGACCGTGGGGGTGCGCGAAGGCTGGGGATGGCGGTGGCGGCGAAGGGGTTCATGGGGAGTTTCGTGCGTGCAGAGCTTCAAGCTTGAGGACAGAGAAAGTGTAGAAGAGAGAAAGGGAGAAAGCGGGAACAAAATTCGTAAGGAGAAAGTGGGAATTTTTGCAGGGTAGAGGGGGAACGGTATCGCACCAGGCAAGTACGTGGTGGCCCCCTTGAACGCACTTAGTAAAAGAAATTTCAACCATCTAATTATATATATTTTTAATATCATTTGATGTCTCTCATCCACCTACTATCCTGGTCCCCGCATTTGCATGCAATATATTTGTGAGAAAAATGTGAGGTAGTCACTGAATAATCGAGAATCTTTAAAATCTTTATACCTCACAGTGTTTAATATAAATATTAAAATGAAAACACGTACAATTATGTGCTATGACCTTTTCCAATGGATTTTAGAAATAGAGGTGATCCACACTCATCATTGGTTTGCCCTAAATTTTAGCCTAAGTTCCTCGGTCATAAAGGTATACATTTTATAAAATTTCAAGTGGCCATCATGTGTAACACATTGATAATCCACGACTTACGATGAAGAAAGCCCATAAAGACTGAAAAGAAAGTCAGGATTGGTTTGAAATAAAGCAAAGGAATCGATAGCTTAATTCCTTTGCTTAAAAATGTTATTACTTTAATAATTGAGTTCAATCAGATTATAAAATTGAATAGCTTTCTACCAATAATGATATAATTAGATCATTTAAAGGGTGGAATTGAAAAAAAAAATGTGAAAAAGTGAATGTCTTCATGGTTAAGGCCGTCCACATTATTAGGACAAATTAATTGGTTGGGAGGCGCACAAAGAAAGTTCCGAGAAATTGGGAAAGACTTGTTGAGCAAACACAAAGGAAGACCCACCCCAGATGAGTCGCAGTACTTTTGAAATGCCATCTTCTCTGAAAATGATTTCAACCAAGAAATTTCAAAAAAAGAAAAAAAGAAAAATGAAAACAGAGAAGTTACTTGGGAAGAGAGAGACCTCCATTGAACCAGTGGACAAAAGGCTTACGAGGAGCATTAGTTGGAGTTTCAAAGAACCCGTAGAAGAGTGTCATTAACTGTTGTGAAAGTAAGTAATCAAATAATAAAATAGGCAAAATAAGAAAATAAATCGCACATAAGATTTACATGGTTCGATTGTAGTGACCTATAATAACGGAGAGAATAGCAACAAAACTTTATATAAGCTCATTTACCTACAAGGGACATATTTGGAACCACACGTAAGTACCTTCTTTTAAAGTTTATATTAGCTCTTTTGACATGTAGTATTAGTCTATTGTGCAGTGGATAAATTCAAGACTTAGATTTTCCTCTGAATTTCTCTTGGTTTGTGTAATGACCTCTTGAAACAATATATTAATGGCCAGACATCATAGAGTAGGGTATGATTTCTCCTAATTGGATGAGAAACGGAACTTTCACCCTATATTTTTACATCCAGCTTTCCTTAATTTTTTGTATGTGTTTTCACAGGAAAAATAGATTTTATTAAGTTGATGTACATTCTCTCACATCGCAGGGTTAGTTGGGGCAAAAGATAGTAGACAAAATTGTTTGGGCTATGCTTGTTGTGAGGACCTATGCTTGTTGTGGGGATCTCTGTTTTTGGTTAATATTTTAAGAGAAGGGAAGACAAATAATTAAAGTAACGACCTCTTTTTTGGCTGTCAGTAGGGTCATATTGTCAGTGTGGAGACCTCTATTTAATAAAGTCCATGAGAATGGGGGGACTCCCATGTGTTGTCTATTATCCTTTGTGGATGTGATCCCAAAAACTAATTATTCTTTTTTCTTGTTCTTGGTGCAAAAATGGCTTATGACAACGATTATGTCGCTGTCATAGTTTGCTACGGTGGGGAATTTGTGATTGGGGAGGATGAGTGGGAGTATGAGGGTAGAAATGAGGGCACCATCTTTGTCGAGATAAAGAATGCATCTTATATAGGGATTTGTTAGGGATAGAAGGACTTATTTGCCTTGTAAAGTTCAGAAGTTGCTGTATTGTATTCCCGGGGAAAGACTTAAGAGATGGTTTGAGATGCTTAGAAGAAGATAATGATTTTAGGGATGTTCTATACCATTATCTTCATGGTGAAGAGGTAAAAATATATGTTGAGTACGATAGTGAAAGTGAGGACGAAGATGATAATGGAGAGAGTGCCTAAGTAGGACAAATAGGACAAACATGAGATGGTATTCAAGGTAGTACTAACGTTAGGGTCGAAGGAGGGCAAGATAGATATGATGGACAAGAGAGGAGCGCAGATGCAATTCACCAAAGTGATGATGACATAGGTGATGTCACAATCATTGGATTAGAGTGGAAAGTAGCTGAATTAACTGATGATGATGATGATGAAGGGTTGCTTGCTAAAAAATTCATAAGTGATAACAACAACAAGGAGCTTGTAGAGTTAAGAAAAAAGCGAAGGGATTTTTTGACAGATAAGCTTGCAACTTTGAAGGTAGCTGATGAAGTTCCAAACAAGGCCGAAGGCCCTGTAGATGCTAGTGTTGCTGACGAGGAGACTGATTATGAAAAAAGCGTGGAGAATGCTACTTCCCAAGATCAGCTTTAAAAAGATGAAGGAGCTGTGCGTAGAAGGAAAAGTAATATTGACTTCATTAAAAATACTAAGACCTTTGTAAGAGCTAAGTGTTCACAGCAAAATTGTCCATGGAAGATCTATGGCGCATTTGTTAAGAGAAGTGGATCTTTCCAAATTAGAGCCTACCAAGAGGAACATATTTGTTCCATTAATTTTCAAAATGAAAGGGTAACAAGTGCATGGTTGTCGAACCACTTCTTTGACTTGATTAAGCTGATGCATTAGATTAATACTGCTTAATTCAGGATGCTGGTGAAGGAGCAGGTAGGCATCAATATATCCGGGATTCAATGCAAAAGATAGAAGCAAAATGTGATGAAAATACTCATTGGTCAATATAGCAGTGAATATGGACAGTTGTGGGATTATGCTTAGGAGTGTAGACTATAAAATCCTTCAAGTAAAGTGTATGTAGAGGTTGTGGAGAGACCACTTCCTGATATTGGGACCACGATAAGTTATATGTGTTGCTCCGATGCATGCAAACGAGGATTTTTATCTGGTTGTCGACGAATTATAGAATTGGACGGGTATTTTTTGAAGGGCTTGTGCAAGGGAGAATTGCTGGCAGCAATTGGAAGAGATGCAAATAACCAAATGTTTCTACTAGCTTGGGCTGTTGTGAAGGTAGACAACAAGGACAATTGGTCCTGGTTCCTAAAAAAATTGATGACTGATTTGGAGATAACAAATGGGGCAGGGTGGGCATTCATGAGTGACCAACAAAAGGTAATGTTTGCTTTTTGAAAAATTTGGTCAATTGTTTACTTTTTGATATCAACATGTCATTTGCTTACATTTATTATTTTGAATTATTGCAGGGACTGATTCCAGCAATAGCTGAGTTGTTACCTTATTACGTAAATTGGGCAAAGAACTATAAAGGGGACAAGCTGCAGTCGCACTTTTGGCAGCTAGCAAAGAGCACAAATATGGATGACTTTAGAATGACCAAAGAAGAGCTGCTTCAATTGACAAAGGAAGGTTATGATGCACTATTCCAAACAGAATCGAAGTATTGGTGTAGGAAGTTCTTCAGCGAGGAATTCAAGTGCGATAACATCGATAAGAATATATGCGAATCATTTAATAGGAGGATAATAGAGGCCCGATACAAACCAATTATCTTGATACTTGAAGACATACGGGTTATGGTCATGACTCGGCTGTACAAACAAAGAGATGAGGCTGCAAAGTGGACTAGGCAATGTGGTCCTAGGATTTGTAAGAAATTTGATGAGAACTTGGATGCAAGCAAGTATTGTCATCCCATTTGGAATGGGGATAAAAGATATGAGATCATGAATGGTTTCGATAAATACATTGTCCATTTAGATATGAGGAAGTGTCCATGTAAAGCATGGCAACTAAGTGGAATTCATTGTGCACATGTTATATGTGCCATTGAATTGAAGGGCCACAATGTAGAAGACTACATTGATGATTCATGTTGCAGCCAATTAGAAGTAGCAAGTTCTGAGAGCCAACAGATCTCGAAGCACCTCTACCTTTACCACTAAAGAAGAAAATGGGAAGACCAAAGTGAAAACGAAGAATGACAGAGGGAGAGGTCTCATGTCAGCGTAGGATGAATAGGACAGGTGTACCGATAAAGTGCTCTTTTTGCCACAAAGCAGGGCACAATACTAAAGGTTGTCAATTAAGGAAGCATCATGAACAGTTGAGTAGGGCCGAAGGCCCTAGTAAAGGGATAGTTGGAGAAGAAAGGCGAAGTGAGTCAATTGTTCTTTAGTCGATGACAATAAACCCAGTAAGTCATAACAATTGTGTTTATTTTGCTTTATGGTTGGTTACTAATATGTACATAGATATAAGTGACATGTATGTAATGTTTTTGTCTTTGTTAGGTCATGGGAATGACACGTGAAGAATAGGCCGAAACTCCTACTGTACTTGAAACCGAGGGGCCTGTTCAAAGAACACAAGGAAGAAGACAGCCACATAAAGGATTGGCCAAAGCCCTTGCTATAGCTGAAACTGAAGAGCTTGTTCAAAGAAAGCAATGTAGAAGACAACCAGCTGCAGGATTGGTTGAAGCAACTGGAGGGCCAGTTAAGTCGACTTTCGTCAGCAGTAGCAGAGAAAAAAAATACCTAGTAAGTTCAATAATTTGAGTTTAGTTTTCCTTGACGTTGTTATATGGCCCGATGTTATATTTATGATGTCTTTTGTATTTTTCTTAGATTCGAAGAAGGCAAGCTACAACTCAGCTGCCAATAGAGGGCCCAACTGAAGGGCCACCACAAGATCCATCACCAAGGTCACCACAAAGGCCACTAGAAGGCTCATCACAAGGGCCACCACAAAAGCCAACCGAAGGTGTCACTGAAGCTGAAGGGCTAAATAGAAAAACAACCAGAAGAAAGCCAAATCAAGAGCTACCTACAAGAAGGCCATCTAGAAGATGCCTAGTTAAAGAATTGGCTGAATAAGCCCTTGTTGTCGCTGAACAGCCACAACAAGAGCTCAAGAAATCACATGCGAGAAGAAGAGCCAACCAATTATAAGTACTTGAAAGTGACGCTCCTCTTTGAACAAGAGGGGCTCTTGGGAAGAGCTAAAACAATATGGTTATGACCTTTATACGATGAACGTTCTGGAATAGTTATTCTTAATATAAGTTTTATAGGTTGTATTTAATTTAATTTATAGTGCAAACTTTTGTTGATAATTGAGTTTTCTTTTTTAAGCTTAGGAGAAGTTCAAAGGTTCTTATCTCTCAAGGCCCAACTCATGAATCAATGGTTGCGCCAACAAAGAAAAAGACATTGGCTATGCCAACGAGAAAGAAGAGTAAAAAAAAAACCTAGTTGCAGGTCTATTTGAATCAGTTCAGTCTACAATAATTGCAGCTACTTTGAATCAGTTCAGCCTATCACAATTGCAGCTCCATCAGAATCAACACATCCCGAGATAGTTGAAGAAGAAGTCTCACATCTAGTTAGAAAAAGTGCACAGATTATGAATCAAGTGAAAAGTCCATCAAAAGGAGCACGGACATGAGACATTGTGCATATTGATTGATAAAATGGGATGGGATATGGTTTGTGGGACTGAGGAGTCAGTTAAACAATTGTAGATGTTTTTTTTTTTAATAGTTTGTCATTGAGTTTATGAGACTTTAGAATTCATTTCAATATCAATGGAATGATCTAATTGCTTGTCATTTTTGCTTGTTTCATTATTTTATGATTTTATTTTTACTTTTACTTATTACTTTTGGTGGTGGATCTGTGGTGGTGAATGGGGGTGCTCATGTGGCTGGGTGTGGTGGTTGGTGAAGCTTGGTGGTGGTGGGTCCGTTGTGGGGGTTGGGTTAGGGCCTCTTACTGCAGCTACTACCAGTGCAAGAGTGCAGTGTGCATAGCCTAGTTTGCACGAGCCCCTTTTGCAATAGACCCACGACCCACCACCACCAACAGTGGCTGCTAATGGCAAGTCTATGGTGGTGGCTACGTGCTAGTATGGTAGTTGGATGCTGGTGTTGCTAGTGGTGGTAGCCAGTGGTGACTACTAATGCCTACTGATGGTGGGTCTATTATAGGGGTTGGGTTGGGGTTTGTGCTACACCTGGTGCAAGATGTTGGTGTGCAATATGTACATCTTGCACCAGATAGTGCTGGTGCAAGCTAGTGTAAGGCACCTTGCACTAGCAACTTCTGTAGTAGCATGCCACCAGCATAGTGGTGGCTGGTGGTGGTTCAAGTGGATGCCTGGGATGCTTGGTGTGGCTGGTGGTGATGGCTGGAGGTCAATGGTGGCCAGTGGTGGGCGATTATGGTGGCTAGTAGTAGCTGCTGGTTGGTGCAATTTATAGAGGAAACGTACAAAAAAAATTGACACTTAACTGATCACTTTCTAAAAAATCTAGCACTTAAGTGTTCACTTTTAATCACAAGTGGCACTTAAGTGATCAATTTTAATAATAATTTGACACTTAAATGAATCTTTTTTTTTTATCACGACTAACACATAAGTGATCACTACATATAACTTATAGCACTCGAGTAATCACTCATGTCTATCCTATGTATATGGTGGTTTGCAGCAAACCAGAGAAGTTATTGGTTTAATATGGCAACTCCATTCAATTCAATGTTTGCTGTTGGTTTATATTCAGTTCAATTAAAGAAGTCACCACAACACATCGACCCAATATATATTCCATCGTCACCGATTTATATTCGAGAATAAGTAAAAACATAGTACAAACAACATCTCATTCATTCATTCATTCATTCATTCATTCCCTTTCATTGACCTCCCCATAAGCACAAGAAGTAACACATAATACAATGACAGCCAAAATAAATAAATAAATAAAGCCGTAACAATCTTGTAGATAACACAAAACTTCTTCTCATCTTCCAAAAAAATAAGTTACATTTCATTCAAAACAAGTACATTTCTCCACTCATTTATAACTATGGCAGTCGGAGAAATTTCTTCTCAATTTCCAGTACTTTACATTTCATCATAAAATAGGATAGACAAAAAAACAGCAACACAATTAATGCTTGGTAACACTTCCGTTCAATTTTCATCCTTGAAACTTCATTCTTCAAATGGTTAGCAGAAGATGCTTGAGCTTGCATTGAGTCAACATCGTCCAAGTCGTCCACAAGCGTAAATGGAGGTTGATGACATCCATCAAGTAGGTCCAATATCACCTATGTGGCTCGATGAGGGAATTTCACATCGACTCATTTGAAATATTTGCACTTCGACCTCTCTCTGTATCGGACACATCCATAAAATCTTCTCCTGGGGTTCATTTGAGTCCATGATGTTCTTCTTGGACTTGGTAACCTAAAAAAACAGAAATTCTTGCCTTCTCCTTCACTTCGGCGAGAGAAATTTGAGCCGCTGCTGAAAGTCTTGCTCTCCATTTCCAATATTCAACTGAAGAATTTGAGTCAAATCGAATTAGGGTTTGGGATTAGAGCTCCAACGCTTCAATGGCATTTTGCCCGATTTAGGGTTTAAGATTTAGTGCAATTGGGGAGACAACGTCGTTTTTGTTGATTTAAGGGTTCTATTTTGGCCAACTATAGAAACGACGTCGTTTTTGGTGAATTATAGCTGAGTTAGCTCTCTAGCGGGCCACCTTGACGAGAAATATTAATATTTAAATGCCATGTATGATTTCCGACTGGCTTTTCTGAAGGTGGCACTCAGGTGTCCCCATTTTCTTCAAATGTGGCATTTAAATGTACATTTCGTAAGTTATGTCACTTGTAGCGTTCTTTTCTCGGGCACTTTGATAGTGTTGGTTCTAAGATCTAGCACTTTTGAGTTCTTCGCCTCCAGTAGACTCGAAGTATTTGCATGAGAAGACCACTTCATTGAGGCTATGGAAGTGCAATCTATGCAACCAACATCGATGCTTGCAGGGTAAAGCTCCTATGAATAGCTTTATCATTTCTTCTTCAGTCAATTGAGAGTACGTTTGCATCATAAAAGTCTCCCACCTTTCTGCATATGCCTAGAAATCCTCCACTGGTCTTCTTCTTAAGCGAACCAAGTTCTTGCAAGGCACTTTAGTTCCAATCTGGCTTTGGTACTGATGCAGGAATGTGGAAGACAGCTCATTCCAATTGCTCATCAAGTAGATATTTGCCATGATGAACCATTACAATGCATGCCCTTTAAGAATTTCTTGGAATGCTTGAGTTGTGAATGATGTCGGGCTGTAGTGCTGACTTATTTCAGCATGGAAATATTGCAAGTGGGCCACGGGGCAAGTCGGCCGTTATACTTGTGGAGATTAAGTACCCTCATTTCTCTGGGGGGTCATTGTCGCGACCCAATCTCGCCGCCCCCTCGAAAAGTATCCAAGGTGGGAAAGGTCGGGTTTAGGGATACTTGATCACGAGAGTTTCCTCACGAGATCACGAGCTCTCCCAAACTCGTACCCCGCGTGACAGCGGATTTATTTATACGATCTAGGTATTTAACAACCTAAAAATATACAGGAGTCGCCACTAGCCTCAACTTTGGGGGTCGGCTAGAAACCCAATCGAGGGTCGGGAGTGTTCCCTCGATTCCTACGCAACCAGATATCTAGGTTCGGGGACTTGGGTTACGCTAATATTGCTATTAGCGCCCTTTCGGTACGTAAACAGTATGTTGTGTTTTTCCTAACATGTCCATGCCTTTCTTTTTACATTTTCAGGATCGTTATTTCTAGACTAAGTGATCACGCGTGATTGATTATTTTCATTCTATTCTATTTCTAAAAAAAAAAAAGAAAAAAGAAAGGAAAACAACCAATGAAATTGAAATTGCAAGACATGAAGTAAACAATCAAGAAAAAGCAGTTAAACCTAATCATGCAATTCTAAAAAATATAAAAGAGAAAACAATTGGGAAATAAAGGAAACCTGCAACTCGTCGGGTTTTATACAATGCATAGAACCCGAGACATATGTCGGGAAAACAAATAGTACATGACAACGGTCGAAATGGACATCGACGTCCACCATCTTCACGCCTTCTCCATCTTCAAGATCCTAATCTAAACCTAATCTAAGAAACATATGAATAGGTGCATACAAGTGAAAGAAACAAATTTCTAAATCAAATGGTATGTAAATGATGCAAAATTAACATCATCTGAAAGATTAAGATGAATCCTAAGACTTCCTAATAGGGTTCAAGTCCAATCAAGATCTAATTGATGGTCAAAAATTGATATTTGTGAAATCGCGCATGTCAGCCACAAACAAAACAAAATACAATGCATGTTTAATGGTTCATAAGACCACCTAGACAATGCATAAAAATGTGAAACTTGCACATGACATAAGGTTGAATGCGGAAAAAGTTTGGGTAAACATTTAACCCTAAATCAGAATGCAAAGAAATCACACAAGTCATTAACATTGCAAAGTGACTTAGAACTAAGAATGTCATGCATGACAAATTTCAATTGCAATTAGCCAAATGAATGCATGATATTCACATCAAACGAAATTCAAATATGATATGCCATGCGTCTTTCCGAAGTCTGAAATGCCCTTTATGAATATCTACAACACATCGAAGGCAATTGGACACATCTACTAGCTCATTCAAGGCAAACAGCAATCAGGTCACAGACAAGACAGTCCACACTAAGGACGATTTAATGAGCATTTTCCTAATCAAATCAACTCCAAAAATTCTGAAAAAATTATATGTTGTAGCCAAGGACATTTCAAGCAACTTTTCATGAGACACCGATCTATGAATTCAAGTACAAATTTCAGTAGAAAATCAGGAAAACAGTCAAGGTCGAACAATGCATAACAGTAAACTACAATATATCAGTTTTCCAGAATCATCTCCTAATTTTCGAAGAAGAAAACAGATAGCTAATGATATCGGATCGAGACGTGCTATAGCTCGTTAGAAAGCTAATCAAACCATCTTTGACTTTCATGCAGACATCGAGCACCAAAAAGCACATATACTAACTCAATTCTGGGCATACGCACAAAGAGGTCTGTCAGGAATCCGAGGTTGCAGAACAGTTGTCATCCAAGTTCAAAAATCATAGAACCAAAAGATCTAACTGTAATCAACTCTAAATCAATCAAGTATTGATTCTAATCAGATTCGCAATGCATCCTGGCCCCGAACCTTCGTTGTCGAGAATGCATTTCGACACGAGAAGCTCTCGCCTCATCGGATGCTATTAAAAGGAGTTTCAAGCACTTACCTTGATTGAATAGGCAAAGAACATGCCTTCGAAGATCTCTTCATTTAGCAATGACGAAACTGCCATTTAACATAAAAACAAATATTGAAATCAGCGGAGAGTCGAATTTTATTTGGTTCTGTAATCAAAACAGAAAAAGGAAATGGAGCGCTTAGCTTTGATTTTGCTTCGAGGACTACGGAACGTGAAGAACACCGAGTCAAATTCTGGTATAAGAGCTATTCAGCACCGATCTTCAAGCTCTGATTTATGACTCTCGCAGATCATGATCACTCTTCTCTAATCCTTTTTCTAGATCAACACTCAGAGATGAACACATCGGTGCATCGTAGTTGCTGGACTTTGCTGAAAATACTGATCGCCTGATGAAGAAACGATTGGACTTTGCTCGGGACTTCATTCGACGTCGATCTCCGATTTTTGACTTACGAGACTCATCAACGGACGCTAATCAATGAAATTGAAGAGATTGACGTCAACAAAATCTGATGTAATCAGAGTCCAAGCACACCAAGTATACGAGTAGAGATTGAGAAGACTTAGCCAAATCCAGAATCTCAGCTTGTTCTGATTTTAGTTGTGGATAATCTCCTTGGATTGTGCAACGAAACTCGTGAAGATCTCGATTATTCCCTTCGATAAAAAACGAAATCCGTTGCCTCTATCGAAGGATTGAGTGGACTAAATCCACGAAGAGTCCGTGAATGGAGAATTTCTGCACAGATTTGCAGAAGTTCACCCGTAACATCCTAGGAGAGAGAGAAATCGTGGAGAATTTTCTTCTTCGCTTTTTGTTGATGGGGGGGTCAAAGAATGATCGAACAGAAAAAATCCGTGAAGCTATTGCCTTCCCCTCCGAGAGAAAATAACTCAAGCCAGTTCCAGAGAGATTTTTAGAGAGAGAGAGAGAGTTATAGTTAGAGAAAGTAGATCTGAAGAATAGCCTCCTCCCCGAGAGAGAGAGTCCCCGAGAATAGAGAGAGAGTGGATCCTCGTCAAATGGCCTCCTCCCCAAAATGAGCGAGCCTTTTTTTTATTTATTATTTTTTTTCAGCGTTTTCTTTTTCTTTTGTTTTCTATTTTTTTTTTGCTCTTTATTTTTTTATATTTTTGCAAAATGGATGATTAAAATGTTGACAAAAATTTCAGGTGTCAACAGTCATAATCCTACGAAGGCAAGACGGGCTCGTTGTGTCGTGGCTAGGCAACCGGTTTTTCTATTGCATATTTATCACGACTATGAATTCCGCTACTTCAGGAAAGCTGGACTTTACCAAGATCATTTCATGGCTTTCTTCTGGGTCGAAATCAACAAACGAGGATGAGGCATCCATGTCATCCTCATGGTCAGGTGACAAACTTAGCAGTTCATTGGGAGACAAGTCATGACAGATGAAAGCTACCTCTTCTAACAGGCCTTGGATCCTGTGTGTGGGGTGGGAGGCAAAATATGATGAATGGCTGATCTCATCTGTATTATATCGATAGCCATCGGGATTATACCCTAGGGACTAGTAGCCTTCACGATTCTACCCTAGGGGATGCTCGAAGTCTTGGTACGGTGACTCATTGATTGTCAAGTTTTGCTTACATTCAATGGTAGGTGTTGACTTAAATTGCTTAGGCTTTCTTTTCTTGACTCTTGGTCTGGATCTTTTGACTAAAGCCCTTTGTTTTGTCAACTGTACTTTGTCAAGGGACGGAAGATGGTGAAGCTTCGCTCCTTAAGTTGATAAGGATCGGCATTCTTTAGACCCTAGCTCTCGTTGTAAGCTTGGGAAGCTGCATTGCTATGCCTCGATCTTGAATAGGTTTTATGGCATTGACCTCATATGCGAGCTCCTTGTCTTTCTTAGTGGAAAGCTTCTCAATAGTAGGATACTGTCTGATCGTCCATTTATCACACAAGGCTACATTGATGTCTCCTTCTGTGGGCCGTAGGTCAGACTAGGTAGTCGGGCTCCTCCTTGACACGGCATGTGTTCTTAAAAACATATTACCCATCGTCTCTGCGATCATCGGCTCTTCATAGGGTAAGGTGATGTCAGCATTGATGTCAACATCATATTTTTGGCGGAAAGTATTAGTTAGTTCCCCCCAAGTCTTAAGGAGATTAATCCTCCTTACAATGTACCACCACAAAGCGGGGCCAGTCAAGTTTGATTGGTACAATTGAATCATCTTTCGAACCAGGTAGGCTTGCAAGTAGGCCTTTGGGTGGGAGGTATCAACATACCTTTCGCATTCAGGTACTTTGAGCTCTTTAGTCAATGGACAAGAGCCTTGCGAGTAGCATCAACTTGAGCATAAAAAAAACTAATAGAAGAGCGCCATTAACCATTGACTAATAGAAGAGTGCCATTAACCATATTATGAAAATTATGAAATGATTGTACATAAATTCGTGTATCGTTATTTATATATTGAGAAGATTTCGATCTATTAGGATTAAGAAAATGTTAAAATGGGTCCCTAACGAAATTTCGATGAAGTAAATATGTTCAAGTGATTTTAACTAAATTATATAATCCTCATATGCACATTATAATACTACCTAGATTTAAATTCAAAGCGTGGGCTAAGTGATTGTGGTGGTCCCGAGTAAGTTTTTGATTGTGTGAGCACTAACGAGGCATTATCTATTCTTGATCTGTCTATTAAGATAATCAATGGAGTTGTCAATCTTTAATAGAAACAATAGAGAAGAAACTGATATTAAAAGTTCCACTTTCTCTTAATCATGACTTTTCAGCACCACAAGGCCAAATCAGGTCTGAAATGGTGTGAACTTAATTTCCTAATTTCCCAAATTAAACCCTAATTCCCAAATTTCCCAATTAAACTAAACTGAGCCTGTCAAGTTACGTTAAGCCTGTGCCCAAAGACAGGACTCGACGAAGATTTCTCTCTCTTCTTTTTCGTTTTTGTTGTTGTCGAGCGATTGAATCTCATAGTTTAGTATTATTTACTTATTATACTCAAATGAGGCACACTAAACTATTTGGAAATGGAAAAGATATTATCTTTGCAATATATAATCAATCACGAAAGAGGAAACACGTTCAGGAAAGGCCCCATGTGGAGAACATGTGGTACAGCTGTAAAAGGCACTGGCTTGAGCGCGGATCTTCAAGAATGATGTCCTATTTATATATTTCATCCATCTTGTTAACGTTACGTGGACCTCAACCACCTCCCACCTCCAAAAACCATCCATCCCCACTAAAATCATGGTTTCTTCATCATTGCTATCCATCACGTCTCCTCCTTTATGGGTCGTCTTCTTCTTCTTCTTGATCTTCTTGATCAGCACCAATTCATACTATCTTCTGGTTTATATATTTATTGCTCCAAGGCGGATGCTAACTTTGACCGAGTAGAGACAAGTGCATTTTAAAGACATTATCTTCTGGTTTATATTTTTATTGCAATCAATCGAATAATAAATTCATAGCAAATAACTTGGCAAGATTTTGTTCCAAGGCGGATGCTAACTTTGACCGAGGAGAGACTGAGAATATTTTAAAGACATTATCTTCTGGTTTATATTTTTATTGCAATCAATCGAATAATAGATTCACAGAAAAAACTTGGCAAGATTGAAATTGTCCAAATGTTGAATATTCCCATAAGTACGGTCGACAGGTTATGCTCTAAGGCAGAGTCAAAATGAAGATGGTAAACTTCACTTTGCACCATCACTTTGCATTTCTCTTTCTCTTGGCAGCTCCTATGGTAGCTTTTGCTGCCAGCACTCCTGATGATTTCCTGCAGTGCCTCTCTATTCACTCCGGAAACACATCTGCAATCTCTAAACTCGTTTATACTCCAATTAACTCTTCGTACTATTCTGTCTTGGACATTACCATACAAAACCTGCGCTTCTTGACTCCTTCTGCTCCAAAACCTAATTACATTGTGACGCCGCTCGACGTCTCCCATGTCCAAGCCTCCATCATCTGCTCCCGACAGTGTGGACTCCAAATGAGGACCCGAAGTGGCGGTCACGACTATGAAGGCCTTTCATATTTGTCCAAAGTCCCGTTCGTCATTCTCTAAATGGCGAATCTCCAAGCAATCTCCGTGGAAGCAGAGGACAAAACTGCGTGGGTTCAATCGGGTGCAACAATTGGTGAGCTTTACTATAGGATCGCCGAGAAGAGCAAAACCCTAGGCTTCCCGGCCGGCCTCTGCCCCACGGTTGGCGTTGGTGGGCACTTCAGTGGTGGAGGCTATGGTACGCTGCTGCGCAAATATGGCCTTGCTGCTGATAATGTAATTGATGCGCAGTTGGTCGACGCCCAGGGTCGGCTCTTAGATAGAGAATCAATGGGGGAAGATCTCTTCTGGGCAATCCGAGGTGGAGGAGGCGGCAGCTTCTGCGTAGTAGTGTCCTGGAAAGTCAAGCTAGTCCCAGTGCCGTCAACTGTCACCGTGTTCAAGATCCTGAGGACGTTGGAACAAAATGCAACGAAACTCGTGCACCAGTGGCAACTTGTCGCGAACAAGCTCCCCGACGACATATTCATAACGTTGATGTTGCAGAGCTACAACTCCAGCCTCAACGGGACGATGACGATGCAAGCCACTTTCCACACCCTTTACCTCGGCGGGGCCGACTCGCTCCTCGAGGTGACAAGTAGCCGCTTCCCGGAGCTCAACGTCACGAGACAGGACTGCAACGAGATGAGCTGGATCGAGTCCGTCCTCAACTTCGCGGGTTTTAGCGGAGAGCCCTTGGAAGTCTTGCTCAACAGGAGCTCCAACACCAAAATTTTCTTCAAGAACAAATCGGATTATGTGAAGGAGCCAATCCCTGAGAGTGGCTTAGAGGGCATGTGAGAAAGGTTCTTTGAGGAAGATCAAGGGGTGCCTATGATGATTTGGGACCCCTATGGCGGAAAATGGCAGAAATTTCTGAATCTGCCATTCCCTTCCCTCACAGAGCTGGGGTTTTGTACATGATCCAGCACACCACGGCTGGACAACCGGAGGCAACTTGGTTGCTCCAAAGCATGTGAGTTGGATACGAAGCTTCTACCGTTATATGGCGCAGTATGTGTCGAAATCGCCTCGAGAGGCCTACATCAACTACAGGGATCTTGACATAGGAATGAACAATGTAATTGGCGACACGAGTTATAAGCAAGCCAGCGTTTGGGGAAAGAAATACTTCAAGAACAATTTCGACAGGTTGGTGCAAGTGAAGACCGCGATTGATCCTGACAACTTTTTCTGGCACGAGCAAAGTATTCCTCCGTTTTCATCTTTAAAGAAAAGGAAGAATAGTCGAGTTTCGATGTATTCATCGCAATAACAAGATGATACTTTATAATCAATGGAACATTTGACCATGTCGATGCTTGAGCTTTGTGCGGTCATTTGTTAATTAATATATAATTATTTGAAATTTTAGTTTTAATTTTATATATCGTATATTTAATTATAAAAACAGGATTAAGAGTTATTAAGAAGTAAAACGGGTCAAAAAATTTACTTAATATAATATACATAACATGTCAAATAGGGCATTAAATTCTTGGTTTTTGTTAAATAATGTGGTATCTAAGCAACGGAAGAGTTATCTACATAGTGATTAATGGATTCCTATATGAATCGTTAGGTAAACCATTGCTCTTACCCATGCTTGGCATGGCTTTCTTTTTTTTTCTTTTCTATAATTTAATGAATGTCAGGTATATTTTGCTTCTCATAATAATAATGAACCGAGTCCTTCAGTTATAGTGTTCCTAAAAAAATAGAAGATTTATTTCGTAAAAACTTCCTTCAATTTGTTAATGACATAATGGAATGCATGAAGGGGGAAAACCAACACCCAAAAAACAAAACTAAAAACTAAAGGATAAGCCTGGGTACAGTTTATGATAACCTTCTTCAAAATTGTTGGCAACACAATGCATTGTAAGGAGTAAGAAATGGACAAAAAAAATATTAAAAAAAAATTATACAATATATTGTTTTCGTTAGTCATGAACTTCATACTTAATAATACTACTTTAATTGTAGCTTTTTGCTGTTTTTGAAATAAGAGTACGATGACACATCTTTTTTTATAGAAATCTTTTCTTGGGAGGCATTCTGACCTCCTAATTTCAAAGAAGGTAGGGGTGAAGTAATTAACTTTTTCCTGGTGCAAAATATGACATGAACAAGCAACAAGATCTACAAAGATTTATCGTCATCTCATTGAGATCATATTTAAATATGAAAAATTATTATCTTATTGCTTCTTCGCCAATTGCTAGAAAAAAAGTATTGACCAATTATTGTTCATGTCTATTTGGAGTAATCAATCTTAGAGAGAAGGAGAAAGTATGCAATGTTGAACTATGGAAGGCCAATGATGTGCACTCTATTTGGACTATTACAAAACGACATTATAGCATCGTAAAGATTACTTGATATTAACTTATCGCAAACATTTTTCATTGTGAAAAAAATTACTATTTATGGGCTTAAATGAAAAAGTTATTACCTTCGAATGAATGCTTGAATTTAAAAAAGTAACCATTCAACTACATTCTTAGATAGCACTTAACTGTCACTCTTTTTTGTGGAAAATGCGTTGGCTTGCCACATTTCAACTGAACGAGTCAATTAAATAAAAATAATTGACCAAGCCACTAATCTTCCAGCAACTCTAGTCCAGGTGAGTCCCTTTCTATTACTTTATGCTATTCTGATTTAAAAGGCCTTTTTGAAAATTGTCGGAACCATGCATGATGACAAGATGTGCCTGAATTAGAAAACTTTTCAGTGCAATATCAACCTACAAGAATGAAATTATTCCCCAGACATGAACCGTGCGATGCCCGAGAATATATGAAATAAAGAGTTCCCTTATCCCAAAACAAATAACTACCGCGAAAAAATTATGCATTCTTTTGATGTTTAATATAAAGGCATACACTATGAAAAGATTTGTGAAGTCAAATATAATAAATTATAATATAGGCAACTCATTAATTTGAAGAGATAAATAATAAATATATATTTAGGTGAGTAGTAAATATTAGGCCTGGGTAGGTTTTATCGAAAATTGTCCGATCCAAATTGACCAATTTAACCCATTTTTACATATAATGTAAATTTAGCAACCTATGCTCATACCCAATCCGACCTAACTAGGACCCAATTCTTAGCAAATTTCTTTTAAAATATTACCTTTGAAGAATGAGCAATTCGATTGACTTTGTGTGGCAAATGGAGCGGTATGGGTGAGTGCCGCACTGATGAACAAGAACACATGCGTGGGTGGGTCCGGCGTCGGGTATCAATGGGGTCGTGAAGGTAGCGGTGCAGTGAAGGGTGATGGATCTTGTTCAAGTGACGTTTGATGCCCCTATTCAGTTCACTTACATATCTCTCCTCTCATAAATCTGCTCAACCTACATAAATTTCCTATCAGCTAAACATATCTCAAAATTCAAAAATCAAATAAAATGCCTTCACATTTAAATTCCTGGAATCACAGAAAAGTACACCCTGCCTAGTCCTCCTCAATCCAAGGCAAGCTCGAAGAAGAGGTCTCTTTCGTCTCTTCGTCCCTAACAGAAGTCCGAATGAGAACTTTCCCAAGAAGTTGGGAAATCTTTTATGGAACTAGTGGGACACGGAGAACACTGGAGCTGGAGGGTCGGTTTGGTTTGGGAAGTAGATGAGAGGTGATGCTAAAAGGGAGTGTCTTGTCGGAAATTGGGTTCAAAAGGACGATAGAACTTGACATCTCTCTCTCACTGATACCGACACTGGCAAGCGCAGACGATCATGGAATCGAGGACTGTACGCGTGATGAAATTTAAGGGAGATGATTTGTTACTGTTTTAGTGAGGACGGAGACATCAGTGGATCGTGAGTGAATTCTAGTAGAAGCTAAAGAATCTGGGAGAGGAGTCTGGAGGTCTGATGCTGTAGAATGAGGATTTTAGAGTTTAGTTCGATTGTGTGGAGACAAGAACAAAAGGAAAATTACAATTTGTTGCATGTGCGGCGGGCGTGCAAAGCATTGTGACCTGAAGCTCAAGAAATCAAACAAAATTTTCTTCCTCCTCTTTACAATCGGTGGCGGCGAGAACCGCCCCAAGAATGCCATGACCTCCATGACATGGCTTGCAAGGAGGAACAAGTATGGAGCGGCGGTGGTGATGCTCTCCTTGTCGCCCACATAGATACTCTCAAATTGCAAACGATGGAGAGGAAGAGGCCTGCAGTGGCAAAGAGGATGCAAAGGGGCAATACTTGGTTCCTAGGGATGAACACGGTGGGCACCCGGGAGGGGCCGAGGGAGGGGAAGCTAATGAAAGAGGTGACGTAGAGGAAGATGTAGACGAGGGAGAGGAAGGCCAGTCTTTATTTGTTTTTTTTTTTTCTTGTTAGAAAGGATTAGAAACAAAGAGTTAGGCCTCTTACTTTCACCAAAAAAAAAAAAAACAAAACAAAACAAAGAGTTAGGCCAGTTTTTAATGGGCTTCAAATGGATGTCAAATGAAAATAAAAGGGGTCTCAAATGGATTTGTTCCTAACCCATTTTGACCCATTTATAGTTGGCCATTTATTTCTTGGACCCATTTAAACTTATTTATAAAATATTAGCCCACTCATTTATGATATGGGCCATCAAACATGAGTTAATGAATAGGTTTGCCACCTGTGATCAATATGTACTTTTTGTTCAGTCATAGTAGTAAATATATACTTAGATGGTGCTTAAGGGAAGAAATTTATGTGAAGAATGCAACAAATTCTATGTTTGCAATATGAAGGATGCTTTTCTAGTCATCTAGAGTCCAATCATGAGAGGTAATTTTTTTTAAAGCATTAATACTAGACCAAACACAAGTTCAAGATTCCCATCCGAGTTTTGCAAATGAATTTCCGGTAAGTTCTAACTCTCCTTTGCATAAACAATCAATTGATATGCCTGAGAATGACTCACATCTTCCCATTGCTGTTAGAAAAGGTACTAGAGAATGCACAAAGCGACCCTTATATCCACTATCTCACTATGTGTCACTTGACCGCCTATCACCATCTAAAAAAATTTCATTGTGAGTCTAAACACCTTTTCAATTCCAAATACTTTATCTGAGGCATTGTCTAAAGAAGAATGGAGGAATGCAATGAGAGAAGAAATGGATGCACTAGAAAAAAACCAGACTTGGGAGATTGTCGAAAAACCTAAAGGAAAGAATCTTGTGGGCTGCAAATGGGTTTTTACCTTGAAATACAAAGCTGATGGTTCTCTTGAGAGATATAAAGCACGATTGGTGGCAAAGGGTTATACTCAGACTTATGGAGTAGATTATCAGGAGACATTCACTCCGGTGGCAAAGATGAACACTGTGAGAATTCTACTCTCTTTGGCGGCTCGTTTTAATTAGCAACTTCAGCAATATGATGTGAAGAATGCATTCTTACATGGAGACCTAGAAGAGGAGATCTACATGAGTATTCCACCGGGATTTGAAGAAGAAAAAACAACAAACAAAGCATGTAGATTACGGAAAGCACTATATGGGCTCAAGCAATCACCTAGAGCCTGGTTTGGGAGATTTTCCAGAGTTATGAGAGCTTCAGGCTACAAACAAAGCCAAGGTGATCATACCCTCTTCATTAAACATTCGGCAAGAGGGAGAGTGACAGCACTTCTAGTGTATATCGATGATATTATTGTCACAGATGATGATGAGGAGAAACAGCAGCTAAAGCAGTGTTTGATTAAAGAGTTTGAAATAAAAGAGCTAGGAAAGAATCAAATACTTTCTTGGCATTGAAGTTTTTTACTCTAGACAAGGAATTTTTGTCTCACAACAGAAGTATGTGATTGATCTCTTGAAGGAAACTGGAAAACTTGGTTGTAAACCAGTAGCCACACCTATTGAGCCTAATAAAAGGCTTGGAGATGCAAAGGAAGAACCTGCTGTAGATCGAGAAATGTATCAAAAATTAGTTAGGAAACTCATCTATTTGGCTCATACTAGACCTGATTTTGCATATTCAGTAAGTGTGATTAGTCAATTTATGCATGACCCAAGAGAATCACACTTACAAGCCGTCAATCGAGTGCTACATTATTTAAAAGGAAGTCCCGGAAAAGGAGTCATATTCAAAAGAAATCAAAAACTGATGCTACAAGCTTATACCGATGCTGATTATGCGGGATCCATGGTGGATAGAAGGTCAACATCTGGTTATTGCACATTTCTTGGCGGAAATTTAGTGACTTGGCGGAGTAAAAAATAGAATGTAGTTGCAAGATCAAGTGCTGAATCAGAATTTCGAGCAATGGCCCAAGGAATATGTGAGCTATTATGGCTTAAAATCATCTTAGAAGACTTGAAAATCAAGTGGGAGGGTCCTATGAAGCTGTATTGTGACAATAAATCAGCAATTAATATTGCTCATAATCCTGTACAGCATGATAGGACGAAGCATATTGAAATTGACAAGCATTTCATCAAAGAAAAGATAGAAGAGGGGTTGATCTGCATGTCCTACATACCTTCCGGAGATCAACTAGCTGATGTGCTAACCAAAAGACTTAATGGTGGGATCTTTCACGAAATAATCTCCAAGCTGGGAATGGAAGAGATCTATTCCTCAGCTTGAGGGGGAGTGTTGAATTATTCTGATTTTTAGGATCTGATTATTAGGAATATTCAATCCTGATTTTATGGGTCCTAATTATTAGGAAATAGCTGTAAATAATTAGTTATGAAATGATTTATTAGTATCCCTTGATTTGTGGGATCATAGCTGTATTTTACAGATCTGTTTTTTCCTAGTTAGTACTTGTAGAAGTCCTATAAATAGCTTTGTAATCCTGGTACAGAAATATAGAGAATTATCACAATTCTTTTCTCTAAATTCTTCAGGTAAAAGCAAATCAACTAGAGGACAGCATGGGGGTGCAAATGCATACACAAGAAGAGCTCAAAACCAGAAAAGAAATGAGCGATAAGGCAAAACATGTACTATGTCAATGAAAGCTCAGATCCATATGCATATTATCACTATACCAAAAGATTATAACCATAACCCTTTAAGCCAATTTTCAAAAAATATAAAAATGGGAAGGCTCTGCTTCTTCAAAGGTTCTCTTACTCCGCTCTTTCTGTATCAACCAAAAAAGGGAGAGAGTAATTGAAGAAATCCTTCTTTTCTTGTTTGCGGCAAGTGAATGCCCCAATGGCTTAGTGGAATGGTAATTTGCTTGGTTGATGTTACTATTCTCGGCATTGACCAGAGCGTTGTCTTGTCCATTTGATGGGAGTTGTTCATTAAAATATTCACCAACTTCCATGTAGTAATTTTGTTGGTCAAAGTCTACATGGCAAATGGCATTGACTAAGTCTGTAATCAAAGGCACCAAGGGAGTGCAAAACCCATATACAAAAGGAGCTCAAAACTAAACGAGCTCAGTTACAGGACAGCATGTATACCGTCAATTAAAGGATTTATGTCCACGTGTAAGTTTCCACTATACCAAAAGAGCAAAACTTCCAACCCTTTCCAAAATTGCCAAAAATAAGCATCTCCTCTCATTCAATAGTTCTCTTGTTCTGCTCTTTCTACATCTACTGAAAAGTAGCAAGGGGATCGAAGAATTCCTTTTCTAAACACAAGGCAAAACAAATCCTACCAATCCTATAATTCTTGTTCAGTAGAACCTCCTATAACATGAGATAGTCCAATGCCATAAGAGGTCTGGGCTACTAACCAGCACGATCCCTCTTTTCCACAAGTTGTCTGAGGTGAGAATATGGTACCAAGTTGCCTCCCACACAACATACAAGACTCTAGTCAGTACTCTCACTTTCCAAAGCTTTCCGAGAAAAAGCCTCTTTGCCACCAACAATCTTCTTTCTGAAATAAGGAGGAAACTTTTTCTATAAAATCCATGAAACTACAGTAGTTTATATTTCTTTTTCATATTTCTAATTCTTGAAAGCAGATTAATTGGCAGACTTTCAAAGTAGCCAGGAAGAGACACAACAAGATCATGAAAACTCTCAGCTTCACAAGTTTTTCCTAAGCAGTAAAGAGGCAAAACATGAAACCTGCCAGAATTGGAAAAAGCAGGTTGAAAAATTAAGCAAGATATGGAAACTTAACTCAAGAAAATTCGATGTTTCTCAGGTTATGGAGAAAGCAATACGGTAGACAACTATCAGATTTTATGTTTTGGCAAAGGGACCTTGCTATACCATCAGTAACTTTCACACTCCTGTCTGTGAAATCTTAGTCTACCATAAAAGCAAATGGTTCACCAGCATACAACCAATATTAGGAGATTTTCACTTGATAAGAGATGGTCAATTGTTGAACCCGGAAAGACCTAAGTTTCAGCATGTTAAAGTGTGGACTTTAAATTGACATCAAAATAGGATATGCCTAAAACAAGCAACAAACCTTGTCCGGAGAAGGCAATCCTTTCTTGGAAACTTTTCCAGGGGCGCCAATAGGAACACCTGCGCAATTTACAAACCAGCTTCCTCCAACGAGAGCTTATCAATTTCACCTTCAACCTATAACCGACATTATAATATGAGAGAGAGAGAGAGAGAGAGAGAGAGAGAGAGAGAACAAAAGTTACAATGACAATTTCATCTGCTTCTGATATGTCATCTAGTCCATGTAATGTCTTTTCAGTACCTTTCTCCTGAAAGTTCATAGCAGAAAGAAAAGTCTTGTAAATTGACATAACGAAGCATGACCAGAAGAAAATTGATATGTGGTTTTGATAAAAAGGTCATTGTTGAAACATGAAGAACATTTTCTCAATGCAGATAAAAAGATCTGTCTAGTCTCTAGTAAAGGACACAGAGTTCTAAACATATGAATTACCATGAGATTCGGACTATAAATCAGATTTCTGATCCTATCTGGCTTGTCCAGACCTTTACATCTAGAAACACAATTGAGCCACCAAGTAAACCAAATGTTGAGCCACTGCTTCTATCTTCAAATAAAACAAGACTTTCAGCACCAATACATGGAATATATACAACATTAGACATGCATACTTTCTCAGAAGCTTTAGCATTTCACTAAAAATGTTTGATAGTTTCTATTAAACTGTTAAACCATAAATAATTTCAATGAGAAGCAGTACTAAATAAACTGAGGAGATGGTATGAGTGGGTACTGAGTTGAATTGTTGACTATGGGCCCAACATCCATAGCACATCCATTTTATGTCACCTTGACAAATACACAAAAAACCCTAGGTTTTAATGCACACAGGATAATTACCAGAGCACGCCACTTGGAGGTACCCAAAAAATGATTTTCTAGGTTCTCTAACAAATATAGGTAAAGACAATCTATGTCAGCTCCAGCTAACCAGATTTGGAGCTGTACGAACTTGATTAGAAAATTTACTAAAGTTAAAGGACTTGATTGGAAAACCTATACAACCAAGGACTAGATTTTGCTCACAGCCTGTAAAGATTTACTTTATTCACATAAAATATGTGGTATCAAATCCCACAAATGCTGTTGATATATGTTGACGCCTAAAATTAGTTAGGTTTTATTTAACTTTAGTTAATTTTATTTTATTTTATCTTTTTCAGATGATAAATAAACAAAAAAAAGCGGAAAAGAAATGAAAAAGAAAGCAAAAAGCAGCAGCCCCGTTTGTGGGCCTCCACAGCCAGGCGCAAGGCCCACCCCCTTCGGTCGTCTTCTTCCTCGCGCAGTTGCAGTGCACGCGCAGGGAGGGCGCGACGCCGGAGTGGAGGGGAGGAGCAGCGGACGCACGTGGAGCGGGGGCAGCTGGAGTCGGATGGGGCGCCGGTTCGGCCGGCGAAGGCCGTGGCAACCGACGGTCAAGCTCCGTCGACCGGCCACCCCTCGGCCTATAAATAGGCCCTCCATCCCCGACGAAGAGGACACACGGGCGGACACGAGAGAGAGAGAGAGAGGCCAGCCGAGGCTTGGGGTCCCCCGAGAGACTTCGGGAGCTCGAGTTCAGGCTGGCCGTGGTGTGGTGAGCTCGGAGGGGTCCCCGAGAGACTTCGGGAGCTTGAAGAGCGAACCCGAGGGAGAGAGAGTGTTCCGGCCAGATTTGACCGAGCCCGGGTCTCGCCGTCGCCGTCGTCGCTCGCCGTTTCTCCACCGTTGCGAACCGCCCTCCTGCCGTCACCGTCCCCCGTTCGAGAGAAGGTAAAAAAGGCGTCGTCATTCATCATAGCCGTTTTCCGTTGACCTAGCCGTCATCGCCGTTGCCGTTGTCGCCTTCGCCATCGCCGCCGCCGCCACCGTCGCCGCTGCCCGTCGCCGCTACGCCTCGGTCCTCTCCCTCCTCGGCACCGCGATTTGGAAACCCTAGAGTTCCCGATTTTCCGGGTCGCGACCGGGTTGTCGGGTCGGACCCGGATCGGGGACCGGGTAGGAGTCCGTAAATCCCGAGGGAGGCGGAAGGCCGGGTCACGGTTCGGGTCGGATTCGGGTAGGGTTCGCCGGAGTCGGGTCGCGAGGTTGGATCGGATCCGGGTCATCGGGCCGGGCCGGGTGTCCTCGAACGCCCGGCCACGACGCCGTTTCAAATTTAAAAAAAAAAAAAAAAAATCTGAGTCGGGCCCGGTTGCCCGGGCTCGTCCATCGGTGGATCGGGCCCGGTCGGACCCAACCCACGGATCCGACCCGGTCAGTTTTTATATTATTTTAATATAAAATAATATTTTAAATAAATAAATAAATAATAAATATTTTATTTTCGAAAAATCAAAAAAATCAAAAAATAATTTATTTTGCAAAAATAATTTATTTTCCGAAAAATCAAAAAATCAAAAATATTTCATATTTTCCAAAAAAAAAAAAGCCAAAAATTCATGAAAAAGCCAAAAAGACTTGTATTTTTCCAAAAATACCAAAAAACCCCAAAAAGTCCCTTTTGTGTCCAAAAATTAAAAAAATGACTCAAAAATGTTTTTCCTCCCAAAAATGCATGGAAAATCCCTCGAACATCCAAAAACCTCAGGGTTTAAACAAGATTAGGTACCGAAAGGGCATTAGTGATTAACTAATGTAATCAAGTCCCCGATCCTAATTTCTCTGATTGCGCAGGAGTGAGTATTTCTCCCGATACTTCACTTGGGTTTCTAATCAACCCACCCCAAATCGATTAGTGGCGACTCCATTTTAAAAATTGAATTAGAGGTTAAAAACTTGAACCATTAAGTTGTGAATTGGTGGACTTGGGAGAGTCCGGGCTTAATAAATTCAGCCGAGCCATTAGCCTCCTTAGGCGCTCGTACCCGATTGCGGGCGCCGAGAAAAAAGAGGTCGCGACAGCTTGGCGACTCCGCTAGGGACTTTGAAGACTTAGGCCATTTTTGTCTTGTTTAAATGTTTGCTGACTTGGGTTTTTTCCTTTTGTGCAGGATAATAGCTTAAAGTTTTTTTTATTCTGTTAAAATAAAATGTTTTGTGATTATAAACTGCTGTGCATCCTTAAATGTTTTAGCACTACACATGGCACACACAACCCGGCCGCCGGACCTAGGCCGCCATAGGATTTCTAGGATGGTGTTAAGAAAGATACGACCTCGAACGCGAGACTGCGATGTAGATGTTGCCTTTCTTTTCCCCGAATTTCTTAGCCGAGGTTAGGAGGGTATGCTGCTAACGCGAGACTACGACGGGCGGATATCCTTTTAATCTCAACAAACCTTCTCAGTTAGAAATCGAGCCGCACATATCATGCGCATGTCTATGTGATTGCCATCAATTTTCTCATGTGAAGTAAGTTTTTTATTTCGTGTAATTTACTTACCTTCCTGTATATATTCAGTGGTCCATGATTAGTCTAGGATTTAATACCACGGTCATTTAAATTTGAAAGTAATTGTTATAAAGTTAAAAAAAAAATTGCAAAAAAAACTACTTTCAGTTGATATTTTTATTCTCAAGCATGTTACAAAATTCTTTTCCGCAAGAATTTTCATTTGCCTAAAAAAAGGAGATATAAATCTTTTTCAAAATTTGTTGCAACTCATGCTTTCTTCACCTTTCAAAATTGAATATCTTTTTAGCTCATGTTAACATGTCACGTGCCCTTTTTCAATCAATGTTTAGGAAATCCTCTACCTTTTCATGAATAAACAAAAATAGTAGGATTAGGTCGTCATCATGGACTGACTCTCCATCTACGCCTTGTCTTCACACATGCTTGTTTATTCATGGACAGGTAATCACGGAACGTCAACATTCACCAGTCCAGACTCGCTCAAAAGCAAGAGCAAGAATGGCTGAAGAAAATGTACCAAGTCGTATTGCGGTCGTAGAAAGCGAAATGAAACAAGTTTTCAATGTGCTTCAACAACTTTCAAAGCAGATGGACTCCATCCAGGGCAAACTTACTCTCGCCCCGGCCTCAATCGAGGTATTGTTGCCACAATCATCTACTAGGTGATCAAGGTGGAGATACCAACGATAACATGCCCGAATTGGAGGATGATCCGCACCCAACCATGATCGAGAAAGCTAGGCCATACAGTTTGTCTAAAACTGAGCATGACAAACGCCTCGAAAAGCTTGAGGAGAAGCTGAAACAACTACAAGGCCTCCAAGATCCTACTTTGATGGACCTCTCCATTTATTCCAATGTCAAAATGCCGGAAAAATTCAAAATGCCTGAGTTTGAGAAGTACGATGGCACGACTTGTCCTAGGGCTCATTTGCAAATGTACTTGGCTCGAATGACCCAATACGTTAATAATGCACCATTAATGATCCAGTTGTTCCAATCAAGTCTAATAGGCCCTGCCTTGAGATGGTACATTACAAAGAACATGAATCTCCTCGAAACATGGAGCGAAGTGAGTGAGGCATTCCTCAAGCAGTATAAGTTCATAATGGATATTACCCCTTCTCGTGAGGATCTTGAGCGTACCAAAAAGAAAAAGCATGAATCATTCAAAGAATATACTATCCGATGGAGGAATCTGGCCGCCCAAATCAGTCCTGAACCAACCGATTTCGAGCTGAGAAAGATGTTTATCAAAACCCTCCCTTACGAGTACCGCAATCGAATGGTAACCACGATCGCTGAATCATTTAATCAACTCATTCCAGTAGGGGAGCAAATCGAGATAGGGTTGTGGGATGGTTGGTTCACTGAACCTGCACCCACGAGTAGGTTCAGCATGAAGAAAGCTAAAGAACCCCTGGTAGATGTCAATGCAACCTACAATCATTCTCCAACAATTCAGACAAGGGCAAGACAATAACCAGCCGTCAGCCGTCCCAGTGTTACATCAACGGGAGACAATTTACTCCTCTTTTTGGATCTCCGTCACAGGTACTGACAATCCTCCGAACCTCCTTTCGATTGAGCCAAAACGACCCAACGCTGAAAGTTTTTCCAACTATGACCCGTCAAAAATATGTGACTATCACATGGAAGAAGTGGGGCATTCAACTGACGAGTGCTTCGCCCTCAAGAGTCGAATCCAGAACCTGTTGGACACTAAAGATTTCTCATTCCAAGACAATCCGCTCCTTGATCACACCGACAAAGTAAACGCGGTATTCAGTTTTGAAGATAGTCAGAGCAGAAATGTCGAAGCACATACCGACATTCTATCAAGGACTGGTGAAGGCCGGGTATTATTCAGGTAATGAAGTGCCACCCTTAGCAACAAAGAAAGAAGGGTCCGATGACATGACCACCATGTTTGGAGACCTTTTCATAAACACCATCAATGAAGGACCGTAAGGGAAATGGGTGCAGGCCCGCTCGAGCGAACCTTTTTAATTTTCTTTTGTATTCCCCTCACGTGGGAACTTGTACATCTTTCTTAAGTCTGGCTTGTTTTTATTTTCAACATCGTTCCACTTGAGGAACTAACTTTTGAAAGCACTTTTCCAAGATGTAAATCCACCTATTAAATAAAGTTGAAAATATTTTGAGAGCATGAGGTGGTATCCCAAACCTGCCCAGTGATGTTATCCAACCATGAAAAGAAAATATCATCCAAAGAGAATACTGAGGGCTGGGCTTCCTCATGTTTTTTCTCCCCCAAAGACGTATTTTGAAAATAAAAATAGATTGTATGATCAAATGGCAAAAGACTTGGATGAGCATGGGGCAGCGTTTCTGTATTTTGAAAATAAAAAATATTTCATCACCCAAAAGCTTTTGTTAAAATAAGATGATTAATTTAATCATGTTTGTCTTTCTGACTCACTCACTTCATGTCTCGAAAGATCATTCCTACACCAAAAAGAGGGTCCCCTTTGACTTAGTGTTGGAAAGGGGGTCATTTTCTACATCAGGAAATGAAAGATGGGACGTAATAGGTGCATGCATACGGTTGAAATCAAGCCATCCCTAAAGCTCGCACACTCCACCTTGCTCCTGCCCAACTCCTTCACAAGCCAGAGCAATATCCTTTCCCCACAATGTGCCTGAGCAACTAGATGCTGTGGTCTCATCAACGAGACTTCCAGCTTCAACAAGCCCAAAAGCACAAGGAAGGGATATTTTCTCTTTCTTTGAATTGGCTACTGTCAACAGGGAAGAAATCCATATAGTTGAAGCGGTCTCTAGCCCCTATTCAAAATGAGGACCTAGCAACCTCGCTTTGTGCTCCAGACTTCCCAAGTATTGCCATAAGACGCATGCTCTTGCAAGAAGTAATTTCCTCAAAGACAAAGAAGAAAAAATTCCACAGAAAGGAAGGCGTTAAAGATGAATCAACGGCCATCAATCATGCATACATGGCCACCAATGAGGAGGGCTAATCGAAGGAAATGTTGAACTATGTCAAGATAAGGAGTCCATCATCGACATTCAAATAGCCTTAGGAATCAACAAATACAAACTTTGGGAAAGGGTAACTTGGTATCCTTTCTAATACTCCCCCTACTTTGAACCCGCTTTTGACATATTTTCCCCCTATTGACGGAAGCATCCAATTCAAGAGCCAAACTTGATGGTTAGGTTTGGCAAATCAACATTGGCCAAGCTAGTACATGGAAATGACCCACATCAAATTCACCTGATTTCGTGTAAAATGACGTGTCATCCAGAGCCAATTTAGATTCGACCTAACGAAGCAAGGGATGTAGGACTTCGTGTCCCCCTCTCACTTCAGGTTCACCCAATCGTCTGCAAACCAGTGAAGGGTAAAGTTGTATCGCTTCCAATTATTCGACTCTCGAAAGAGTTCATGACTAACACATTCCATCTTGTTTGTTGCAGGATCACTTGACTGTCAAAAGCAAGGATAACGAATCAATGAGAAGCATGTCTTGTTTGTTGTAGGATTAACTGACTGTCAAAAACAAAGATAACAAACTCTCCCAAGCAAAATGGCGTCTCAAGTATCGCCAAAACAAATGACAGAAAATCTTTAGGCCTCAACTCACATTTGATTTTGGCCAGACTAATTGATCTACTTGTACATCTCCTCCTCTACAGGGGCAAAAGCAGAGATGCCCGATCAAATTCCCAATCCTTGGCCGATCCTTCATGTGTCATATCCCTAATCAATAGGGATGACTACCGACGCCCATTTGCAAATAACCATTTTGATGTTCAAAATTTAACATATTTGGAAACACCATCATGTTAAGTCCTAAAGTTGTCAATAGGGTCTTTTTTGAGTCAAAACCATTCACTTATTTTGAAAAGTTCAAACTCCATCATATTCGAAATGAGGCATGTCATTTCCAGATGAATTCTGCATGATGATTTTGGCTGTCTAAATCACTGATTCCACTGAGGATTATCATAATAGACAGCTAAGTGAAGAATACAAGATTAATTGAGCATGCTGGATGAGGCGCGTCAGAACGATGAAAGGCAAGCCATATCCTATACACAGTCCCCCATCTATACACTTGTGAGATGAGTGCAGAAGATTCCATGACTACAGGATAAAGAGTTCTCTCGCGAATGGTACGATAACCAAAACAGTGAGGAGCATTCCATCGCTCACCCCCATCGAGCCCCATACATTGGTGAAGCTTCTCTCATATCCCCCATCAAAGAACCACCCAACACCGGGCAAGTCGAAAACAAGTCAGCATCACAAAGTGAGAAAGGGGATAGAAATTTTCTTGCTTGCACTTGCATCAATCTGCGAGTGTCTTTATTGCATATGAACACTCGTGTTAATTTAAGTGCCTTAGAGTCATGAAGAACAATTCTTTCTTTAAGCACTGTATTCATTGTACAACCCAAGTGAGTCTGTAATTTTACCCTCACATCAAGACAAAGCAGAAGTTATTATAGCCTGAGCGCCGGTTGAAGATGAAGACTCAAGAGTCTAATAACGGTGCTTCAATTAAGCTTGCCAAGATCAGCTCTCAAGCAACAAGAATGAAAAAAGCAGGGGCATAAAAAAGCAGTGTACCTGGTAAAAGCAAGGTCAATGCCCATATTTGAAGAACTGGAATAAAAAATAAGGGCATGAAAAAAAGCAGCGTGCCTGGTAAAAGCAAGGCCAATGCCCCCAGTCAAAAATACAGCCAAGAAAAGTTGTTGTTGTGGTCCATAGAACCTCCATATGACAAGAAACACTAGTAACAAATGCCAAGGCAATCACCAGCTCTTACCTCTTTACATGAATCAAGCCTACATTGCATCCCATTGTAAAAGTCTCTTCAAACTAGGGGCACTTCAATTAACGTAAGATTTCATATGTCTATAAGCATCGCTCGAAGAAGTACGAGCAAGATTACTCTATCTCTTTTCGCAGGGTTCTTGACTTGTAAACCCGAAGATGATCGTGCAACATTTGTCCATCAGCCTTAACCTTGATGGTCCCCTCTGATGAGCCGCTGACCAAGACTTCATCACAATTTCAACAAAGACCTCTCACATTGGTAAAGTCGTATTGCTTGCGAGAATGCTCGAACCCCTGTTGGCGTGATGACAGTGAGATAGTGTGGTCCTTATAAATCACGCATCAATGGTTAGGGATAGCCTTTTCCATGAGAGCGGCGGAAAGTCCTTTCGGACTGAAAAGTCCCTCATCCGGCATGCTCAAGATATCTACATTCTAAATGAAGGTTGTCTTTCAAAATCTTCCCCCTGGAAATCAAAAGATGCAGAATCGACAAAATTATCATGCATGAATCTCATTTAAACTCATGAATTTATAGCATATACAATCATATGTGCATATTGTGCAATAGCGTACATACTCTTAGAGATCGAGAGATATTGCCGAGGTAAGCATATCCCTATCCACATTTGTCTTAAGGTACCTATCACTGTCTAGGTACTCTCTTCTTGACACTCGACCTATTCGAATTGTCTCTTGAGTTTCAATGCCGCAATTGTCATCCCATTGTCTTTTTGAGTACCCACCACCGTCCGGATAATCCCTTTTCCCGACACTCACCTGTTCCGAGTTGTCCTCGGAGTATTGATACTTGTGACTAACCAAGTATTCCTTTATTGTTGAATACCTCTTCTTGACACTATCTAGGAATGCCCTGCAATCTTTGAGTACCCATTGTTTTTTACCGTTTCGGATGCTCCCTTTTCCTGACACTCGATATGTTCAAGTTGTCCCCAGAGGATTGATACTTGTGACTGACCAAATATCTCTTGGAATACCTACTGCTATCTAGGTATCCCCATATCGTCAAGTACCCACCGTTGTCCAGGTACATCATTTTCATGATACTTAACATGTCTGAGTTGTCCCCAAATGATATAGTAGCTGTTCAAGCACTCCACTGCGTTGTGCACCTGCGGTTACCCATGTATGCTCTCTTATCATCATGATACTTGGACCAACCTAAGTGGTCCCAGATCATATCACTAAATACTTGTGTTTATCCAAGTATTCCAGTACTTTGTACACCTGTGGCTACCCAGGTGTTCTAGCCCTTTTAAGTGCCAGTGGCAATCCAGGTAAGCCTCGTGCTACATTCAAATTCTCATTACCAGGAGGTGAGAGACCTTCATGAATATGCGGGGCACGCCCTCGATATTCCCATTACCAGGAGGTGAGAGACGTTCATGAATATCCAAGGTACATCCTCAATATTCCCATTTACCGAGGTGAGAGACCTTTATGAATATCTCGGGCACGTCCTCGATATTCCCATTTACCAGAGGTGAGAGACCTTCATGAATATGCAAGGCACGCCTCGATATTCCCAATTACCAAGAGGTGAGAGACCTTCACGAATATCCTAGGTACACGTCCTCGATATTCCCATTTACCAGGAGGTGAGAATCCTTCATGAATATGCGGGGCACGCCTGATATTCCCAATTACCGGAGGTGAGAGACCTTCACGAATATCCCAGGTACGTCCTCCATATTCCCATTTACCAGAGGTGAGAGACCTTCATGAATATGCGGGGCACGATATTCCATCTCGGAGGTGAGAGACCTTCATGAATATTTGAGGCCTTCAATATTCCCATTTACAGAGGTGAGAGACCTTCATGAATATCTCGGCACGTCCTCAATATTCCCAAATTACCGAGGGAGGTGAGAGACCTTCACGAATATCTCAAGGTACGCCTCGATATTCTCATTTACTAGGAGGTGAGAGACCTTCATGAATATGCGAGGCATGTCCTCCATATTCCCAATTACCAGGAGGTGAGAGACCTTCACGAGTATCTTAGGTACGCCCTCGATATTCTCATTTACCAGGAGGTGAGAGACCTTCATGAATATGTGAGGTACGTCCTCAATATTCCAATTACCAGGAGGTGAGAGACCTTCACGAATATCTCAGTACGCCCTCGATATTCTCATTTACTAGGAGGTGAGAGACCTTCATGAATATGCGAGGCACGCCCTCGATATTCCCAATTACCAGGAGGTGAGAGACCTTCACGAATATCTCAGGTACGCCCTCGATATTCTCATTTACCAGGAGGTGAGAGACCTTCATGAATATGCGAGGCACGTGCTCAATATTCCCACTATCGAGGTGAGAGACCTTCACGAATATCTCGGTATGCCTCGATATTCCCATTTACCAAGAGATGAGAGACCTTCATGAGTATGCGAGGCATGCCCTCGATATTCTCATTTACTAGGAGGTGAGAGACCTTCATGAATATCCAAGGTACGTCCTCGATATTCCCACTACCAGGAGGTGAAAAACCTTCACGTATATGCAAGACCCATCCTCGATATTTCCACACGAATATCTCAGGTATGCCTTGATTCTTCCTTAAGATTTTATACTTGTGATCGTCCAGGTACCCCTTCGATACTTGTGATCATCCAGGTATCTCCAAAGAGTTTATACCTGTGATCGTCCAGGTACCCCTCCGATGCTTGTGATCATCCAGGGTATCCTCCAAGAGTTTGTACTTGTGATCATCCAAGTACTATCTCCCAACAAATGAGATGCCCTGAGAAAGGTCGGTGCTTCTCCCGTCAAGGCGACCGAAGAAAGGTTCGGGTCCTAGACAAACCATTGATTGTTTTGACAGGTGACCGAAGAATGGTTCGGGTCCTGGAGAAGCATCTCCCGTCAAGGCGACTGAAGAAAGGTTCAGGTCCGAGACAAACCACTGATTGTTTTAACAGGTGACCGAAGAATGGTTCGGGTCCTGGAGAAGCAATTTCCCGTCACGGCGACCGAAGAATTGTTCGGGTCCGAGACAAACCACTGATTACTCCAATAGGAGACCGAAGAATAGTTCGTTCGGGTCCTAGCACTCCCGTCAAATCCTAGACAAACCACGATTGTTTTAACAGGGCGACCGAAGAATGGTTCGAGTCCTGGAGAAGCAATTTCCCGTCACGGCGACCGAAGAATGGTTCCCAGGAGTAATCTCCCGTCAAGGCGACCGAAGAAAAGTTCGGTCTTAGACAAACCATTGATTGTTTTAACAGCCGAAGAATGGTTCGAGCCCTGGAAAAGCAACCTCTTCATATCACCAGGGTAAGATGACGCCTTGATACTTGCCAAACTCGGGGTTCACACCCTATCTCACTCACTCCCGGTAAGTAGCTACAAGTATCTTCTTATCTGTCTTAGTATATGTAATGTTACATTGCCTTTTTTGCATAGAATAATAGGTTCCAAGTAAAATATAATCTGTTATGCAAGTATGGATAAAATTTAGGCATCAGTTTGTCTTTGAATGCAACCTCTGCGAGCTCACCTTCAAAGAGGGGCAGCTGTTGACGCCTAAAATTAGTTAGGTTTTATTTAACTTTAGTTTATTTTATTTTATTTTATCTTTTTCGGATGATAAATAAACAAAAAAAGTGGAAAAAAAACAGAAAAACAAAGAAAAAAAAAACAGAAAAAACAGCCCCGTTTGTGGGCCTCCACAGCCCATCATCGCCTCAGGCCCGGCCCCTCGGTCGTCTTCTTCCTCGTGCGCCATTTGAAGAGCACGCGCGCGGGGGCGCGACGCCGGGTGGAGGGGCATGAGCGGACGGCGCGTCGCGTGGAGCGAGGGGCAGGAGTCGAGATGGGGCGTGGTTCCGGCCGGTGAAGGCCGTGGCAACCCAACCGGCGGTCGAGCTCCGTCGACCGGCCACCCCCTCGGCCTATAAATAGGCCCTCCATCCCCGATGAAGAGGACACATAGAGGGCGGACACGAGAGAGGAGAGAGAGGCCAGCCGAGGCTTGGGGTCCCACGAGAGACTTCGGGGGCCGAGCTCAAGTTCAAGCCGGCCGTGGTGTGGTGAGCTCGGGGGTCCCAGAGACTTCGGGGAGCTTGAAGAGCGAACCCGAGAGAGAGAGAGAGTGTTCCAGATCCAGCCCTTGGACACCCCAGCCGAGAGACTTCGCCCCGTTGCCGTGGGTTGCTCCCGTTTCTCCAGCCTCGCCGAACCGCCCTCCCTGCCGTCGCCGTCCCCGTTCGAGAAGGTAAAAAGGCGTGGTGCGTTCATCATAGCCGTTTTCCGTTGACCTCGCCGTGCCGTCGCCGTTGCCGTTGCGTTGTCCCAAGTCGCCATCGCCACCGCCATCTCCCCGCCGTCGCATCTCCGCCATTGCCGCCGTCTTCGCCTCGGTCCTCTCCTCCTCGGCACCGCGATTTGGAAACCCTAGAGTTCCCAATTTTCCGGGTCGCGACCCCGGGTTGTCGGTCGGACCGGGATCGAGGACCGGTAGGAGTCCGTAAATCCCGGGCGGCGGGAGTCGGGTCGGGTGTTCGGGTTGGATCCGGGTAGGGTTCGCCGAGTCGGGTCGCCGGGGAGGAGCGGATCCGGGTCGTCGGGCCGAGCCGGTGTCCCCGAACGCCCGGCCACGACGCCGTTTCAAATAAAAAAAAAAAAAAAAAAAAAAAAATCCTCGGGTCGGGCCGGGCTCGTCCGCTTGCAGATCGGCCCTGGTCGGACCCAACCCGCGGATCCGACCCGGTCAGTTTTTATATTATTTTAATATAAAATAATATTTTAAATAAATAAATAAATAAATAAATAATATTTTATTTTCGAAAAATAAAAAAAAATCAAAAAATAATTTATTTTCCAAAAATATTAAAAAATATTAAAAAATATTTAAAAAATATTTTATTGTCCGAAAAATCAAAAATCAAAAATATTTCATATTTTCCAAAAAAAAAAAAGCCAAAAATTCATGAAAAAGCCAAAAAGACTTGTATTTTTCCAAAAATACCAAAAACCCCAAAAAAGTCCCTTTTGTGTCCAAAAATTAAAAATGACTCAAAAAATGTTTTTCCTCCCAAAATGCATGGAAAATCCCTCGAACATCCAAAAAACCTCGGGGTTTAAACAAGATTAGGTACCGAAAGGGCATTAGTGATTAACTAATGTAATCAAGTCCCCGATCCTAATTTCTCTGCAGTTGCGCAGAGTGAGTATTTCTCCCGATACTTCACTTGGGTTTCTAATCAACCCACCCCAAATCGATTAGTGGCGACTCCATTTTAAAAATTGATTTACAGTTAAAAACTTGAACCATTAAGTCGTGAATTGGTGGACTTGGGAGAGTCCAGGCTTAACAAATTTCAGCCGAGCCATTAGCCTCCTTAGGCGCTCGTACCCGATTGCGGGCGCCGAGAAAAAAGAGGTCGCGACAATATCAAAGATTTCCCATTTCATTCTTCAATTATTTACTTCTCGGTTTTCAGAAGACCTAAACTAGCATCCATAAGCAATCCCACTTCTTCAGTTCAACACACCAAAATATATTTAAGAGGCATGCTGGAATTTTATTACTCTTAACCAAAATGTTTCTACAACACCAAGGCAAGAGAATCTACCTGCCAAAATTTCTTGTCCAAGGTCCAATAAGTTGTCCTTCCCTTTTGTAAGGAAAAGAAATTGCACCCGGAAGAAATTTTCAAAGGCATTAGTCTGATCACTCATTTAAGATAAGAAATAAACATTAAACCGGTCATCTTCTAGCTTCTTAAAGATACATTATCAGTACAGACTACAAAAAGTGTGAACGAGACTGATAGATTACCATACCATAAAAATGCTACCAGTATACCTAAGCTAAGACAGCACTGATACAACATCTCAATCTTAAGTTCATTGTTCCAGCATCATAAGTAAGAGGTAAACTCCACAAGTTGCATGTCCTATCAAGTACAGCATCTATTCAATCCTAATTAATCAAGTAGATATGTACATAATGGATGGTAAATGATCCTAATTAATCAAGTAGATAGGTAAATAATGGATGGTAATAGCCACCCTTTTCTCTTTTTGACACAGAAAATTCCGCATCCATTCGGACTAACCGGAATTACATTGCAAGATCATAGCAGAAGCAATTAAAATATAGAACCTGTTTGCCAGATAGTTGTTTGACTCCATTTCTTTGAAGAGTTTCCTCTGATATTTTTAGTTCCACAATGTACCCAATGATCTGTTGGGAACCAAAAAAAAAAAAAAAAAAAAAAATAGCGCTTATCACAAGGATATTATACCCACATATCAGAGGTAAACACTAGAGCCAATTCAACTGATCCTGAGAACATAATAAATACTTACACACATAAGCAATGGCTGCAAAAGCAAAAAAAAGAAAAAGAAAAAAGAAAAAACAAGAACAAAGGAAAAGCTGGGAAAATGTTTATGATGCATGCTAGTAATTGGTAAGGTCTTTGAGCTAGCTACAAAAGTCAAAGTTTTGGTAAGAAAAATAAGGAAGCACCATGCAAACACAATGTGTCAAAATCTCAGAAGACAATGAGGAAAGTAAATCAAGTTATCGGCATTTAAACTATGCTCACCTCCATTGAAAAAGAATCCATGAAAATGCATTGACCATGTTATTAAATGAAGACAACACAATTTGACCCAAAAATTAGCAGCACAATGTACCCTACAGATGCAGGTACTCTTTTGCAGACTAGTCTCTATCACACAGTAAATTATGTCACTTGTATACTCATCAATAGTGGCTTGACCTCGACTTTCTTTAAAATGAGCAAAAACTGTTCACGTTCTTAACTCTACCTTCTAACCACTTGGGAGCTACAACTTAGGTGGTTAATGCCATCATTAGCCGATGTTGATTTTTGGGACAAAATCCAAGGTCAGGGCAATGAAATTAAGGACTGAGATTCTTTATTTTTGGGTGCCCCCATGCGAACACAATTTTTCTCAAGGTGATAGCACTACTCAAACTTGTGGAGTCATGTCGATGGGGCTGCGTGCCAAATGACTTTTATTTTGCAAACAGTCAATGCTAATGTACAAAATCTCCTCAAGAATCAGACATCACTATAGAAAGTTTCGATGCTTCATGTGATAAATTACTTAAACAAAATTACCATACCAGCATCCCTTGATCACACTTTGATGAGGCATATTACTGACCCACAGTGTAGAACAGACATTTTTAGTCCTTGTACTCCGTAGATCGGTATAACACCAACTCTATGCGTCTATTGTTCATAAACTTTGTAAGCAAGATGATTGGACATGATATTGGGCTAGCACATCTTCGTCAGAAGCAACCAACATGGCTCATCCGAAGATAAAAGCAAACAAAAATTGAACACTCTTGAACTTTTCTTCAAAAAAAAAAAAAAAAAAAAAAAATTAAGGAGGGGGCGAGAGAGAGGTGGAGAGAAAGAGAGAGAGGCTTCATTAATTTGCCCTCACAACTGAAATGTCAAACCCCAAAAAGTGAAATGACACCCATGGCCAATCATTATTAGAGACTCCATTGTTGTGATTGTTGATGGCAAGTGATCAAGGCTAGGAGTTCTTTACTTTGTTTACACGAGAAATTGGTCTGTCAGCCTACTGTGTGAATAAAAGATCTTTTGCTCATAACTTCGATTAACAAATCATGCTCTTCTATATAAATTTACAACAGACAGAGATTTGGCATTTGAGCACATCACCATTGTTACTGGTAGCTAAACCCAGGCTAGCTGATGTATGCTCTCACAAGTCTGAAGCTTGCATGTTATAAATAATCATTTTGATGAGATTTTTGTACCCATCCATTCAATTGAGTCACCTTTCCCAAACCCAAAGAAAAGGTGAAAGATACAATCTCCAAGTCTTTCCCCTGCAAGTCTTACAAACCAGAGCCCTAACTCTTAGATGCACTGGGGTTTCAATGTCTAGATATCTGATGTATTGTCTACATTACAAACCAAGCATGTTACTTCAGATTCAGCGGTGTCTAATGGCCAGCTGGATGCCACATCAGACATTCCTCACGAGTTTTTAAAAGCCACAAAGCACAAGTACTCACAATGCAGGTTTGGAGATAATTTACAGAAGACCAAAACACAGGATTGTACAGACAATTTTCCCCAAATACCAAAAAGAGTAAATTGACCATGCCAAATCAAAATTTAAGAGCGTACCTTATCACTCAAGGTTTCCAACCTTAGGCTCTCTTCCGCCATCTGTACAGTGGAACTGGCCTTCATCTCCTACCGATGTAAGCAAAAAAGTTTAATGGACAAAAGCATGTTATCGTGCCACCATACAGGTACAAGGCATGGTACTATATCCGAATACTGTCGCCGTCTGTTGAATTCGTGGAGGGGGCAACATACGATCACGGAGCAGAGGCGATGATCGTGACAGTGGAATTGATGATGAGCGAGATCGTGGGGGTGCGCCAAGGCTGGCGGCGGCGGCGAAGGGGTTCATGGGGAGTTTTGTGCGTGTGGAGCTTGAAGCTTGAGGACAGAGAATGTGGAGGAGAGAAATGGAGAAAGTGGGAACAAAATTCGTGAGGAGAAAGTGGGAATTTTTGCGGGGGAGAGGGGGAACGGTACCGCGCCCGGCAAGTACGTGGTGACCCCCTTGAACGCACTTAATAAAAGAAATTTTTAACCATCGAATTATATATATTAATATCATTTGATATCTCTCATCCACCTACTATCCTGGTCCCCGCTTTTGCATGCAATATATTTGTGAGAAAAATGTGAGGTAGTCATTGAATAGTCGTGGATCTTTAAAATCTTTATACCTCATAGTGTTTTATATAATTACTAAAACGAAGACACATACAATTACGTGCTATGACCTTTTCCAATAGATACTAGAGGTGATCCGCACTCAAATCATTGGTCTGACCTAAATTTAGCCTAAGTCCCTCGATCATAAAGGTATACATTTTATAAAATTTCAAGTGGGACATGACTTTATTTTGTTCCATCGTGTGTAACACAGTGATAATCCATGACTCACGAAGAAGAAGGCTCATGAAGACTGAAAAGCAAGTCAAGATTGGTTAGAAATAGAGAAAAGGAATCAATAGCTTAAAAAATTGTCGTTACTTTGATAATTGAGTTCATTCAGATTATAAAATTGAACAGCTTTCTACCAACAATGATATAATTAGACCATTCAAGGGTGGAAATGAAAAGAAGGTGAAAAGGTGAATGTCTTCATGGTCAAGGCCATCCACATTATTAGGACAAATTAATGGGAGAAGAGAGAGGGGAGAAGCGCACAAAGAAAGTTCGAAAAATATGGAGAAGGCTTGTTCAGCAAAGACAATGGAAGACCCACCCTAGATGAGTCGCAGTACATTCGAAATGTCATCTTCTCTGAAAATGATTTCAACCTAGAAATTAAAAAAATAATAATAATAATAAAAACAAAGAAATCACTTCATCCTTCTTCCTCCCTCTTGCCCTCTCTCCTGTCATCCGGCTTAGCCATCTCATTGCCTCTTTCATTTTCTTTAGCCCAATATCCCAGCCTACCTTTTTCCTCCTCTCAACCCATCCAACCTACTTCCGTTTCTTTTTCCCCTCCACTGCCCCTCTCCTTGAACTGATTTCCTTTATTCCAACCTGTCTCCTCTTCTCTGAACTGATTCCTCCCTCAACAGACAACGAAAAATCTTCTCTCCTTCTTTGTTTAACTTGTGCATTTCCATTTTAGCTCTCCACCCATCTTATGCAGACCGCGCCAAATTTAGAATTTTAAACCCAACAAATTTTTAATCTCTCTTGCCACGAAGAGACACCAACTTGCTATTCTGACCAATCCTGATCAATGTTGACAAGCAATCATGGTGGATGAATTTATCACCTTGGTCACTAGCCTCACTTGGGATCTTGTACCACCTTATCCTTCTAAGAAATTAGTTGATTGTAAATAGGTTTTTAAGGTCAAGGAAAAATCCAATGAAATTATCAAACACTTCCAATATTGCCTCGATGCATAGGGATTTAAGCAACAAGCTAGACTAGACTATGAGGAGACATTTAGTTTGGTCATTAAACCCACTACAATTTAGTTTGTTCTCTCTATTGTGATTTCTCAAGGATGGGTCATATGCCAATTTTTTTTTATTAAAATTTATTTCTTACACGGCATCCTTTGTGAGGAAGTTTATTGTGCTAACCTCTCAATTTCTCTCATCCTGAGTTCCCTAATCAAGTGTGTTGTCTATGGAAAGCCATTTGTGGCTTAAAATAGGCTCCATGCACATGGTTTCATCACTTCAGTAGCTTTTTATCATCTTTGGTCATCACTATGAGTAAGGTTGATCATTTGCTATTTGTCTATGCTTCCTCTTGGGGTGATCTATACCTTTCATTGTATGTTGATGATATACTTCTCATCCTTAATGCTCCTAATTTATTATGGTCCTTGATAACTTGGCTCTCATAGGAATGTATTATGAAGGGTTTGGGACCACTACACTATTTCCTTGGTGAGGCTAATCACAACTCTAAGGGTGCTTTTTCTTTTTTTATACCTTAGGCAAGTATGTGATAGGTTTTCTGCAAGTTTGACCTTGTCAAGGTTAAGCCCCACGTTTACTCCATTGGTTTTGAAGAATTTATTGTCAGCTAACTTTGGTAAGCATCCTGTTTTTTTTTTTTTTTTTTTTTTTTTTTAAATGTTGTATCAACAAATGGTTGGTGCATTGTAGTATGTATCTATGAGTAAGCCCAATATTAGTTTTACTATGATCTTGGTTAGTCAATTCACAAATCAACACTAATTATCTCATCTTCTAGTTAGGGGTGTAAAAAATAACCGAACTGATCACATCAAAATATACACTCTCTCACACTATAAATTGTGAATCTCCTGTTAATGCTACAAGTTTTCGTTGGGTATCTCCTTCCCTGTTGTCATATGTACCTCCATCGCCAAGAACACAACTCTGGACTTCGTCCTCGTTAGCAGCTTGATAATATTTCCACCTCCCTCTTTGTCTCGCCACCACTGCTCCAACCCTCGCACAACGTTGTTGCCCCACTGTGTCTCCCCTCCCTCGTCTCTATTTGCAGCAACCTTAAATGCATCTCTCTATCTACTTGCACCCACTAGGCTTAACACAGCTAGAGCCTTCCCTTGTCGACAAGGATAATGGGCGACGACAACAAGCTAAGATTTGATGCTCACTCTAGTGGTGCTCGACCAAGCCCTAAAACTAGGGCTTGAGTTGTGACATCCCGATTTTCTGATTCTATTTTCAATTAATTGAGATGGGCATTTCGTTGGCACGCATATAGTTCCTTTCCTTGAGTCGGCCACTCATGTGGAAACTAGTCTATCGAATGAAGCTGTTAAGAATTTCTAATGCATCAGACTCGAGAATTTAACCAGAAAACGACATTTCGACCGAGCTAATCTGCAAGGGTCATTACGGCACAATTAAAAATCGATTAGAGACCGGAGATAGGTCGACTCGACAGAGGCATGTGATCGAGTGTGGGTGATTCCACCAGATCGCATAATTCTTGTCGATCGACACTGGACCGACTTTTCTATCGATTGGGTACCCTGTGTTCGTATTTGAAACCTTGAGATTACCCCGACAACCGAAAGTCGCCAATGTTTCAAAGATGTACATTGTGGCTTGAGATGATCAACCACAGGTCAAATGCATGAAAAGTTCTAAATGCTACCCGGTAGGTTGGGCTGCGCTAGTATTGTGCCAAAGTGAAATTAACCGTGGAATCAAGATCGAATTTAGAAATTAGAAGTCTGGGTATGTCACAAATCATTTCAAGATCATTGAATCATCTTTGGAAGATTTTTCATGTAATCAGAATTTTTCAGCAAGTAAATCAGAAAATGGCTAATTTGGCTCAAGAAATTAGTAGGCCCGCTTTTGATCGTACTTCTAGGACTTAAGTTGGTTCTACGGACAAGTGAAGATGTGAATTGAAGTGTGGTGACATTGGATTAATTTTATAGGCTTTAATTTAATTCAATTGGAAGAGAATTGATGGGAATTGAAGAAATTGGATGTACAAGATTTGGACCCCGGCGGAAAATGAAAGTGCAACCATTGGAGAAGTTATGGGAGGGGGTTTGAGTGAGTGGAAGATGACATAGGATGATGTCATGGTGGTTGAGGCCAAGACTTGAGATCTTGACAAATGGAGGGTGGAGATTGGCTCTTGAAAAGGTGGGCTTTCACTTCATCTTCAAGCTTGGGGAGAGAGAGAGGAGGGGAGCTGCCGTTCGAACCAGCCAGCTGGCCGGATGCCACCTCCTTCGCCCGCTCGACGCCGCCGCTCGTTGCCGTCACCGCCGCGCACCGTTGCCACTCCGCCTTGGCCGTCGCCCTCCGTCTTTCCCATTTCTCTTCCATCGGTTCTCTCCTCCATGGCTGCTGTGCGAAGACTATAAAATGCAGCAGAAGAGATTCGGTTGTAGCAGCCTCCGCCTGACCGGTTGCCCGTCCGCTCATTGTCGCCGCCGTCCGCCGTCGCTGCTCCTCGGCCGCACGCGCTACCCTCCGCCTTCCTCATCCTCCTCACCTGCCATCGAAGCCTTCTCTCCATCTCTGTTTGCTGCCCAAGATCCCAGATCTGGGATGGACGCCGAAGCAGCCCGCGCCGTGCGCGACGCCGCTGTCCTCCGCCGTTCGCCGTCGTGCGTCCGCGCGAAGCCGCGCACCGGCTCGCCGGTCGGCTCGTGCTCAGCCCGCGCATCCAGCTTGTCGACCAGGCCGCCTCGAGCTGCCGCTACCGCCGCCGAAGGGTCGCCGGAGCTGCCGCCTTGCCCGCATGAGTTGCCGCCGCCCTCCTCCGCCCATTCCGGCACCGGATCCGCCGTTCTCGGCCCCAAATCAAAAGCTGCAGAAAATGGGTATGGCAGCCCATATTTGGCCCGTTTTGGCCTTCTTCCCGAGCCCGGATGCTCGGCCCGCCTTGAGGAAAGTCGATCCTCGCGTCGCCCTCGTTGTTTTGGTCCGCTCGGCTCGTTAATCCGGTGAGTTTAGCTCACTAAACCTCGGGTTAATTATGCTTTAGGTGTGTTTAGCTTAAGTTAATTAAGCTTAGGTGGTTAGTTGAGTTTATTTAATTGTGAATTAGATTAAGAGGTTGGATTAACTTAAAGTATGTTTGGTTAAGGTTAAATTGATGTTTATATTAGTATAATGGTGATTTGACATAAATGAATTACTTTTGGGATTAAATAAATATTTTGAAATTTTTAATAATTTAATAATATTTTATTGTTCGAAATGATTAAAATATTATTATTTAATTATTTTCGGAATAAATTTAATTATTTATTAAATTCGAAAATTTTGTCGACCCTAAATTCTCAGAATTTCGTGCTGCGCTCGTTGCTGTGTAGGCAGATTTTGAAATTGACGATTGGATATTATAAATTGAGTGTGGATCGTGAAAAACATGGATATCATTATTTAATTAATTTTCAGAATAAATTTAATTATTTGATAAATTTTGAAAATTAGTTTGGAACCTTATTCTCTCATAATTTCATATTGATCGCTGCTGTGTATTTAGAATTTGAATTCGATGATTGATTGTGGCAAATGGGGTGTGATGGTGATAAATAGGGATTTCTTATAAAATCCTAAGTATAGAAATTGATGGGAGATTGGCCGTGATTGACCACCTATTAGAGGTCGTGCCCAGTGAGGCCGTGATGTACCACCTAGGAGAGGTCGTGCCCAGTGAGGCCGTGATGGACCACCTATGAGAGGTCGTGCCTAATAGGGCCGTGATGAACCACATATGAAAGGTCGTGCCCAGTGAGGCCGTGATTGACCACCTATTAGAGGTCGTGCCCAGTGAGGCCGTGATGGACCACCTATGAGAGGTCGTGCCTAATAGGGTCGTGATGAACCACCTATGAGAGGTCGTGCCCAGTGAGGCCGTGATTGACCACCTATTAGAGGTCATGCCCAGTGAGGCCGTGATGTACCACCTAGGAGAGGTCGTGCCCCCGGTGAGGCCGTGATTGACCACCTATTAGAGGTCGTGCCCAGTGAGGCCGTGATGGACCACCTATGAGAGGTCGTGCCTAATAAGGTCGTGATGAACCACCTATGAGAGGTCGTGCCCAGTGAGGCCGTGATTGACCACCTATTAGAGGTCGTGCCCAGTGAGGCCGTGATGGACCACTTAATTAAAGGTCGTGCCGAGTGGGGCCGTGATTGCCACTGTTTGTTAAACCTTCCTATAGGGCTGGGATTGAGAGCAATGATTGATTTGCTATAATGACATGTAATCGGCCGAGTCGATTGATCGCTAAGATGATCCAAGTGGTTGAATTGTTTTGATAATGTGATTGTGCCAGGGTTGTTTGGTTATCATAATTGTACGTGGTTGAATTATGTAAATTGTGCTGACCTGCAAATGAAGGCTGAGGCGAGGTAAGTCTTCTGTGTGATGTGGTTAGGCCACCCGGGGTGTATTTTCTTTCTAATAGGGGTTTAAGGGGTTAAACTTGCTGAGACATCGTCTCATCCCGGTTGTGGGATTAAAATTTCAGGTCCCTGGTGGATGGAGCGGCTAGATAGCTTTGGTTGGCCTTGAGGAGTTGCAGAGGTGAAGTCATAAGGATTGGAGAGCGTGTCCGACTTGTAGGTCATAGGACAGTTTATTTTTAAGAGCCGGTATTTTGTAGACTGTTGGCCATAGACCTCTGTTTGTAATTCTGTTGAATTACGAAAGTGTTATGTTGTGATTTGGTTTCCTGCTTTTCTATCCCTTAGTTTATTGTCAGGGGTTTTATAATATGCTTCCGCATGTGCATTAAAGATTGGATTGGGTCGGCGACTTAACCTGGGAACGTTGCATTTGAATGACCATGGTGGGATGTTGGCGCGCTCGAGGTTCGGGGCGTGACATGAGTCGCCTTCAAATTTGGGTTGATCCTATGTCAACGGGTTAAATCAGTCCCAATCTGAGGTCGAAAGGTGAAGAAGAGAGAGATATAGGCACGATCGGGTTGATCTAGGCATTTGGTTTGTGTCGTTGAGCTCAGAGGTGCCATGAGGTTGCGAGGTCACCGGCAATAAAGCTCATCGTCTCAACCGGAGCATGACAATTCATCGTCTTTCGTGAAGAAAAGGAAGAGGAAGGAAGTCGGTTTGACAAGATTCAATTTTTCTTCTTTGGTTCCAAAGAATGGTTAAAGGATGCGAGGAGAGAGTAAAGGAGCTACACAAAGGGGGCTTCATGGGATGAACTTAGAAACCGAACCAACCGTTGAGTCTTGGTTTGGGTCAAACTAAATGCACTTCCATATATGGTCTAGTTCAATTCGGGCATCGCAGAAACGTGACCTGAGCTATTAACACCTGTAATACTGGTATGTAGCTAGTGTATCCACCCAAGATTTGCTTCTAGTGAGTGGCGTTCTCCCAATTCATTGACTGCTTATGTGAATAAGGACTAGGCTGAGTGCTCTAATACTCAATGATCCACCTTTGGGATATTGTGTCTTTCTCAGCACCAATCTCGTTCCATGGAGTCCCAAGAAGCGACCTAGCGTGGCCCTTTATAATTTAGAAGCTGAGTATTGTGCCATAGTTCACTAAGTTGTTGAGACAATTTGGATTCACCATTTACTTCGTGAGCCAGAGGTCATCCTTTTTTTTTCCTCTCACCGTATGTTGTGACAACCCACCACCTACCTTGCTCTCAACCTTGTGTTTCATGCTCACACCAAACACATCGAGTTGAATATTTACTTTGCTTGAGAGCTAGTTGCTCATGGCAATCTATATGTTTGCTATGTGTCTATAGCGGATCAGCTGGCGAACATTTTCACCAAAGGACTACATAGTATGCGACACGCACTATTGAGATCCAATCTTTCAATTCTTAGGCATACTTTGAATGGAGAGGCTTTTAATATGTATTTGATATGTTTCATAGGGTCTTTCTGTAATATTTTTCTATATGTAGTTTGCTAAAAGTAATCATTCATACAAATATACATGGCCCTATATAAGGTCAAATCACCATAGACATTTTGTCATTATCTGATTCTAAAGATTAACACTTGTCAAGATATCACGTCTCGCTCCAACACTTCTCCGTATTGTATACAAAGAAAAAAAATGAGGAAAAAAAAAAAAAACAGAGAGAGAATAGGGTGCACATGTAATTCGTGTCCGTGGATAACGTGATTCACCAAAGCAATCAATCGAATAATAAATTCACAGAAATAACGTGGCAATATTTTTTGTTCCAAGGCGGATGCTAACTCCGAGAAGAGAGAAGTGCATTTTAAAGACATTATCTTCTGGTTTATATTTTTATTGCAATCAATCGAATAATAAATTCACAGAAAATAACTTGGCAAGATTTTGTTCCAAGGCGGATGCTAACTTTGACCGAGGAGAGAGAGAGTAGTGTATTTTAAAGACATTATCTTCTGCTTTATATTTTTATTGCAATCAATCGAATAATAAAATCACATAAAATAACTTGGCAAGATTTTGCTCTGAGGCGGATGCTAACTTTGACAGAGGAGAGAGAGAGAGAAGTGTATTTTAAAGACATTATCTTCTGGTTTATATTTTAGTGCAATCGATCGAAATATATTCAAAGAAATAATTTGGCAAGATTGAGATTGTCCAAATGTTGAATATTCCCATAAGTTCGGTCGACAGGTTATGCTCTAAGGCAGAGTCAAAATGAAGATGGCAAACTTCACTTTGCACCATCACTTTGCATTTCTCTTTCTCTTGGCAGCTCCTTTGGTAGTTTTTGCTATCAGTACTTCTGATGATTTCCTGCAATGCCTCTCTCTTCACTCCGGAAACGCATCTGCAATCTCTAAACTCGTTTATACTCCAGTCAACTCTTCGTACTATTCTGTCTTGGACATTACCATACAGAACCTGCGTTTCTTGACTCCTTCTGCTCCGAAACCTAATTACATCGTGACGCCGCTCGACGTCTCCCATGTCCAAGCCTCCATCTTCTGCTCCCGACAGTACGGACTCCAAATGAGGACCCGAAGCGGCGGTCATGACTACGAAGGTCTTTCGTATTTGTCCGAAGTCCCGTTTGTCATTCTCGACATGGCGAATTTCCGAGCAATCTCCGTGGATGCAAAGGACAAAACCGCGTGGGTCCAATCGGGTGCAACGATCGGCGAGCTTTACTATAGGATCGCCGAGAAGAGCAAAACCCTAGGCTTCCCGGCCGGCCTCTGCCCCACGGTTGGCGTTGGCGGGCACTTCAGTGGCGGAGGCTATGGTACGCTGCTGCGCAAATATGGCCTTGCTGCTGATAATGTAATTGATGCGCAGTTGGTCGACGCCCAGGGTCGGCTCTTAGATAGAGAATCAATGGGGGAAGATCTCTTCTGGGCAATCCGAGGTGGAGGAGGCGGCAGCTTCTGCGTAGTAGTGTCCTGGAAAGTCAAGCTAGTCCTAGTGCCGTCAACCGTCACCGTGTTCAAGATCCTGAGGACGTTGGAACAAAATGCGACGAAACTCGTGCACCAGTGGCAACTTGTCGCGAGCAAGCTCCCCCGACGACATATTCATATCGCTGACGTTGCAGAGCTACAACTCCAGCCCCGACGGGATGATGACGATGCAAGCCATTTTCGACACCCTCTACCTCGGCGGGGTCGACTCGCTCCTCAAGGTGACAAGTAGCCGCTTCCCGGAGCTCAACGTCACGAGACTGGACTGCACCGAGATGAGCTGGATCGAGTCCGTCCTCAACTTCGCGGGTTTCAGTGGAGAGCCATTGGAAGTCTTGCTCAACAGGAGCTCCAACACCAAAATTTTCTTCAAGAAAAAATCGGATTATGTGAAGGAGCCAATCCCTGAGAGTGGCTTAGAGGGCATGTGGGAGAGGTTCTTTGAGGAAGATCAAGGGGTGCCTATGATGACTTGGGTCCCCTCTGGCGGGAAAATGGCAGAAATTTCTGAATCTGCCATTCCCTTCTCTCACAGAGCTGGGGTTTTTGTACAAGATCCTGCACGCCACGGAATGGACAACCGGAGGCAACGAGGTTGCTCCAAAGCATGTGAGTTGGATACGAAGCTTCTACGGTTATATGGAGCAGTATGTGTCGAAATCGCCTCGAGAGGCCTACATCAACTCCAGGGATCTCGACATAGGAATGAACAATGTGATAGGCGACACAAGTTATAAGCAAGCCAGCGTTTGGGGAAAGAAATACTTCAAGAACAATTTCGACAGGTTGGTGCGTGTGAAGACCGCGATCGATCCTGACAACTTTTTCCGGCACGAGCAAAGTATTCCTCCGTTTTCATCTTTAAAGAAAAGGAAGAATAGTCGAGTTTCGATGTGTTCATCGCAATAACAAGAGGATACTTTGGAATCAATGGAACATTTGACCATGTCGATGTTTGAGCTTTGTGCGGGTCATTTGTTAAATAATACATAATTATTTGAAATTTTAGTTTTAAATTTTTATCTATCGTATATTTAATTATAAAAACAGGATTAAGAGTTATTAAGAAGTAAAATGGGTAAAAAAAAATTACTTAATTTAATATACAGAACATGACAAATAGAGCATTGAGTTCTAGGTTTTTGTTAAATAATGTGGTATCTAAGCAATGGGAAGAGTTATCTACATAGCGATTAATGGATTCCTATATGAATTGTTAGGTAAACCATTACTCTTAACCATGCTTGGCATGGCTTTCTTTTTATTCGTTTTTTATAATTTAATCAATGTCAAGTATATTTTGCTTCTCATAATAATAATGAGCAGAGTCCTTCAGTTATAGTGTTCCTAAAATAATAGCAGATTTATTTCGTAAAAACTTCCTTCAATTAGTTAATGACATAATGGGATGCACGAAGGGGGGAAACCTATGAAGCACCGACATGCTGTCTGAGCTTCCGTGTTGTGTCTGACATGTGTTGATGTGTCCGACATGCTTGAACACACTGGGACACGCAGTCAACATGTGTCGAATATTTTGACATGTGGTCAACTTTTCTCGACACGTTCAGACGTGCGTGTTCGAGAGAAGATCGTTGAAGAAGATGATAGAGGGTGGAGACAAGGGTGAGGAAGTGGAGGTGATGCTATGATGGTAAGGGAGGGCTAGAGGAAGAGCATAGATTGAGGTGATCTAGAGGGTCATCATTGCAGTGTTGCGATGGAGGGTTGGCGACGAGGCAGAGGCTGCAGATGCAAAGGAGGAAGGGTCGGAGGTGAGGCGGTGAGGCAACTGAAAAGAGAGCAGAGAGGATCATGTGAGACGGAGGAGGCTGTTGTGGAAGAAAGGGGAAGAAACGACGCGGGGGCCCGGGGTTGGGGTGGCGTGGGGGTGAGGGGATGAAGGGGGAGAGAGAAACAATGGGTGATGGCCCATCACTGATTGTGGGGGGGACAAACGAGGGAGAGAAATCATAGGGGTGGTGTGGGTGGGAGAGAAAATTAGGGAAATGACAGGTCATTTTGGGGGGTTTGAGGTGGCGTGGGGAGAGAGAAATGAAGAAGGAAAATAAATTTTGGGAGAAAAAAAAAAGGGAGGAAAATAATTTTTGGATGGCAATGTTATATTTGTTAAAAAAATTAATTAGCTGAAAATAAATGAGAGAGGGTGGGGGTGGGTTTGAGGTGGCGTGGGGAGAGAGAAATGAAGAAGGAAAATAAATTTTGGGAGAAAAAAAAGGGAGGAAAATAATTTTTGGATGGCAATGTTATATTTGTTAAAAAAAAAAAAATTAGCTGAAAATAGTTTCAAAAATAAAAATACTAAAAGTTAAATAATGATAATGATAAATTTTAATTAGTATAGAAGATCGCAGATTTTTAAATAAGTTGATTATAATTTTTTTGTTAGTCATGAGTTTCATCTATAATTTTTGTTAAAGTTTGGAAATATGTTCTCAAATATGAATACACATTAACTATTAATATGCCTTTCAAATTTCTTATGAATAGATTTATTAATATCATTAGTGTAAATTCATTGTAAACTCTTTTTATTATTTATTTATTTGTGAAGTTGAATCAAATTAATTAAAAATAAAAATATTCATTTAATATATAACGTGTCTCAATGTGTCGAGAATTCTTTTTTTTTGAGAAATAACGTATCGGTGTGTCATGTCGTGTCTAATCGCGTGTCCGTGTCGTTGTAAAGAGTAAGAAATAGACAAAAAAAAAATTAAAAAAATTATACAATATATTGTTTTCGTTAGTCATGAACTTCATAGTTACTAATACTACTTTAATTGTAGCTTTTTGCTGTTTCTGAAATAAGAGTGCGATGGCACATGTTTTTTATAGAAATCTTTTCTTGGGAGGAATTCTAACCTCCTAATTTCAAAGAAGGTAGGAGTTAAGTAAATAACTTTCCTGGTGCAATATAAAACATGAATAAGCAACAAGATCTACAACGATTTATCGTCATCTCATTGAGATCATATTTAAATATGAAAAATTATTATCTTATTGTTTCTTCGCCAATTGCTAGAAAAATAGTATTGACCAAATATTCTCATGTCTATTTGAAGTAATCACTTAGAGAGAAGGAAAAAGTACGCAATGTCGAACTATGGAAGACCAATGATGTGCCCCGAATTTGGACTATTATAGAACGACATTAAACCATCGTAAAGATTACTTGATATTAATTTATCGCAAACATTTTCATTGTGAAAATAATTACTATTTATAATGGGCTTAAATGAAAAAGTTACTACCTTCGAATGAATGCTTGAATTTAAAAGGCAACCATTCAACTACATTCTTAGATAGCACTTAACTGTCACTCTTTTATGTGGAAAATGCATAGTCTTGCCACGTTTCAATTGACCAAGTCAATTAAATAAAAATAATTGACCAAGCCACCAATCTTCCAGCAACTCTTGTCCAGGTGAGTCCCTTTCTATTACTTTATGCTATTCTAATTTAAAAGGCCTCTTTGAAAATTGTTGGAACCATGCATGATGACAAGATGTGCCTGAATTAGAAAACTTTTCAGTGCAATATCAACCTACAAGAATGAGATTATTCCCCAGACATGAACCGTGCGATGCCCGAGAATAAATTATGTAAAGAGTTCCCTTATCCCAAAACAAATAACTACCCCGAAAAAATTATGCGATCTTTTGATGTTTAATATAAAGGCAGACATTAAGAAAAGATTTGGGAAGTCAAATATAATGAATTATAATAAAAGCATCTCATTAATTTGAAGAGATAATAATAAATATATATTTAGGTGAGTAGTAAATATTAGGCCCAGGCAAGTTTGATCTAAAATTATCAACCCAAATTGATCAATTTAACCCATTTTTTACATATAATGCAAATTTAGCGACCTATACTCATACCGATCCAACTTGACTAAGACCCAATTCTTAGCAAATTTTCTCTTTAGAATATTACTTCTGAAGAATGAGCAATTTCATGGACTGGCTCGTTGAGTCAATGAGACACCTCAAGTGCTCGAATTAAGTCATGGGCTAAGACTTTTGTGGCATATGGAGCGGTATGGGTGAGCGTCGCACTGATGAACAAGAACACGGGTGGGTGAGTCCGGCATCGGGTATCAATGCGGTCATGAAGATAGCAGTGAAGTGAAGGGTGATGGATCTTGTTCAAGTGACGTTTGATGCCCTCACACTCCTAATCAGTTCACTTACATATCTGTCCTCCCATAAATCTGCTCAACCTACATAAATTTCCTATCAGCTAAACATATCTCAAAATTCAAAAATCAAATAAATGCTTGTACATTCAAATTCCCGGAATCACAGAAAAGTACACCATGCCTAGTCCTCCCCAATCCAAGGCAAGCTCGAAGAGGAGGTCTCTTTCGTGTCTTCGTCCTAATAGAAGTTTGAACGAGAACTTTCCCAAGAAGTTGGGAAATTTTTTATAGAACTGGTGGGGCACAGAGAACACTGAAGCTAGAGGGTCGCTTGGTTTGGGAAGCAAATGAGAGGTGACGCTAAAGGATGGTAGAACTTGACATATCTCTCTCACTGATACCAACACCGGCAAGTGTAGATGATCATGGAATCGAGGACTGTAAGCGTGATGAAATTGAAGGGAGATAATTTGTTATTGTTTTAGTGAGGACGGAGACATGAGTGGATCATGAGTGAATTCTAGCAAAAGCTGAAGAATTCAAGAGGGGAGTCTAGAGGTCTTGTCACGCCTGAACCTCGAGCGCGCCAACATCCCACCATGGTCATGCAAATGCGACATTCTCAGGTAGTGTCGCTGACCCCATACATTTATTAATGCGCAAGCGGAACGTATTATAAAACCCCCGATAATAAAACACGGGATAGAAAAGCAGGAAGCAAAACCACAACATAACACTTCCCTAATTCAACAGAATTACAAACAAAAGGTCTACGACCAAAAGTCTACAAAAGACCGGCTCTTAAAAAAGAATTGTCCTACGACCTACAAGTCGGACATGTTCTCCAATCTTATGACTTCACCTCTGCAACTCCTCAATGCCAACCAAAGCTATTTGGCCGCTCCGTCCACCAGGGACCTGAAATGGTTATTCAATAACCACTGAGACAGCGTCTTAGCAAGTTCAACCCCCTAAACCCCTATTAGAAAGAAAATACGCCCCGGGTGGCCTAGCCACATCACCCAGAGGACTTACCTCGCCTCAGCCTTCATCTGCAGGTTAGCACAATTTATATAAATCAACCACGTACAATTATGATAACAAACAACCATGGCTCAATCACATTATCAAACAATTCAACCACTTGGATCGTCTCAGCGATCAATCGACTCGGCGATTATAGGTCATTCAAACAAATCAATTACTACTACCTATCTCGACCTGATAGGAAGATTTAGCAACCAGTGGCAATCACGGCCCCACTCGCACGACACATGTCAAGTGGTAATTCACGGCCTCATCGGGCACGACCTCTAATAGGTGGTATTTCACGTCCTCATCGGGCACGACCTCTAATAGGTGGTATTTCACGGCCAATCGCCCATTCATTTACACACTTGGGATTTTATAAAGAGTCCCTATATATCGCAATCGCACTCAATTCGCCACAACCAATCATCAATATCAAATTCTAAATGCACAGCAGCGATCGGCACAAAATTCTGAGAGTTTAAGGTCGACAAAATTTTCGAATTTATTAAATAATTAAATTTATTCCGAAAATTAATTAAATAATAATATCCATAGTTTTCGAAATCCACACTCAATTTATAATATCCAATCATCAATTTCAAAATCCGAATGTACCGTAGCGACCGGCCACGAAATTCTGAACATCCGGAGTCAAAAATAATTTTTCTGATTTTTTATAATAATATTTTAATAATTTCGGATTATAATATAATATAATATTTTCCAGAATTTCGAAGCACTTAAATAATTCAAAACTAAAATCATTTGGTGTCACATCAAGGCTTAACTTTAAATAAACTCCCTTAGCATTTAATTAAACATACTTTAGATTAAACAAACATCTTAATCTAAATCATAATTAAATCAACTAAATTAACCACCTAAGCTTAATCAACTTAAGCTAAGCACACCTAAAGCATAATTAACCCTCTAAGCGAGGTTTAGTGAGCTAAACTCACCGGATTAGCGAGCCGAGCGACCAAAACGACGGGGACGACGCGAGGGATCGACTTTCCTCAAAGCGGGCCGAGCATCCGGGCTCGGGAAGGCGGCCAAAATGAGCCAACATGGGCTGCCATACCCATTTTCTGCAGCTTCTCATGGGCGGAGGAGGGCTGATCTGAGCCTAATCGGGGCGAAGGAACAGGCGGGGAGTTGAACCGGACTTAGGCGAGGCTTCACGGTGGCCGAAGGTGGGCTGGGCGGCTCCGGCGGGCTCCACTAGATCTGAAATGGCTGCTGGAACTGAGCTGAAGCAGGGACGACGGCAGCAAGAGGCGGAGACGTGCGGCGGCGGGGGCAGACGTGCGGCAGCGGCGGCGGCGGCGGCAGCGGCCACGAGCGACCGAGCAAGTGGCGAAGGGCGTGCGGCGTGCGGCTAGCGCGGCGGTGTCAGCCGGGACGGCGAGGCGCGCACGCGCGGGCGCGGGGGCGTCGCGAGGCGGCGATGGCACCGGCGGCGGCGAGCAATGGAGGGCGACGTCGGGGCTGGCAAGCTGCTGGTCGACCGATTCCTCTCTCTCCCCTCCCTATTCCCAAGAAGCCAAAGGTTGAAGATGATGTTGATAGGTGAGAGGAAAAAAAACCCCACTTTATGAAGGCCAATGGCCTCTTGCCACTTTGTCAACACCCCATTTGCTAGGCTTCAATCAGCATGACATCACCCGCATGATGTCATCTTCCACTATCTCATCTCCCACAACATCCTTCAATGGGTGCAAATTTCATTTTCCGCCGGGGCATAAAATCTTGTACTTTAAATTCCTCAATTCCAATTAATTCTCTTCCAATTGAGTCCAATTAAAAATCCATAAAATTAATAAATGATCCTCATAAGATATGTGACACCCCAGACTTCTAATTTCTGAATTCGATCTCAATTCCACGGTTAATTTCACTTTGGCACGATACTAGCGTGGCCCAACCTACCGGGTAGCTTTTAGAAATTTTCTTGCATTTGACTTGTGGTTGATCATCTCAAGCCACAATGTACATCTTTGAAACATTGGCGACTTTCGGTTGTCGAGGTAATCTCAAGGTTTCAAATACGAACACGAGAAGGTACCCAATCGATAGAAAAGTCGGTCCGGTGCGATCGACGAGAATTGTTCGATCTTGTAGAATCACCCACACTCGATCACATGCCTCTGTCAAGTCAGCCTATCTCCGGTCTCTAATCCATTTTTAATTGTGCCGTAATGACCCTTGCAGATTAACTCGATCGAAAGGTCGTTTCCTAGTCAAATTCTCGAGTTCGATGCATTAGAATTTCTTAACGGCTTCACCCGATAGACTAGTTTTCACATGAGTGGCCGACTCAAGGAAAAGAATTATATGCGTGCCAACGAAATGCCCGTCTCAATTTATTGAAAATAGGATTGGAAAATCGGGATGTCACAGGTCTGATGCTGTGGGCTGAGGATTTTGGAGTTTAATTTGGTTGTGTGGAGGCAAGAACAAAAGAAAAACTACAATTGTTGCATGTGCCGTGTGCAAAGCATTGTGACCTGAAGCCCAATAAATCAAATAAAAATTTCTCCCCCCTCTTTACAATCAGTAGAGTGTGAGAACTGCCATGACCTAAGTAGCACGGACACGCGACACGACATGCCAATACGTTATTTCTCAAAAATAGAACATTTTGACACATTAGGACACGTTATATATTAAATGGATATTTTTATTTTTAATTAATTTGATTCAACAAATAAATAAATAATAAAAAAGAGCTTACTATGAATTTTACACTAATAATATTAATAAATCTATTCATAGGAAATTTGAAAGACATATTAATAGTTAATGTGTACTCATATTTGGGAACATATTTATAACTTTAACCAAAATTATAGATGAAACTAATGTCTAACAAAAAATTATAATCAACTTATTTAAAAAAAAAAATTACGATCTTCTATAATAATTTAAATTTATCATTATTTAAATTTTAGTATTTTTATTTTTGGAAACTATAATTAGCTTATTTACTTATTTTTTTAACAAATATAACATTGCTGTCCAAAAAATATTTTCCTCCATTTTTTTCTAAACCCTCATTCCTCAAAATTTATTTCCTTCCCTCATTTCCCTCTCCCCCATGCCACCTCAAACACACCCCACCCTCTCTCGGTTTCTTTTCCTCCTTTCTCCCCCCAATGACCTGTCATTTCCTTGATTTTCTTTTCCACCCCCGTCACCCCTCTAATTTCCTTCCCTCGTTTGTCCCCCTCCCCCTCACGCCACCCCCACCCCTTGCCCCCACCCCTCAATCAATGATCGGCCATCACTTATTGTTTCTCTCTCCCCCTTCACCCCCACGCCACCCCAACCCCCGCCCCCTCGCGTGGTTTCTTCCCTTTCTTCCACCTCTCCTGTCACCTATTGTTTCTCCTCTCCCCTCCCTCCTCTTTGCCTCGGTTCTTTCCATTTCTTCCCCTTCCCCCCATCACTTTTAACAACGATTCCTCCTCCTCCTTCTCACACGATCCTCTCTGCTCTCTTTTAGTTGCCTCACAGCCTCGCATCCGCCCTTCCTCCTTCACATCCGCAGCCTCAGCCTCACCGACCCTCCATCGCAATCATGACCCTAGATTACCTCAGTCTGTGCTCTTCCTCTGGCCCTCCCTTATCATCATGGCATCGCCTCCGCTCCTTCACCCTCGTCTCCACCCTCCATCATGTTCTTCAATGATCTTTTTTAGGACACTTATGTCGAAACATGTTGAGAAAAGTAGATTACATGTCGGAGAATCTAATACGCGTTGACTGTGTATCCTAGCGTATCCAAGAGTGTTGAACATGACATGAAAGCTTGGACAACGTGTCGTACCATAGGTCATGATCTCCATGACTTGGCTTGCAAGGAGGAACGAGTATGAAGCAGCGGTGGCGATGCCCTCCTTGTCACCCTCATAGATGCTCTCAAAATTGTAGGCAATGGAGAGGAAGAGGCTGCGGTGGCAAAGGGGATGCAAGGTGCAATACTTGGTTCCTAGGAATGAACACGCCAGGCACCCAAGAGGGGCCGAGGAGGAGAAGGCAATGAAAGAGGTAATGTAGTGGAAGACGTAGAGGAGGGAGAGGAAGATAGTCTTTTTGGGCGGGGGGATCAAAATGGTTAGAAACAAAAAGAGAAGTCTTTAATGGATCTCAAATGACAACGAAAAGGGGTCTCAAATTAGCCCACTCACTTGATGTGACCCATCAAGTATGAGTTAATGATTAGGTTTTACCTGTAGTAAATGTATACTTTTGTTTGGTCATAGTAGCAAATATAAAAATAGATGGTGCTTAAGGGGAGAAATTTATGTGAAGAATTCAACAAATTCTATGCTTGCAATATGAAGGAGGCTTTTCTAGTCATCTAGAGTCCAATCATGAGAGTTGATTTTTCAAAAAAGATTAATACTATAAAAAGTTACAAGCTGTATACTTGTGATAATTTACCTAAAACTAATTTTTTAGCAACAAAAAATCTCAAACCGACCTGTGACAAATTTGCCCCCTCCATTAGTTTCCATTAAATTTTACTATTAAATTATTGAGTTGAATAATATGTGACAGTTGGTAAATGTACCAATTTGAAGTTTTATGTTGCATCTATCACAAGTGTACCGGTTTATAGTTTTCATGATATTTTAATTAACGAAAACTAATGGAGGGTAAATTTATTATAAACGTACCAAATTGGGATTTTTAGTGATCAATAAATTATTTTAGGTAAATTTGTCTCAATTATATCAATTTTGGGATTTTTGTAGTAAAAAAATTACTTTGAGGTAAATTTATCACAAATGTGCCTATTTGAAAGTTTTCGTGGTATTAACCATTTTTAAAAAATACTTATCATCCAATCATGATAATCATATGGAGTTGAAACAGACATTACCTTTTGCTTCTCGAAGGCGTGTTATTGATCCTATTTTATCAACTCATATCTTGGAGGGCAAAAATATTCCAAGGGGTTTTTGCTCCTCATTGCACCGCCAATTTTGCAATCATGATTTTCAGGCGTTGATCATCAAATTTGCGACCTGGTCCGAATCTAAGATCTACGGGATTCTACCATGCAGTATTCCTGACATTCAATAGAATATATCAAAAAAAAAAAAAAAAAAAAAGAGAATGCATTTCCAAGTTTTGCATGAAAAGGCCTAATGGACTTTTAAAGGAGAACAATCATTAAAAATAATAGATAGCGAATGCATTCTTCACTTTTATATTGGAAAAAAATGGGCCTCATGTCTTATTGGATGAGTCTCATGGAAAATTCCCTTTGAATAAACGGACCAAATGTTGAGGCCGTTGCAATATTAAATGGGCCTCACACGATAAGGGGAGGTCAATTCAAAATTTTTTTTTTTTTTTTTTGGAACGATTGTAACACTTGATTTTGCCCAATGAAAATACATGGGTAATATAATGATTTTAACGCATGGGTCCATAAATAAAAAATAAATTAAAAGTGTTGCAATAAGCAACACGAATGAAAAAGGTTAATCGCAGCACAAGAACATAAACATGCTCAAGACATGTGTTTGATTCCAATTGGGTGGGGTATACTATAAACTTAAGGCTTCCATTTCACGCATCAAAGGCTTCCCATGAAATGAGCATAATCAAGTCGGCTTACCGGCTTACCACCCTTACCACTCCTACACGACCGGCTTCCTCAACACCTTCTCAATTGGCTTCCTAAAATGCAATCCGGGATTTTAGATTACCGTCTACACATAAATTTGCCACCTATGTTTCTCTATTACATTTCATGTAAATTAGGGATCTAATTTGTCAATAATGACATAAGTTGACCCCTAATCCAAAAAACTGACACTATTATTTAGCATTCACATTTTCTTGCTACATTTCATTGCAATTAGGGACATGGGCAATTTAGGTTCATAAAAAGAAGAAGATATATATATATATATATATATATATATATATATATATATATATATATAATTATTTTTGTCAACGAAGATATATATCTTGAAAAATACAAAAACGAGGCTCTCGAATCATGAATTTATTAGATTTGTTGATCTTTTGATAGGAATTGGGCACATCTTAAAATGGGAATAGGGTCAATTTAGTTGTGAAAATTGAGAAGTTAAAGCCCATTTAGTGAGAAGCCCGAGGTCCGGTCCACTTGAATGGGCCTTAATCTTAGCCTATGATAAATGCTCTGGTGAGTGGAAACCAAGGTGTGAAGGCCTCTCGCTGATGAGTGGTAGCGATAGAGGTGAAATCTAAGCTAGAACGGCTAATACCGAATGAAAACGTGTCGGATCTCTATCTGGCTTTTTGTCAAACGTATGATTACGACATTGAGGATGCAAGAGCAGAGCAACCGCAGGACAAAGGTACAACCTCTATGATCGAAGAAGAGATTTATTAGAACAAATGACGACGAACATGCATCAACAAAGGAAATTCAACAAGCGGGAGTGTCGGTATGATGATGAGATCGTCGCAACGCCATGTGCTAGGTCAACCTGAGGATCGGAGGATGACACGCGAGATTTTGCTATTCCCATCACCTCAAACCTCTTGTAAGCTTCAAGCTCCTACCACCATGTCGCCTTTGCGAACCTTGTTGAATTGGCCAATCTTTGTCCAAAGGAACGATTGTAACAACAGATTTTAATGCTCAATATATCCATGTAGTTTCCATCCACTAACAACTTAAGATTTTGGATTAGATTTTTTATCATGATATTGGGGCCAATGCTATCCCTTTGTGAATGTGTGTCCACCTCCATTTTGTTAAATTCAATGTGCTGTGGTCAAAATTACATGGACCAATGGGTTGTAAATGCTCTATATATTCATATAGTATCATTCCATTTAACAACTTAAACTTTTGG